>JAHWFO010062673.1:3617194-3759134 GCA_023313115.1 Rhysida immarginata | reverse complement strand
TAAGTCGCTTCTGATGCTCCTTCGTGGTACGTTTAATTCGCTTCTGTGGAGATTCTCCGCGAGATTCCTTGACAAGAGAAGTTTCTACCAAACTTGACCGTAGCCACCGTATATGCATGGTTATTAGAAGTTAGGTAACTTCTAATAACCATGGTATAAGTAAACTTGACCGGACCGTAGCCGCCGTAGCCACCGTTTACAAATACGGTGCAGGTCCGTAGTCGGGGGGGAGGGGGTAGAGGGCGGTCGACGACCAACCCGTTATGGAAAAAGGTCCGCCTCCCAAATATGGAAAAAGGTCCGACTCAGTGGAATTTTTGAAAAAAAGGTCCGACTCAGTGGAATTTTTCAAAAAAGGTCCGGAATTTTTGAAAATCGACCCCCCCCCCCCAAGATAACGTCCTGGCTACGACTCTGCGGTGGCTACGACTTGACAAACTCTGATCTTTGCGGATACTTTCAATGGCCTTCCAAATTGTTGGATGTGCGTCCCCCACGAAATTGTTGAAAGAAAAATTCCAACTCTCGCACAAATTATTGGAACGATTCCCATCGTCGAGAGTGGCTTGATGGACATTCCATAACTGCAGTGGAAACCAGGATGGAATCGATGTTATAACCAACGGGGGGGGGGGGGGGAGCTGGAGGCTGAAACCGGTGATAGGTGCCTGGCACATAAGTGCTACTGAAGTAATGTAATCGGATTAAACGTACCACGAAGGAGCATCAGAAGTCGCTCCAAGGAGAAGTTGATACTGGTGTCCGGTCCAAAATAAAAATTTTGAGAAAACCCCTTATCCGTTTGTTTATATAATCAAGAGCAACTGAAATTCAACTCATTCTATCGACGATATCTTTAGCTCTATACACTTGGCTAATAAATTATGCAAAAGATATTTTGGTAAAGCTTGCGCATGCACAGTTAAACATTATTTAGTAAAAATGCTCATATTTCATCAAATATTTAATATTTTTATCATTCTGATTGCAGGATGTTGTCTCTACAGCAGTTTGTCAAGTTTCCTGAAAATGGTATTGCATTGGGTTGAAAACCCTGCATGTTATAAACAAAAAACTTACGAAAAAATTTCGATTTTTTTTTAAAAAAAGAAACCTTTATATCTCCATGAATTTATTTACTATTCTCATACAAATGAACACAAATAAGTAAAAGAAGCCTCATAATCATATGCTACAGCTACAACGCATTTCAAGCATTATTTTTTACAAGGTGATCCCAAACATTATTTTTCTTCAATTTGTTGCTGATCCCCTATTTGCCTTCGGGAAAAAGCCTTCACTGAAATAGATGAGATATAGCCTAGGAGAATTAATACAATTGCATTAATCCTCCTAGGATATAGCATGCTTTATACACTTCTGAAGTTTCAGGATAATTCGTCAAGTATTTTTCTAGATATTCGACATAACGTCTAAAATCCAAGATGTTCATGTTATTTTGACCAATCTCTGTATTTTTGCATAAGCCAAACGAAATTTTCAGAACTGTAAACTTCATTAAATATGATTTACTTATAAATATTAAATTTCTTATCTAAATGAAAGTTTGTTTTTTAATCAATTGAGATAAAGAATTTCTAAAGATATGAACTGTTTCTGTTTCTACATACCAAAAGTTTTCGGACTGATTTATTTAAAATCATACATGCAAAATAAAAATCAGTTGTTACCAATTTCTTCAAAGTATTCTCTCCTGAGTTGATACATGGATCCCAGCGAGAGTTCAACCCTTTGAAGCACCTCCGGAAGTCATTTTCTTTCAATGTGTTCAAGACGTCGGTTGTTACCTATTAGATTTCCTCCACCGTGTCAAACCTTCGTCCCTTGAACCGCATCTTCATTTTAAGAATTAAAAAATAAAGCCACAGGGCGCTAAATCAGGGGAGTACAGAGGATGAGGAATGGCAGTAAAGTTCGTAGAGGCCAAAAATTCGCGCAAAAAAATATTTTAGGCTGGTGTATTGTCATGATGCAAGACAAATGACTTGTCAGCCCCAGATCCTCCATCAAAATTCGCTCACAAGTTTCAAAAGACAAACCTAAAGTTTCATAAAGGTCACTGATGTTCTGACGACGATCTTCAAGAATTTATTCGCGGACGTGAGCATTATTTTCATCATTTTTTTCTGAGGATGGCCGTCCTGAACATTCATCAACTGACATTCTACCCTCTTTGAACATTCGAAGGTTCGTAGTTTACCCATTGCATCATCGCCAAAAGCTTCTTCAACATTTCATGAGTTTCTTTTGGCGTTATTTCAAATCACTCACAACCGATTTCACAAACAAAATATAAACAAGCACTGCAACTATAAAAACACCTGCGCTGCCTTAATAATGTGCGATAACGATTGCCAAAGACAACTAGAGGAGTTATCTAGCGGCCATTCGTATAGAAACCCTTCTCGACTGCAGCGAAATCCATTCCGGGAACTTTTGGATCGCACCCTTTTTACAGAGGTTGGACAAAATAATGGAAATACCTAGAAAAACATAATTAGTAGGCTGTACGTCCGCTTTTTGTTTGCAAACAGCCTGAATTTGTCTTGAAATGCTCAGCAGACAAGCCTTGTGCTCATGCACCACTACTGTCTCTATTTTGCATTGAATTTGGATGATAAGGGTTTGGCAATAGCAGCTGGTCGTTCATGAATATTTTTTTTCTGGAATTCCCTCCGCACTGTTTTTTTGTGGAAATGGGGTACTGCAAATGCAGATTGAGCTCTACGGTCACTTTAGTCGCTGTGGTCATCTTGTTGATGCTGACAATCATCTTTAATGCCCTCTTGTCAGTCAGTATCCTCCCACTCTTGTAGGCAAACACTTTATACAGTCCTGACTTTTGCTACAGTAACTTTCTATTTCAAGTAACAGGACGACTTTTGTAACGGACATGCCACCCAGCCGGTCTCCAACAAATTGTCCTCCCTACGACCTCTTTGGAAGTCTAGCAGATCTGGCATGATGGCAATATCTTCAATGACCTCTTTGGAAGTCTGACTCAACTAAACATCAGGATAGCAACAGACGTAATGAGGTACAAATGTACTTATATAAGATCCGCACTGACCAGGAAAAACAAAAGCTGATCTTTATGCAAAATGGTTGGGCTGAACCATAAGTATGAGCATGAGTCAGTCGGAGATAGAAGTGTTTCCATTACTTTGTCCAATCCTGCTGTTTAAGCTGAGCGGATAAAACATTTGATATACAGTATACTATCACTTTTGAAAGAGATACGAGCATTGGGATACACGTATCTCTTTTTTATGTGATGCTACCTTGCCAAAATGGGAAATGAAATTATACACGTCAAATAGGGTATCGGAGTTCTCTGGACTGTGTTTTAAAGAACTTTCTGTTGATCCCATGGTTTATTTCGACGGTAGATTGTTCAACACCAGGACGCCGGCGTTTGCCTCTGGGACCAATTGTACATGGAGTTTCACAATTGATATGTCGAGAGTTACATGTTCCATTTATCCAATCTTTCACCACTGCAGCACAAGGACATTTTACAAAGTTTGCTATTTTAAAATGTTGCAATCCCTCGCTCGATAACCGATAATCATGCCCTTTTTCATAAGTTAAGTCTGTTAAGCCGGATGCCTTACGTATGATATTCACTGTTACTGTGTTCAAGGATCCCAAACATCAATCGACATAGAGAAATCACATCGACGGGTGTCATAAAAAACTAGATTCCAATATGTTATTCAGTGCGTCGTCACCTTTTCTTCTCAGCTTTGATATTTTTTAATCTTTAAAATTTCTTAATCAATACCGATAGTTGATTTTTGATGACTTGAAGAAGACACGAGACGAGAGGACTTCCTATGTGATTTTCAGTGTCCCCCTTCTGAATATACACTGAGTGACCAGTTTATTAAGAATATCCCCCTAATACTGTATTGCGCCACCCCTAGCAGCTATAACGGCACGAATTCGCCGTGGCATGGATTCAATTAGCCGTTAGAAGCATTGTTCCGTGATGTTTGTCCATGCGGATGCAACAGCTGCTCCCAGTTGATGCTTATTGGATGGTGGTGGATCGGTGCCTCGAATAACCCGTTCCAGCTCATCCCAAAGATATTTGATTGGGTTCAAATCCGGGGACTGTGGTGGCCAGAAGAGTACGTTGAATTCATTATCGTGCTCCTGGAACCATTCCATGACGATACGAGCCTTGTGGCACGGAGCTTGTCCTGCTGGAAGTATCCTTCCGATGGGGGAAACACAGTAGCCATGAAGGGATGAACGTGGTCGGCAACAATGTTCAGGTAGCCCTGACCATTAAGGCGTTGTTCTACAGGTATCAGCGGACCAAGAGTATGCCAGGAAAACATTCCCCAGACCAGTACAGAGCTTCCACCACCCTGAACAGTGGAAACCAGACAGGAGGGGTCCATCGTTTCGTGCTGTTGTCTCCAAATTCTGTATCGGCTATCTGCATGGTGCAATAGGAAACGGGATTCATCCGACCAGCAGACCTTCTTCCAGTCGTCGACGGTCCTGTGTTAGTGATTACGGGCAAAATGGAGACTTTTTTGCGGTTTTGAGTGGAGATTAAAGGTACCTGGACTGACCGTCGGCTGTTGTAGACTATTCTTGCCAATGTACGGCGTGTAGTGCATTCAGAGATGTTATTCTGCGGTCCAGTGTGTACTCCACGGTTAATTGACGAGTCGTGACGTTTCTATTTGCACGAACAAGCATTCCCATCTTACGCTCACCCCTTGGATCGACGAGTCGTTTGCTACCACAGGCTTGTCTCTGGCTTGTTGTTTTTTGGTTGTTTACACAATACTGGTAAACCCTTGAAATGGTTGTTCGGGAAAATCCTAGAAGACGTTCGTGTCGGAAATACTCAGTCCACCTCGCCGAGCACCAACTATCATCCCGCGCTCGAAGTCGCTCAGATTCTTTGTTTTCCCTATGGTGACGGTCAAACCACTTACAGTTGACAGGTGTGTTCTCGCTTTATATTGATACCGATTGTCACGTGACCAACGTGATGCGTAGTAATTGCTATGCCAACGGATTTGCATAGTCATGGGTGTTCTTAATAAACTGGCCACTCAGTGTAAGTGCCTGGCCAAAAAAAGTCGCCGTCGAATATTCAATATACAAATATTAAGGAATCAATTACAAACTTACTATTGGAGTCATGCGCGAGTTTGCGCAGGCAATACTTCCTTTAACTTGTCCTGCTGCATTAGCTTATCACTTTGTTTGGATGAAAAATGTCTGTGGACGTAATACCAGGTCGCGGAAAAGATATCACCGAGTTTCAGAAAGGATAAATTACTGTCCTATTCCAAGCAGAGAAAACAAACAAAGAGATTGCGCAATTACTGGAACTGAAGTAAGAACTGTACAACGCATTATTAAAGCTTGGAAGGAAAGATTTGAGCCATCAATCTCGAGGACTAACCGTATATGGTCGGAAAAAAATTCTGAGTAATCGTGACCGGAGATCATTAAGACGCATGTGAAGACAAAGTGAAGAGATTTCACATTAGAACTGACGGGAAAGTTTATCAGTAGAGCCGAAAAGCATAGCCACACGCACAATTTCATTTCACCGGAACTTAAGGAACGGGAGTAAGCAGTGGCTCATTCACAAGAAAACCGCTAGTCAGTGAGATAGGAAAAAACGATTAATGGAGTAGAAAAATTGTAGTGTGGAACAGTGAAAAACAGTCATGTGGTCTGATGAATCCAAGTTACCGTATTCCAGAGAGATGGGCCCATCAGAGTAAGAAGAGAATCGCACGAAGCGATGGACCCGTCATATGTGGTACCCTCTGTCCAAGACTGTGCAGGCAGATGATGGTCTGGGATTGCTTCTGTTGGTCTGGTCTGGGTTCCGCAATGTTATACAGCAATGAAATGACGTCAGTCGAATATTTGAATATACTGGATGGCCAAGTAATTCCATCCATGAACAAAGTTCTTTTCTGATGGCTCTGGAATATTCCAAGTCAACAACGCGAGGATTCACCAACCTTAAATTGTACCTGATCAGTCATTTCAGCACATGGGGAATCTCCAAGCAACAGAATTAGCTGGCAAGCAAGGTGATCAATTTCGGGGGCGGGGTGTGTAACCAGCTTCTGATGCCAGAGGAAATAGTCCTAAGAAGTCCGAAGAAGTCATCCTTATCTTCAACCTTTTTCGAAGAGTAATCAAAAAGCTTCTGGAATTAAAAAGTCAGATAGTGCGTGCAATGTCATGGTGGGAAACAAAGCAGATGTCTGCCAGCAGTTGCAACAGGTCTGGACATATTTCGGCGTGTAGTGTCGTCCTGTATTTGTTCCTGAAAAAGTGATTCATTACGATCTTTCACATGGACGGTTTGGTGATCTTTAATGAGATAGTACCGCTTGGCTAGACTGTTACTGGTCATTTCTACGTGTAATTTTTGCAGAGATTACGTGATGTACGCAGTTCAGAGGAGCGGCGCGACAAATGCCAAGGAAAGTGATGGGGTCCGCATCAATAGTTGTGCAGCAGTTTCCTCGCCGAGGGGAAAATTCATTACCACTCAACTACCGTACTCTTCGGATTTCATTCAGTTATTTTGAAAAACAGCATAAATGGGACTCTTTACACAACCTTGAAGGGATCAAATCGAATGTGACGACCGAAGTGCAAAGGAATCCAAAACAAACCTTCCATAATGGCAGGATTAATAGAAGTGTTTGTATACGTTCCCATTTTGAAGATATTTATATAAGCGTTGCCTTAAATGTTCGCGTGAGAGCAATTTATGATGATCGATTATAATAGCAAATGTCAGAGCTTGGTTAGAAACATGGTATTTCTTTTGTAGGCCTTAGAACAAGGATCTAATGATGAATTCTTACGGATGGAAAATACCTCTTTATTAGGAGCTTTAGCAAAAAGCTACTTATAAGAATACACGCTTGGTCTGTACGTTTATCCGCGGTCCGTCCGCCGTTTGCACGATAACTTGAAAACGGATTAATTTTTTCTAATTCTGTTTTCAGAAATATGACCATCAAGGTCTTAGCTCGACTGTTTCAACTTTTCAGGATTTTTCGTGGAACCTTTCAAGTCGAATTCACATGCTAAAACGGTGACCGTAAAGAATCACGGCCTTCTAGAAACTACCAGGCCTGAACATGGAAAAGATAAAACACTGTTACGTCGTTCTGGTGGTGCTGGAGCAAAGAGAAAGCCTGAGCGTGGAAACGTCATACATTGTTAAAACGTCATAGTTAGTCATCTTTAATCGCATTTCTACCAATGATAAGCTCTAAATTATGACTAGGTATGATGATGTAACAATGTATGAAATTTTCGCGCTTAGGCTTTGAGTAGAGGTGATGTTGGCTGGAGGACAACGAGATAACAAGGCCTGGAAGCGGAAAAGTCACCTGACCATCAGGGTGCTAGCAATAATCCAACCTTCATTGTGTCCAACAAACGGAAAAACACTGATTGTTAACATCCAAGACGGAGACAATGAAGGTTGGATTGTTGCTAGCACCCCGATGGTCAGGTGATTTTTCCGCTTCCAGGCCTTGTTATCTCGTAGGCCTCGGGTAGTGCTCAAAGCCAGCTAGATATAAGAGTGAAGGCTTTGAGTGATGCTCGAGGCCAATGAGAGACAGGCCAGGCAACACCACTTAGAGACAAGGCCTGAGCCGTAGCCAACGAGAAAGACAGGCCTCGGCCAACACCTCCTATAAAGAAAGCCTTGGCACTGAAACGTCATACATTGTTAAATCATCATAAGTCGACCAAATTTAGAGCTTATTATTGGTAGAAATGCGGTTAATAAAGGACGAAGTATGATGATGACGAAGTCTGATGATGAAGATTACAATGTTACTCGGACTAGTATGGTCAGGTGACTTTTCCGCGCCGGGGCAACGCCTCCTATAAAGAAAGCCTCCGCACTGAAACGTCATACATTGTTACATCATCATACTTCGTCCTTTGTTAACCGCATTTCTACCAATAATAAGCCGTAAATTTGGTTGACAATGTAACAATGTATGACGTTTCAGTGTCGAGGCTTTCTTTATAGGAGGCGTTGACCGGGGCAACGCCTTCTAGAGAGAAGGCCTGCGGACAAAAGGTGTATACATTGTTACATCATCATCAAACGGCTATTGTTAATCGTATTTCACCAATAACAAGCCCTAAATCTGGCCGTATGATGATGTAACAATGTATACACCATTTGTCCGCAGGCCTTCTCTCTAGGAGGTATTGCCCAGGGCCTGTCTTTCTCGTTGGCTACGGGCCTGAGCGCGGAAACGTCATACATTGTTACATCATCATACGGCTCATTACTGATAGAAACACGATTAAACATAATTCTGTCTGATGATGTAACGATGTATGACGTTTTCGTGCTCAGGCAACACCACAAATGCATGATGTTTCTCTTTAGTTGGTGTTGTTTCAGGCTTTATTTTTAGGTGGTGTTGGGCCAAGGCACTCAAACGTCACCTCACCATCGGGGTCTAAGCAACAATCCATCTTTCATTGTTTCCATCTTGGATTTTAACAATCAGTGTTTTTTCGTTTGTTGGACGGATTGTTGCTCGGACCCCGAAGGTCAGGTGACTTTTGAGTGCCCTGGCCTTTCTCTCGTTGACCTCAGGTTGTGCTATTACAGAAGCAAGTTCAACGTAACAATCTTAGTGCTTCAACAATACATTATTGACATGTTCAGGCCTGATAGTTTCTATAGCCTGTCTTATGAATACACAGTTACTTTATGTTTATCTTTTAAGCATTGTTGACATGAGCACCCGCATGTCTATTGCTCATAATACATTAATAAGCGCCTTCTTGGAATGTTTACAAAAATTTATTTAGAAGTTAATTTTTTTTTGATTGACTGTTTAGAAACTTATGAAATTTCCAGCAATAAGAGAGTATATGGTGCTCTTCATAATGGTACATGCAATTGGTCTCGTACAGTTATCACACGGATTTCTGTCTTCGTTATACTTTTTTAAACAGTGGATGTATATTATCATTGATATACTGATGAATAAGTTACTTTAAGAAAATAACTATACTAAATGAAATTGCTATCTCATATTTACATTAAAAACCGATTTTTATACGCATTTTTAATCAGTATGTTAATGGACAAAATGCATTTTTTATTTGGATTCACATTTTAATCTCCGATGCAAACGAGTTATTTTAATTAATTTCACGCTTAATTTTTGATCTGCACTTTAATGTTGTTTTGCTACTTAAATTCATTCTTAAGATGTTCTGTAAAGCATTATTAAAAATATTTCTCAACTTGAAATAATAAAAAAAATTAACAATTTTAATGAATCAACTCTGAGGCATAAATATAAAAACACATCTGAACAGGAGGGAAAAAAGAAAGAAAAAACATTTAATTTTATATAATATTTACAATTTCAAACTTAATGAAAATTTTCTCCAACAATACAAGTGTAGAGTTCTTTATTTAAAGTATGTATAAAAAAATAAAGGAAGCAAAACGAAAAAAAGAAAAATGTCTTCTCAATTTTCTTTTTTTAACCATCAACAAAGATAGCAACAACAGGGCACTGGACAAAATCGTTTCTTGGGCGAAATTTTCATTCAACAAAAAAACCCTTCTCACCCCTACCCCCGAACTCCCTAGTCACCCTTTAAAAATAAGGTGAAAAACGGGAGTTGCTGTCGTTTTTCTTAATACTTCTGAACCTTAACATTCAAGACGGGCTTGACTATTTAAAAAAATTATATTACATCCAACAGAAAATCCTCTAAGGATGGAGAACTTAAGACTTCTTAAACAAAATAATATTACAATAATCAAAATATACACTTGCTGACTAACAATCAATCAATATAAACATTCGTTCAACTTAAAATGAAGAATTGTTTCTTCAAATAAAATTAATAAATTAGGGGAGATGGCGATTTAAAAAAATGGAATGGACTGGGAGTAATGATGGCTCAGTGTATCACTTTCATCTGCCCTTCTAAAAATGTACAATAGCGGACATACGGGATTCTAAAATTTCTTTTCATAATAGGAAGTTTCTGTTTTTTTTAATTTTTATCATTCCAGATTAATAATTTAAACTCAATAACAGTATCAAAAATCGAAAAGCAACATTTTATGCAATTCTATTCGATTTGTCTCTGATAAATATTAAAAACAATCGTTTTAATAAAAATCTAAATGGAGGGACCGATGGAATATAGGAAGGAACTAACTCCTACAATTTAAAAAGTAATTTTTTTTTGTCGAGGTAGGAAAAAGCTAAATTGAACCTCATAATATTCGAATAGAGTCAATGGGCGATGGACGCAGATTTTCTTTTCCCTTTTCTTCTAAGAATTATCGACGCCATTGCGAATGGCAGTGATACATGGAACCCAAATGAAAAATTATTCAACCATACAAACAGCATGAACAAAACAGTTAAACAAATGACAGTGAACATGAAATTGACAAAATAACCTGAGTTTTTTTTTGCGGATACTATTTAAAAAAATCTTGGGAAAGGAGGAGGAGTGGAGGGGAGGCTATATTAAATCATAAATAATAAAGAGAAGAGACAGGGCGGCAAGGAGAAGTCTTCGGTTTAAAAGTAATAAAATAGAACTTCTTTTTCTCTTTTCCATTTTTGTTTATCCAAATTGAAAGACTAGTTCTGTAGAAAAAAATTTCCTTTCTTTCTTTTTTTTTTTTGAAACAAGTTATTTCACAAAAAATACGGTGGGAGATAGATTGATTTCAAATATTATACATAGATATATGTATATATATATCTGATATATTTATATTTTTATACATATTTTAAGTGCTATTAGAAAATACTGAGAGAAGAAAATATTTGGCACTCTTTTTTTATGTTCATGGACCAACAAGCTTTGAAAACAAAAAGAAGAAAAACAAAATGTTTCTTAAACAGGAAAAACGTCACTCTTTTTATAGATTTTCTTTTTTAGCTTTTTTTCCGTGTAGCGACGAAATGGGATTGATGTTTAAAAACTTTGCAGGAGGGCAAAAATACACTTTTATTTGGAGTTCAATAAAAACGAACAGGCGTTAGGTTGTTTTTTTTTAATTATTATTATTATTATTTTTTTTTGTTTTTTGTTGATTTTTTTTCCTGTTTGTTTCGTAAAAGCTAATTTTTTTTATGAGATGGGATAAAATATGGAGAGTTTGTAAACGCTTTTATCTTTCTCTTGCTGAAACGTATTCCCCCCCATTTTTTTATTTTTACAAGAATAAACTTTTCTGCCCAACTCGTATACCCTTGACGCATATTTTTCCAACGACACTTTCTTTTTTTTTTCGCAAATGACAAAACAATCGAATTTTGTTATGAAAATTTTCGATTTTCTCTTCTAATGTGTTTCAGCGAAGCTTCTCTTCAAATATCCCCCCTTTTCCTTTTTATTTTTTCTCTACAGGTTTCATGGTTTTAGGCCAGAATTTATTTCGTTTTCCTTCTTGAAAAATAGAAGAACCATTTAAAGAGAGAAGTACAATTGGGAAAGCCTGCACGTAGTAAGGTAGGATATTCACGTTTTCTTAAAAAGTGTTTGGTTGTAAACTCTTTTTATTTATTTATTTATTCTCGAAGAAGTTAGCTGCTCAAAGGTTATTTTGCAAGCGATAGAATGGGGGGAGGAAAGGAGTAAATGAATTGAGAAACAAATTCATTCATCCGAAGAAGGAGAGGGAAAAGTAAAACGTCTTTGTGGAGAAAACCGATTCGGTTCGGGTTTCCACTCTCTCCGGTATTTGGGTGGACGAAGCGTTTTGTTTTACGGTTTTTTTTATTTCTCTTTTAAACGGGGCTCGACGGCTCGGGTTTCCGCCATCTTCACTTGACAATATGGAACTTAAAAAAAAGTCTGACTAGTAGAGATAGAGACAGAGAGAGATAGAGATGCTCGTGTCGGAAAATGCGATGAGTTGCTAAGATTTTTCAGATTTCTTGTTTCCTTCTGCCTTGGGGAGGTCAGGCAACAGGAGCAACAGCAGCGCTTGCAAGGAACGGCGCACCTAAAACACAAAAATACCAAAAAAAAATCAAAATTCAGAACCAAAACGATTTTTTAATATAAAAAATGGATTTAATTTACTTTCTGTATGGCAAATAAATTTTACATATCTCAAACGCAATACTTAATACAAACCCCTTCCAAAAGTTTAGACACTTTTTCACAAAAGAACGGCATGCCACATGTGATATTGTTTTTTCACAAAACTGTAGGCACGACATTTTCTCTTTAATATGATACACAGTCCAGTCACATTAATATGGCCAACAGTCAGTAGCCAGAATAACCACCTTTTGCGGCGCGGACAGCTGCGAGACGGGCAGGAAGAGAGTCAATAAGGTTCTGGAAGGTATTGACAGGGATGTGAAGCAAGTCGACTCCAGTTCTGTGGCGAGCTCTTGTAGGTTGGGCGGTGGAGGATCCATGGCGCGAACAACACGATCGAGGTAGTCCCACAGATGCTCTATGGGCTTTATATCCGGGGAGTTTGGGGGCCAGGGGGAGTACCGTAAACGCATCCTCGTGCTCTTCGAACCACGTACGGACACCGCGCGCTGTATGGCACGTCGCATTGTCCTGCTGGAAGATGCCATCGTGCTCTGGAAATGCAATCTGCATGTATGAGTGGACATGGTCCGAAAGGACAGATGAATACTTCCACTGATCCATAGTGCCGTCCACAATGATGAATGCACCCAGGGAATGCCATGAAAACATTCCCCAGACCATAACGCTGCCTCTTCAGGCCTGGACCCTTGCGGCACGTGTTGCAGGGTGTTTGTTTTCTGACGCTGAACGCCGTATACGCCACCGCCCATCTGTCCGATGGAGCATAAACCGTGATTCGTCGGAAAAAGCCACCTTTCGCCACTCTGTTGCTGTCCAGTTGAGGTACTGGCGTGCAAATGTCAGTCTTTGTCGGCGGTGAACAGCTGTCAGCATTGGTGCACCAACCAGCCGTCTGCTGCGGAGCCCCATACGCAGCAACGTTTTCTGAACTGTCATTGAGGATACACGTTTGGTAGCCCCCTGGTTCATATGGGAGGTCAGTTGGTCCATGGTTGCACATCTGTTCGCTTACACGCAACTCTGTAGCTGTCATTCACCTCTGTCATCTATGGTCCGTGGTGCCCCACACTTGGAACGTCGCTGATTTTGGCTATTGCCATTCTGCTAAGTACGGTACACTTTCACCACGGCGACATGCGAACAGTTCATAAAACTAGCCGTTTCGGAAATACTGCCACCCTTGGCTCGGAAGCCGATGATCATGCCCTTTTGGAGGTCGGATAAATCGCTACGTTTCCCCATAACTCCAACAATTGCAACGTTTTCTGCTTTCCTCTGACACCCTTCCTATACCCCCCCCACCTCTGATACTGGAACGTACCTTCTGGCGTAACCATTTTCCGCTGATGTTGAACGTAGGGGGTGGTCACAATAATGTGACTGGACTGTATATATAAAGATTAATATTTGGTACAAAAAAAGTTTGAATATCGTGCCATTGAAATAACCGCTTCTCAATTCAAAAGTTTAGAAACATCTACTTGGTATTTCAGAAGTTTAGAAACAGGAGCAGAGCAACCGTAAAAAAACAAACCAAAAAAATAATTATGAACAAAAGATAACATTAAAAAAAAATCCTTTAGATCTTATATTTGCCCTGCATCTTGCTGGCATGCTTGTCATTAATGATTCACAAAAGGACGGTAGGGATTTATATTCAGCAATGCTTCATAGCTGACTTCAGCTTCTCGGATTGACTGGCTTTTCTCCCTGAAGTTCTTCATGTACATCTGAAAGTTCTCGATCGGATTAAACCTGGTGAATTTTCTGGCCAGCTCTCTGTGAATGGAATGTTGTTTCTCTGAAACATGCCCTGGCGAGCTTTATGGCAGTTGGCATTCTCTTGCTGGAACAAAAGTTCCATTTCTTCATCTTCAAGATTTTCCAGAGTCGGAATCAGAAAGTTTTCCAAAACATAAACATCTGCATTAACAGTTCCTATAATGAAGTACAATTCTTCTACTCCATCTGCTGTGAAGCATCACCATGTCATGGCCTTCTGAGGAAATCAACCCAGTGGGTTGTACTCTTCTTCCTTGGAAGGATAAACACGATAACCCTGGCCACCAACTTTTGCTAGATGGTTAACTGTGTTGCTTTACCCTTTGCTGAATACCCTTAGAAATGCCAAGTAGTGTTGAAACGAAAGGGGTCATTTTAACGGCACGATATTCAAACATATTTCTATAATATTAATCTTTATATGTCAAATTAAAGAAAAAAATGTCGAATTATAATAAGGCGTTTTACATTTTTGTTTAACTTAGTTCAGTTTTGTAAAAAAAACCCACATGGTACACCGTTCTAAACTTTTGAAACGGGGTTAAACATGTACTGCAATAGTCCAAAGGATTCTCTCAAAAATTGGAGTGATTGTTTCAGGAGAATAGATATGCAAGCCACTCATTTATAAGTCAATTTTGAGATAGCTTTTTATAAAATTTGAGAAATAAATGTACAAGTAATATTCGCGTGTATCAGACTTAATGAATGTTATGAATTCGGGAGTTTGGGTCATTGCATTACCAAAAATCTCCAGATTCCAACTATTATTTACACATTCTAAAGAATTTTTCTAAACATTCCACACAATCATAAAAATTAATAAAAAGGCTAAAAATGTATTAATATTATTTACAAAATCCTTTTAAAACGATTTACTGTAAATATAAGCACGAGGATTGTTTAGGATGACTATATTTTTTTATTGTTTTCTTTGCTCCATTTTAGTGTGAAACTTGCTTTCTCTCAGCCCAGCGACCAATGATGCCAATTTCCATACACGGCACACATTATTTACAGCTTATTTCTCCACAACTAAAATTCAATTACAGCTCGTTGTTTGTAATGCAAGCCATTCACAGATGCCATTTTAGTAGACTGTAACAGCTGTGCTATATGTCGGGATGTTGTGCAATTGCGCACACCAACGCTGGAAAATTCAAATTTGCAGAATGCAAAATTTAACTTTACCACTTTATTAAAAAAATGTGAGGCATTATTTTCTAAGCAACCCTCAAATATACCATATTGTTTGCAATAAGCTGCAATCAGACATAGAAATTAAAAATCGAACATAAATTCGACAAATCCACAGCACAAACATGAGAACATTCACAATGGTTATTGTCTACAGGAAAATGTAGTCGTTAACCCCATGTCTATTAGCTAGATTTTGACAGCTGTTTTATTATATGTTTTGTTTTCCTCTATTCTAAATTAATTCCTCTAAATTAGTTATGAGCTATGGACCTTCCCCCTTTTTTTTTCTTTTAAATATGCGCCATGAATCCCATACCTTTTGAAAACGTTATCTGTGTAATAGTTATTCTGAGAGGTAGGTAGCGATATTATAAAGGCATTAAAAATGACTACACTTAAAAGTCGAAAGTTTTATGTAAATGATACCACGTGTCCCCTAAATTGGTTCCATGGATCTCCCAGCGTATGAGTAACTGTTGCTTTATTTGTATTCTTCATTTGAAAAATCAGATCAAAATAACGCCTTATCATCTGATCATACAGTACGGTCGCGGTAATCCGAACTAACTGAGGCAAGAGGTTCAAAAGAGGTTCAGATTAGCGGTTCTGCATACTGTACTGTACAATCGTAAAACTAAAACCAGTTGTATTGTTATGGGTGCTTTTTTCACTATTTTTACATATACAAGGTGAGTCAGAATTCATTGTACAAACTTCTAGGGGTAATTCTAAGCAAAAAAACTTCATATGAAGCAAAAACCCATTGTATGGGTGATTCTAAGCAAAAAAACTTCATATGAACATGGGACCGAATTCGAACGCCAACAGAGATATGAACAGAAATAAAAATGCCATCACCAAGATCAACATGTTAATAACTCAGGTTTTATAACATCTAAGACGACGAAATTTGGGGGAATAATAGTGTACATAAAACTGTATACAGTCATAACTTGATCGAATAGTTACTTTCTTCTTATTCTTATTCCTTGTATCATTTTCGTTTTGTTTTATAGTTCAATGTGAAGTTCTGTCAGTATGCAGAATAAAAGTGATCTGCACTCTCAATTGTTTTTTTTATTTGCTTTAACAACTCTACAAGAAAATAGATAAACGTCGATATCTCTCAACGATCGAAACTAGATGTAATGTTTATAGGACATTTTTTGTTCCGTTTGAACCATCAATGTTCCTAAACAATTATGCTGGATAAGTTTGGGGCACCCTGTATATGCTATAGGAAATGCTCAAAATGGCCTTCAGAATGTTTCGAATCTGATGTTGAAGAGAGCACAATTTTCAGACGTTCTCTGAATTGTAACTCTCTTCTTCTACTACACAATTCACCGTTGAGCACAATTTTCAGACCATTTAGAAACACCCTGTATACAAAAGGTTAACTATGTGCCTCCGTTGATGGTTAGCATACTGTATCACCATTTTTGATTCATTTTTTTCCCTTGTTACAAAAATTACTGTACATGTTTGAATGCTGGTAAATAATGTTGTAATTTACATTACTTTTACCTGTCAAAAGGATTGCCACCACCTAAATCCAGAGGTACAGTACATTCACAATACAATAAGTCACAACTGAAAGTTTCTTGGGATTTTAAATTTTTTTTGTTGGTTGAGCTCATTAGGGAACTCGAGGGAATAAAAAATGTACTGTAGATAGGACTATTGAGAGAGGCAGTTCGGATTACATTGTATTTGAGGTTCGGGTCACTGGGGGTTCGGATTATCGCGAATAGGAAATTAATTCAACCTATTTCTGCTGGATTTAAACAATTTAAGTGTGTTTAATTCAAATTCGTTTTCAAAAATAATGATATATGACGTAAATAATTTCCTCTATCAATATGAGAAAAGAAGAAACTACAACAATAACCACTGTAATGCTAACAACTGGAAATGGCGTCCAAAATTCATCCAATATACGATTTTACGAATGAAAAGTTACTCAAACAGCCATTTAATTAATATCCATTAAAATGTTTTGGATATTAATTATATTGGGAATGATTTCAGTTATGAAGAAAAAATTACAAATAAAGTGATAATTTTTATTACTAAAAACTTGCTCTTGAAGTTTGGTCAAAAAGAATTAAAAATAAAAATAAAAAAGCATTTTATTTAATATTTTAATGCAAAATTAAGGAAAAGCATAATTTTTGAATTGAGGAGAGACAATATTAAAAGTAACTTTAACGTAATCTATAAAATATTATAAAATATTCTAATTAATGATGGAAAACCTTCATTGAACATCTTATGATTTATTCTTTAAAATATTCTGCCTTAATGTTAATTTTTTTCTACCTGAAATAACTGATGAATGTGGGTGTCTAATGATTCTTGTACGTGATTGATGCAATTGTCATGAAACTGCCTCTGCCACTTGAAAACTTCTTGGAAAATTTGAACCCTAATAAAAAAAGAAAACACAGAACTGTTAACAGTGATGCAGTTACAAAAGCTTAAATAAAAATAATGGGGAATTAATGGCTTAAGCAGCGATAGCTTTAAACTTGTTTTCTTTTAAGAAGATTTCAAACACAAACATCAAAATGCATTCAAAAAATAACTTTGTTATTGGGCAGGAAGATTCTTTCTATTTTAAGTGACTGTATTTTAAAACAAGTTTTTCAACTTTGAAAGGGTATATTTATGCACAGGTTATACATAATGTTTGGAACCGTTAAGTTTACAAAACACTTCAAAGTCTGGTGCACATAGCAATTCAATATTCAAATGTTGCAGTTAATAGTACACTAGCCGGGATTTCCGGATTTCGTAAATTTTAACCGATGAATGCTCATTGCATGTTAGCAGTCAGGTTAATCACAATTGTAGAATTTGGGACGAAGAACTCCTACGTCCCTGGAACATATTCATGAAAAACAAAACAAAAAAAATGCCCCTTCTTCTTCTGGGTATCGTTTATCTGAATATCCTCTATCATTTTCTTTTATTCCGCATTTACAGAATCATGATCAAAGAAAATGCATTTATTTCAGCTTTCCAAGTCGACGGATTGGACGAGAGGGACAGTACGGCATCTTTGTTCCCCAGATCGGTTATCCTGAAATTTCTTTTTGTTAAAAGGTATCCTAGTCCGTATCCTTAGTATAAGAAGTACCACCCAAGTTATGCAATTCACGCTACGTTATATACGGCAAAAATTAGCAACAGGTAGGATGTCTGCAACATTAGTAATAGGCATAAGCGCATAAGCAACAATGAAGTATTAAGATGAGGTATGTCATCTGTACACTTTTCAAAATTGCAAAGCTTTTTTTCGATACGTCCCATACGGATATCTAATTCGCGTATATTTTGACTGAATACCAGAAAACTGAGAGAGGATTTACTTGAAGTCAGTCTCGGAGTTCCAGACGTCGAGGGCGCCCATTTTCTGCTGGAGAGAATTCAGTCGATAGATGAGAACGGCCGCCGAGATGAAGAGGAACACCAAGCTGGATAAAGTAAACACAAAAAAATTCAAATAACATACTAGCAAACAGTATTTTCCCTATATTAATAATTTCAAAAAAATTATTTTTGAAATTTAAAGCTAACATTATCGGTGGGTTATTACAAAAAAATATTATAAAAGGAACTTTACTTACAGCAATGTAGACAGGAGCAATAACAACGTAGATTTAGGTAAACTAAATTGTGAATGAAAAACAATAGTCAAGGTTTCAATAGAAATAAAGAATTCGCTTAATTTCATGAGAGAATTATGTAGACACTTAATTTTATAAGCTTAATTACCTTGTAAATTTAACTATCAAACTTCTAGCTCCACCGTGGACTTTTTGCACGGGCATTATGCCGTAGATTTTTTGGAGACACGCTAAAACCATAAAGAGGAAAGAATTTAAAAAAAAACACACTTATTGAGGTTATTTTTATGGAATATAGGAATTCAAAAGAGCGAAAGTATAGAATTTTATTTTTAAATGAAAATATCTACAAGCAGCTTACAAATAGAGGGTAAAACAGAGGTTAATTTTCAGTATCTGCACAATCGCGCGATGACTGAATGCGACCAAGGTAAATGAAATCTTTAATAATTTAACGATTACTTCTTAATCTTTCACTGTGACTAAATAGGAAAGGGGTATATATCAGTTGGTTAGAGAGAGAGGGGGTCTGGCGGATAGTGAAAATTAACTAAAACAAATGTTGACCATAAGGCCTAATAACCCAGTGACAAACGCCCGGCCGGGGGCGGGGGGGGGGGGGGACTCAACACAGTTCCTTTGCAGTAGATGAGCTTGAACAGTCATGATCATGGATGACCGAAGGCAGTGTTTAGATTCTCAATCGCAACGACAATGATATGCTTCTCTTCAATTGTTGCTGCTTAGATTCTAGAAGGTAACAAGCAATAATTGTCTGACAGTCGGACCTCCAAAGAGTAGTGTTCGACTATATATATAAAACTATTAATAGGATTCGATTAAACTATAAGCATAAAACATACAGCATGAGCAAGATATATGTGGTGAACAGAGGTGATATGGAATATAGATTATATACAGAGGCTTTCCTTATTCATCTTATCACAATAATTTCAAGCAGTACATCCTAGTAACTTTTGTCTCGTCACCGTACTTAGATGGTTAACGGACCCATATTATGCAGAGCTTTGTGCTCCTGAATGTTCTTCAAATTCAGAAGTTTGAGGAGCATTCAGGAAGGTGCCAACGAGTGGTGTGGGCAGCTCGCTCCACAGATTTGAACACCCAGTGAACATTTTTGGGAAATAAGACAAGGAAATGGTCAAATTTACAGCATCTCAAAAACATCCGAATACAAGTGTCACTGAGAATGATAAAAAGACAATTCATTTTTATAAAATGAATTCAATACTTCAGGAGAAATTTAGACACTGGTAGAATCCGTTTCATGTAGATGATGATGCATACGATTCCTGACGTAATGCTCATTTAGTTCAAAAACGATATTACATTTAACATAAGAATTCACTTATCTACTCGTTTTTTTTTTGTTTTTTTTTTTAATACAAAGACATTACAAAACTTATTGGGATCGAGACTACCTCGGATAGGGAAAAAACGCGGATAATACGAAGATCCGGTATTAATGGATTACAAAACTTGATAACCGGCTGCACTGATGTAATGGCAGTGTTCATTTAATGCGTACATTACAAAACAGTACATACGTATCTAATTATCTAAGATTAAAAAAAAGATTATAAATTAAGTTCTGCCACCAAAGTCTTTTATCAATTTTTTTAGATTGTTCGTGGGCATCGGCTCGATTAACCGCGGGTCTACTGGGTAATTGTGGATAGTAAAAATTAATACGATAATGAAAAATTCTGATTTTAAGACGCATTGGGGTTACAATTCAGAAATTAATCTCAGTTAGAGCTAGAATTACTCTTATTGTGGGAAGATTCTTCAGATCATAAAAATCGATCTTACCGAATACCTAACAAGATATAAACGGTCCAGAATTAGCAATACAGTGGCGAGCATTTTGAGCATTTGTGATTGTACCAGCAACGTGTTCATTAGTTAAGCTTGGTTTTAATAAAATAACGTTTATTATTATCAGAATTGTTTTAAATGCTTTGGTGCGCGACTTACGGCCCACCCTGTATAACAAATATTTATTTAATGCCGACACTTTTCGATATTATCACTAGGGTATAAACTGCTAAATAGGTTTTTGATCATTACAGGATGTATCTGAACGGTCTGTACAAACTTGGAGGGGAGGTAGTGTGGGTGATTCTAAGCAAAAACGTTCATATGAACATGGGTCCGAATTTGAACGATAACAGATATGAACAGAAATAAAAATGACACCACCAAGATCAACAAGTTAATAACTCAGGTTCTGTAAAGCCTAAATTAATGAAATCTGGAGGAATAACAGGGTACATAAGACTGTGTGTACCGTTAAAATTTGATCGAATTCCAACGAGAAGTTTCCGAGTTATGCAGTCAAAATTGTAACAAGTGCTGGTTAGTACTCACAAGCGAGCACGTGTTATGATGTTGAATGAGTAACTCGGAAACTTCTTGTTGGAATTCGATCAAATTTTAACGGTACAAATAGTTTTATGTACCCTGTTATTCCTCCAAATTTCATTAATCTAGGCTTTACAGAACTTGAGTTATTAACTTGTTGATCTTGGTGGCGGCAATTTTATTTCTGTTCATATCTCAGTTATCCTTCTGTTCATATGAACTTTGTTGCTTAGAATCACCCATACTACCTCCCCTCCAGTTTGTACAGACCGTTCGGATACATCCTGTATTTAAAATTTTAAAAATTTACAACAAAAGGAATAATTAACCAAAACTGTCAAAGAAAAGTACAACAATTAGGACAGACAGCGTCGTCCCTGGCTGTTTAACCAAATGAATAATTGTATCCAACAATGGATCTTAATCAAAGGAGGTTTGATTGTTCAAAAGTTTATCTAGTTTTTCTTCATATTATTTTCTTATATCTAGGGTTTTTGATTGAGTTTTCTTGGGAGTCCGAGTTCTCTTTTTCAATTATAACTACCGACAATTATTTGGTTAATCCCTTGATGCGCTTATTTCTTATCATTGAAGCACTATCGACCTTCACGGCCATTACGAATATATAAGTCCATCCAAAATTTAAAATGCTTTAGGATCTAACAGAGCTTAATGTTGATTGTGTTTAGTTTGGCTATTGTTACTGAAAAGAGAATTTGTCCTTATGCAAGACGTTCATATACTCTTTAGATGTTTTCCTAATATAGTAGACAACATATGTAATTGGTAGACAAATTAAAGAAACCGATCACATAAAGCATATTCACTTGGAAGACATTTCATTAAAATGAAATAAACATGCAGAAAGAGAGAGAGAGAGAGAGAGAGAGAGAGAGAGAGAGAGAGAGAGAGAGAAAGAAACAGTGCATATCACTTTAAAAACTAATCAATGACTCACTCTGTAAGTTCTCTTGGGATTTCTCCTTAATGGGGATTGTGTCTTTGGTGCTTCCGTCGGGCGAAGACGACCCCTTGGCGAGGGAGGAGGAGACGGTGCCCAAGGAGGCGTTGGTGGGCGAAGGGGGAAAGCTTCGTTCCACCGTCGAATCGTTATCGAGGCCGCTCGGCGGCGCCGACTCCGACGATGTCCTGCCCCTGTCACCGGCCCCGGCCATCAGGAGCTCACCACCACTTCCTGAGTCGTCGTCCTCGTCTTCGTCATCGTCATCCAACTCTCCAGCATCCTTGAGTCAAAAAATACAACCATTCAGTCAAGTCTTTGGCAACGTAACGCAGTTGGCAGTGCCTCGAAAAGTCAATCGTTATGTAAGATCGGTCCTCCCTTGACGTCATTTTTAAAGTCCCACCACTTTTAAAGAGATGACCATTGAGCCAAGAGATGACCTTCATTACGAGACGACTTACAAACCGAAGCCTCACTGCCAGATTTTCAATAATGTAACTAACGTCACACATGACAAATAAAATAATTCACTACACAGAATGACCTAAGTCACATATTTTTCGTTTTGAGATATTTAGAGTTTGTGTCTGGGTTATCATTGAATTTGTGTAATAACGAAACTACCAAATCTCCTAACAAGTATATTAACTATTTTACAAGCAAGATTTTTACATTATTGTTATCCAGGTAATTACAGTGCAAAAGAAGTTATAAACTCCATGTTGTGGCTTCTTGTTTTATAGAAGCCAATGTTATAATCTGGGCCGGTACAAGATTATTTTGCCCTTTAGGCAAAGCCAATGTATAATCTTGAGCAAGTGTGCTCTCTAACGGCCCTGGACGTTATCACCGGCACATATTTCCTTTGACAAAAAAAACGCCAAAATATACCTTACAATCTATTCCTCGAAAGCGTTTCTTCTTATTGTTCTTATATTCGCTCAAAAAATCAAGTCTTATTATCTCACCTGACCAAAAAAAAAATTAAATTCTGGGAACAAATGCGACTGGACAAAAATGAAATTCCTAATGGACGAGTTCAGAGAAGAAATGCGACTGGTGAATATGGCCGAAGTTTCACGTGTAACAACGGCTTCTGGCTAATTATGGCTGATTCATGTAATAGCTGTTTGGCTTCTCCGGCACAACAGCCTTCATAATAAATGAAAACGTTTCAAGTTGTAATTACTTTTAATACTACGTAAAAAAAAAAAAAAAAAATGTAACTTTTTTACAAAAATAAAAAAAAATAGTCATTTTGTAATTTATATTTAGTTCTTATTTTTTAATGTAACATTCCTGATAGGTGGGTATTTTCATTGCGCCCTAGATATACAGTAATTACTGAAGAAATAAGTACATAATGCTTTATCTTTTGTCCATTTTAAACTACGAAAAATCGATTGGATGAAAACGAGTTTTTTAAGAAAATTTCTATTCTTTAAAATAATAATTTGGGAAAATCATAGGGAATAAAAGCTCTCACACTAAAAAGTAAAAAATATATGAATTTTTTTTAAACATTTTTTTAAAATGGAATATTAAATATAAATAAACATTTGATAAACTTTTTCCTTTTAGGTAAGTAAAATGTTAACAAAAACCTGTTACTGAGAGAACAGGAAGCCTATTTCAACATCCAGAGCATCGCAAAAAGTCATTATGTAAGATTAAGATACCAATCAGACCATAATTATAGAGGTTGCTCGACGATTATTCTAACGCAAGAATTCCTCTCTTCCCTTAATGTTCCAAAATGGTTGCATCGAGAAATGCGAGCATGCGCTCGAAATAAACTCCTAGAACAACCGCAGTCGATGGACTCGAAAGGCAAATCGAATGCGGGCGTCGAGCCGACTCGGTCACAGGTGTTCACACAGCCGAGCAGATTGTGGAAGCGAAGCCAATTGGGTCCCGGGGTTGAAGATCGTTTACGCACTTTGTTCTTCAGTAGGGGTAGTTTGAAAAGGCCGAGACATTTGAGCCACCGCGTGGCGACTCGGCAATTCCCAGTGCGGTTGAACGGGTCGTTAAACTGCGCACCGACCGACACCAAAAATTCTCTGCCGCCCCTTGATCGGATTAGAAAACCGAGATTTCAAGAAAGGCGATCGAACTAATTGCTCCCAGTCACCGAGAAACACATTATACAACGTTCCACGTGAAAAGGGTATATAATGTGGAAATATATTTTTATAGCACAAGTAAACTACAAGCAAAGTAAAGAGCGAGAAAAATAAACGCAAAAAAAAAAGCAAAGGAAACAAAAATAAAATTAAAATTTTTTAATGAGAATTCGTTAGATTGAATTCTCTTATCTACGCTTTCAAAGTGTTCCTAGAAAGTGTTTTATCTCTAGTAAGTTTCAAAGATTAAAAGAGCTGAAATGAAAAAGAAACCCCCGAAGTGTTAGAAAGAGAAATTGTTGGGTGGGCGTCCCCGCGAAGCTCATCAAAGGCTGAGATCAATGGCCAAGTGACGCTCGCTTATCGATTTCCTCCCCCAACAGTTGGCATCGATAATCGCGTCAATTGACTAGAAATCGTGGGCGGGTAATCGACGTCATTTGGCTGCCCAACTGCTCGATTAAAAACATTTCTAATTAACTCATTCCTTTTGAAGCTTGCTGTGCAAATAGAAAATTCATTGCGCAAGGTCGATATTAACAAAGGCGCCTATTTACCCATATATCGTTGAAGTTCACAAGTCATTTATCAGTTTAGACAAGTTCAGCTTAGACAGTAAACCGAATTTTTTCCTCGTTTCGTAATGTTGGTTCAGTGATGAGGCAACAACTCTGTTTTGCTTTAACTTAACCAAATCAAAATAAATATCGTGATTATAAACACAAACAACAGTCATACTTACAACAATCTCAGGGCACGTGATTTCAAGTTCACTGTCGTCACGAACTCCGGGATCCTTGCAAGAGGGAAACAATTAAAAATATGAATTTTTATAAATGTCATCATTAAGCATTAATGAGCTAACATTCGAAAGAATAAATTCGAATTCAAAAACAGAGCCATGCTTGAAATTGAATTACGATCTACTCACAGGGTTAAAACATTTGATCCAAACTTTGTACATCAACCTGTACGTGGTTTCGCGGGAAAGGAGACTCCCGAAAATACGCTAAAAAAAGAAGTGAATAAAATTAAAAAGCACCTTTACAAAATAGATGAAAAGAGTATATCTTTCAACCTATTTTTTACATAAAAATTTCTATGTAATAATTTGCATATGTTGAATAACAATTCGTTTGAAATTAGAGATTGTGTTTTGAATTGCAAAAGGAGGAAATATCCGAAACATGGCGAATATGATGCGTCATGAAACATGTTGATCACTCAGATTTTTATCTCTTATTTTATGCCAGTAGAATGCACAGCAATTTCATAATAATAAGAAATTAATCCCCACGAGGAGGATATAATAAAGTAGCGGAAGCACTAAGTTCATCTATTTTTATCCTTTTTATCCGTACTTTTTAACCCCCATATTTTTTTTATCAAAACATATAAAATGTAAAAGAGCTCTTTCTTCTTTCGTTTTTCGTCATTTCCGATTGAATGACATATCACATGCTATATATTGCTTTTCGAAAAAGTTGATAGTTTTTAAAGACCACGTGACCACTATCTCCACAATTCCGACTCCACTGAGAGAATTTGGTCTAAACTTCATAGTAATGCATCTTGCCCAGAGGAATCTGCATACCTAATTTCACTCCTTTACATACTTAATGTATACAGGGTGTTTCATAATTGGTGTCCCGTCTTTAGGTCCAAATAACGACTCAAGGGGAACAGATTAGGGGAAAATGAATATTGATTATTTGGTTTTAATGTCCCCTAATTCAGAATAAAAACATTTCGCGTCCCTGGGGGGTGAAGGAGTAAATTTTGAAAATTTTAATTTTGTAGGGGTAGGGGTTAGACCCCATGTGTTATTTAGAAAGTTATAGAGCATCATGTAAAATGTGGGTTTAGCAATAAACCCGGCGAAAAAATCTCATCTCCTGCCCTTTATCGAGTGGGTAAAGTGAAAGGTATGGCTAGCTAATATAGACAAAAAACAGAATAACTCATTAGAAACTTATTAGAACTTTATTACTTATTAGAAAACAGTACATTTGAAAATGAATGAGAATGAATGAGTCGTTACCCTGAAAAGCTTTATTCATTCTCATTAATTCCAAATGTAGGTCCTACTGTTTTCTATTAAGTATGGTTTTTGTCCACATCGGCTAGCCATACCTTTCACTTTACCCACTCGATAAAGGGGGCAGGGCATGAGATTTTTTCACCCGGTTTTTTGCTAAACCCACATTTTACATGATGCTCTACAACTTTCTAAATAACACCTGGGGTCTAACCCCCACCCCTACAAAATTAAAATTTTCAAAATTTACCCCTTCACCCCCAGGGACGCGAAATGTTTTTATTCTGAATTAGGGGACATTAAAACCAAATAATCAATATTCATTTTCCCCCAATCTGTTCCCCTTGAGTCGTTATTTGGACCTAAAGACGGGACACCAATTATGAAACACCCTGTATATCAAATAGGATGATGGACCCCTCTAACTCCGACCCCAGTGGGACAATTGAAATCAAGCTAAATAATGAAGTAGCACATGCCCATGGTAATGTACATTCCGAATTTCTATGTGGTCTATCCCCACGTGCGTAGCAATCACGTGATATTCATTCGACTGAAAATGACGAGAAACGAAAGATAGAGCTCTTTAACATTTTCTAATTATTACGTTCGAGAATGG
The DNA here is from genome assembly GCA_023313115.1 of Rhysida immarginata. Taxonomy (NCBI): domain Eukaryota; kingdom Metazoa; phylum Arthropoda; class Chilopoda; order Scolopendromorpha; family Scolopendridae; genus Rhysida; species Rhysida immarginata. The sequence goes on along the minus strand of JAHWFO010062673.1, from coordinate 3,732,256 downwards.
GGAGATTAAAAAGTGCGGATAAAATGGGTAAAATATAGAAGAACTCAGGGGTTCCGCTACTTTTTTATACCCTTCTCGGGGGGATTAATTTCTTGTTTGTATTTTGCTTTATCTACATATTTGTGAAACTTTGATTTCTTTTAAAACATCTTCGTCTTTGCACCTCTTAGAAAATTTAAAATTTGGAGATGTATTATCATTGACAACAATAATACATACTACAAATACACACACTTCACACTTTTGTGAAGTGAAAAGGAATTTTGTCATGTGTTTATACTTTGCAAAATAATCTAGAACTAGCTTTTTTTTTGGATAACTTTGAAGGGGATATCTATGATTATGATTTGACGGAGATTCACTTTTGCATACCTTGTGCTTACATCTATTAGGCGTTACTAAAGATTAAGTTATCGTTTATACAGATGTACTGGTGATTATGCAGTGATCTAAATCGAGAAACCAACAAAATATGGTTTATCATTTCTATACGTGGATTTATGTGGATTATGATTTACGCAGATGTTAACCCTTGATTTGTAAATAATTAAGTATTTATATTTGTTAGTGACTTTAAAGTTGCTTCATTACGAGTACACCTAATTTTATGCTAATACAAAAGTCTAAATATCTCGAAACGAAAAATATGACTTTAACCACTGTCATAATCCCGGTACATTTCTTAAGCAAGTCATGGTTCTGAGCTTCAAAAAGAATTTTTATATCATACATTTTATTGTTATTATTAGTTGCTGCAAACATGCGATCGTAATCTGTTTCGTTACTTGATAGAATTTATTTTTTACATTTTAATGCAGAATCAAAATGAGGAGTCTTAAGATTACATTAAATAGAATCTTCCTTATGGCGGTGATGATTTAAATTCCTTAAGAGGCAATCGTAAATTGAAGATTGGGATGTGTAACCAAACTTACCCGGCTGTCTTTCGTCACGATTCCCACAGCATTTGGAATGAATTTGGCTGTCTTCTCTTTAGTGATTTTGATCACTGACCGAACGGGAATAAGGATCTGTACAGTGAAAAAGAATGATGAAATGGACGGAAAAGAATTGCACAATGAAGCAAGAATTAAAAATAATAACCCTACTATGCACAGTTTACGTAATACGAAATGCCGCAAGAAATACAAAGAAAATAAAAGTGAAATTTACATAAAAAAAAGAATTTTTTAAGAGGAAATAAGAGCAGTAGAAATTAAAGCTCAACAAGATTTTGAAAAGTAAACATTAATATACATCATGGTGTTCGGCCACAATCACGATCGTTTTCTTAGAATACAATTTTAACAGATAACTATCTTTATACTCTTTCCCCTTTTCATAAAAAATGAGAATTATATAGAATTTAAAGCAATATAAACCTCATTTCATGTTGCCCTTCAAAAGAGTGACATGAAAACTGAAAGGAAAGCAGAACACAATTTGGAAGAGTTGGAACACTTGTCGGTTATGTTTCGCCTACATTCGATTTTGCCCATTTCGTGATTGGTTGTGTGAAGAAAAGTGTAATCATATCATCTATGCAAGTGTTTCCGAGAAGAAATCGGAAACGTCAAAAAGAAAGCACAGCAGCGTTCAAAACGGAAATTTCTCAGAAATCCGTGCTCTCATATACAATACATATTCAACGACACCGATGCTGACTATGCGAGGATTGGATGAAAATGAAGTACAGGAACGATTTGATAAAAAATTGAAGAAATGAAAACCTACTGTTATGTTATAAAAAAAAACCCAATGAAAGTAACAATTATTGTCGTTTCAGAGGTTTCATTATTTATTTATTTATTTTCCCGACAGGAAGTCAACTTTAAACGCGGGTTTAAAATGATAACAGTGTAGAAAGATAAACAGGTATACAAAGATCCGGTTTAAAAATTAAAGACTAAAATACAACAAAACAGAAGTGGGAGGGAGGAACCTTAACCGGATGCGGAAATAATAGAATAAAAGCTCATGATGCGATTCGGCTTGACTGGAATGTAGAAAGCGTGCCCTGAATTTTAAAAAGGCAACAGTTCATTAGAAAGCGAAATGAAATGATAATGGACGAAGGGATGGAGGAGAGCGAAAAGCATTATGTTACGGGCACGGCAAAAAATTAATTGAAATTGTTCTCTCTCGGTTCATAATATATGAAGCACGGCACGATGACCGCACTTTATTCAGAAATTTGCTCTACTTACCCTTGTCACGTGACCGAAAACATTTGAATAGAATCCAAAGTAGTTTTCGGAAATGTACAGATGACCCTGAAGAAGAATGTCAGCTATAAGAGCGCATGAGAAATCTACAAAAGAAGAAATAAAAAAATAAGAATAATAAATAAAAATTAACAATTAAAATGATGTTTAAACATTATAGCAGGACCTCGTTAATCCGAACAAGATGTAAACGGACTATCCAAATTGTTATTTTTTCCTGAAGGAGCAGCTCGCCCGTAAAAAATGCTGAGAATGTTAGGTTCTTGATAAATAACATCTACGTTAAGTTGTAAATGCTTTAGTATCGACTTCGGATAATCCGAACTTTGCAAATCTTAACAGGACTGGTCCCAATTAGCTCGGATTAACAAGGTTCTACTGCACATAATTCGTGAGCAAATTTTTTACATTTCATTTAAAACTTAATTAAAAACTACGGCATTCAAATTGTTACCCAAACTCAAATTGTTATTGGGAAGGAAAACCAAAATGGTTAATTTAACTAGATTTTGCCTGCCCAAACAAGCCTTTTATCTGTAAAGAAATTCATTGAGCTGGAGGATAGTTTAACCAAAGAAGCCTATTTACGATGTACGAGTATAAGGAGGGAAAGTTTGTAAAAGGGAGGCTCTGTCTTAGGGAACTGCACAGACGCCGAAAATGGAACATTTTTTGCAATCACATTATATAATTGCTTTCCCATGATTCCCTACGCTACAAACAGTTGACAGGCAAACGTAAAAGCAGAAGACAAACACACATCAGAATGGGAGCTATCATAAAAATTATAATAATATATAAAACCAATTGTATATCCACACAATAATTTTCTGCCAATATGCGTTTTATTTCGAACAAACTCTTAGCTTATCATAGGTATGTCCTACAAAACTATTTACTTTAGTTTTGATTAATGCAATGGGGTCGGAATTACGGAGATGGGAGGTGGGAATTACAAAAGATCTATGTGATGTTTAGGTATGTTAAGGAGTGGAATTCGGTATGCAGATTCCTCTAGGAAAGATAAACATTACTATGAAGTTTGGGCCAACTTGTTCAAGAGGGATCGGAACTGTGGGGTTGGCAGTCACTTGGTCTTTAGAATTATGGCAACATATATCATGTGATATGTCATTCAATCGGAAATTAAGAGAAACGAAAGAAGAGTTTACATTTTCTAAACGCTAGTTTCGTGAAAATCAATTTTTTATTTAAAAAATAAATTATTTTATTTAAAAATATTGGGGGGAGGGGGTTAAAAATGGCAATAAAGGGGTAAAAATAGAAGACCTCAGAGTCTCTGTTACTTTCCTATAACCTTCTCAGGGGGATTAATTTCTTGTTACTACGAGGGAAGTTCAAATTTGACCTGGAGTTTATTTTTTATAAAATCAGGAACCCCCCCCCCAAAAAAAAAAACCAAACACACATTAGTTATTTCTCAAAGAACTCTCTTTGCTTCTCTACATATTTTTTCCAGCGTTCTGGGAGCATCTGGATACCGGTTCTGTAGAAACCTTCAGGCTGATGTCGAAACCACGTCAGGGCAGCCTTTTTCACTTCCTCATTGGAGCCGAACCTCTGCCTTCTCAAGAACTCTTTCAATGGCCCAAAATGGTGATAGTCGCAAGGGAAGAGATCCGGGCTGTATGGAGGATGTGTTAAGATGTCCTATTTGAGTTCCGTCAGTTTGGCTGTGAGTGGTCTGACATTGTCTTGCAGAAAACAAACACCACTGGTAAGGAGTCCTGGTCGCTTTTTCTCTAGTGCCAGCTTCAGGGACGTCCTCAAAATGTCACAGTAAATCTTCCAGAAAATCGACATGAATGATACCCTTAATGTTCAGAATATAGTCGCCATCACTTTCGTTGCTGACGGTGTCCTCTTTAATTTCTGAGTCAGTGTGTCGCCACTCCCAAGCTCGCACACTTGCTTTCAGGAGTATGGTGATGATCCATGTCTCGTCGGTGGTCACAACACGCCTTAGGAAGCTGTCAGTTTCCCTGTCATATCGCTGCAGCAGCATGGAATAAATTTCCACCTGGGTGGTTTAGTGATCCTCGGAAAGTTGCTTAGGGACCCATCTGGCACAGATCTTGTTGAATTTCAGCTTATCGTGAATGAGGGTCTCCACACTGCCAGTGCTGATGTTCAGTATTGAAGCCAATTCTCGGGCATGAATCCGCCTATTGTGCCTTCTCAGCTCATTTGTTCATGCAATGATGCCATCATTGACAACAGCTGTTGGCCTTGCGTTATGAGGTTCATTGCCAGTGGATTCTCGCCCTTCTTCAAACTTTTGGCACAAAGCAAAGACGGATGATCGAGACAAACTTGACTCAGTGAAGTCTCTGATGAATTTCAGATGCTTTCACATCTTCGTTCTGGAGAAATTTGATGATGATTATTCGTTGTCCCGCTGTGGTCGACACATCGCTGTCCGCCGTTTTTTTTTTTTACAACAATGAAATTTACAAAAAATAAAGTCCAGGTCAAATTTGAACGCCCCTCGTATTTTAAATAAATTTAAATAATATTTAAACAACCCGCGAGTTGTCCCCCAACAGGCCAGAGCCCAACACGGGGTTTGCTATAAGCACACCAAACATGTGCTGATTGAATAGGCACGATTAATGTTACTTAAGAATTTCGACTCCATCTATCAATAAAATATGTTGTTTACTTCTTGAGATAGCCTTCATTTAATTTGTCAGTTAATTTGTCAAAGAAAGCTTAATAAAATTAAGCATTTGAAATTTTAATAAATTTTACAAACAAACAAACCTCTTCCGTAGTAATTAAAACAAAACTGAAATTTTCCAAATAAGTTTTGCTTTCATTTGTAATCTAAATCCATCGTAAATATACATAAGAAGAAAAAAATTTTTAAAGCTGCAAAACAGTTTTTATTTACTGAAATTATTCCTATCAAGAAAGTTTTAGGAATATTTTCCTCCCAATTAATAAATTTTCTCAAGCAATTATAATCATAACGCCTTTATGCGATTACAATAATCCAAATTGATTGTTGAGACAGTCGAATCCAAAAAATAAAATACAAATTTTATTACCAGAATTACTAAATCTTCTCAAATACAACCTGGATTTATTAACCAGGGCAATTGCTAATTTATGTTTAACCAAAAATGTTTTTTTTTTCTTCCACTCTCTCGTTTTAAAGAAATTTCGAATATTGTTGTGATTTCAGGTTAAGTATTTGAACCGAAATGGATTATTTCATGCTCGATTCGGGCTCCAAAATGACTATTGAAGGGTTTCAAATGGCTATATTGATTTTTGGATTAGATATTAAAAAAGTGGCGGACCTTGAACTCTTGATCTTTAGTCTAGTCGAGTTATTTCATTTGGTTTAAGGTTTTAAAGTGGGACTTCCCTAAGCCAATGCCTGCATTCACATTTCTCATTCTAACAGCAAAAAATGCAGCTGATCGTTGTCACTTCGTCATAACCTTTGAACTTTGATAGCGTGATTCATTCTAAAACATTTTCATATAAAATGCATTAAAGTTTTTTTTCCACTTCATTAAAGTTAAAAACGCAGCGAAGATTTAGAGAAAATAGTTAATTTAGGTACCAATTTTTCTTTCATATCTCAATGTTTTCTTTTTTTCAATCAACAGAAGATATATTTAACTATATATATATTATAATTGAAAGTTATGAATATACGAGGAAATAAGTCTAGGAAGATTTTTTTCACGCCATACCTCCGGATATTAATAATAAAACAGAGAAACATAATAAAGAAAATTCCATGCCTCAACTCGAACCAGGGACCCTAGGATTTCCGTCCCGATGCCATAACTACTAAGCCACCTTGGACATGGAAGCTAACGTTATCAAACACGTCCTATGAGCATAGGTTACAGCGTGGCTCCTTGTTCGCAAACCAGGACTATATTTATTATTGAGTATTATTATAAATATAACTGGGAAATAGGTCTAGTTCTGTTTAATTATCTCTTTACTATTTTCTCTATTTAATTATAAATATTTGGAGATATGGCGTGAAAAAATGTTCCTAGACCCATTTCCAGGTATAATTAAAGTTTAGGTCCAGGCCGTGGAATTATTATTTTTCTCTATTTAAAATTATGAAAACCTTGAATTAAAGGATATAATATTTTGATCTACCATTAGCTCAATTTTGCAACGAATGTCTGCAGCTTAACGTGAAATTTCCGTTCAAGCAGTCAACGATTTTCAATTCAAATTGCTACTTACGAAATTCAATGTCAATATAGGGAAAGGGAAAAAAAAAGCTAGAGAAAATCCAAGCCCTTCGAAAATCCATTATGAAAATCTGGTAGATAAGGAAAGTGAATTGGGAAAAGATCAAACACCAAACACCACTCCAATATTATTCCTACATAGGTCTAATGTTACTCATTTTCTACATTCCATTTGTAAAGAAAGAAAGATAGCTCTTTAAAGAGGTCAAGCTAGAAACGAAGAGATGCTGATCAAACAATCTCATATAGAATATATGTTAAAAAATTAATTTGAACACATAACGCAGCTATTTCTGTGAATTATGAAGCAACAGCTTATATCTATTTTTCCCATGTTATATTTCCTCGACAGAAATGAAAGTCAAAGAAAGTTTATATAAATTCTTTCACCCTCACTGTGTAAATCACTATTAAGCTATTTACTTATAGATGAAACATCAATCACATGATTCACAGGAGTTAATTTGATCAATTATCGCTAATTTAGGAATTGTGGTCAGTATTCAGAATTTAGTTTCTGATTTTTTTAGCACCAGAAACATTATACTTAAAAAAAAATCAGAAACTAAAATCTATTTCGTTGTTAAAAAGAAACTGTATTGAAGAAAGGCTTCTAAATATTTCAATAAGAGTTCCATCTAAACATTTTAGTAAGAATTCTAAATTTGATATTACTTTCAGTCTGTAAATTTCTAATAATCCAATTCAATTATCTCCACCAGTATTATGCATTTCCTTTCCTCGTCAGAATATTATGATTAACTTGCTAAGATCCACTTTAGTTACTGACCTATGACCTTATTATTGACCTTCTCATCTTAGTGAGCTAAGCGAAGATAACGAATATAGGGCCCAATCTCATGTTTTAGAAATGTTAATTACGCACGACGGATTAAAACCCTTGTCTTATAGAAGCCATGCAATCCCTTCTATATCGTCTCAGAAGAACCAAACAGGCTATCAGGAAACGTCAAATGTAACAAGTAAAAGTAGTCCCTCCTATTTTTATTATGTAAAAAAGAATAGTATTGTGTGGAATTGAGTTCCTAATTTTTGATTAAGCTTTCCAGTGTGCAAGAATGCCCTAACAGAAGCCCAGTATTTGTTTTCTTAGATAAATCCTTTTTGCAAATACATACAGGGTGTTGCAGATAACTACAGGGCAGTATAACGGGAAGCCTGCCCGCTCGATTGCAGGGGGCGGCTCGATATCAAATGATAATTGGGTAATTTTATCAAAAACATTACAGATTTGACGTTCACTCTCCCTCCCCGACTGTGGAAACTGCTGGCTGCTGCAGGCCACCTTCATCTCCTTTCATTCTGCCAATCAATCGAGCCGGTGTAGTGTTTTATATTAACTCCCATATAATAATAACTCCCCAGTCCTTATTATATATATAATAATGACTCTCTCTATATAATATTAACTCCCCTACCATGGGATGAGCGGATTGTGAAATGACGAATTGTGATTAGTCGAGCATGCCCAATAATCAATATCAACATAGATACTAACCATCAAAAATTCTGTACTTAAATTATTATTAGATATTACCGTAATCTTCTTTTCATTTGGTAACACCATATATATTATTAAATTGGTTGGTTGGTTTGTTTGGCATTAACGTCCTTTTCAACTGCTATGGTCATTTCAGGACGGCGTTATAGGGGCCGCAAATTTTGCCTCGCAAGGGTTCTTTAACGTGCAGCCGGCAAACGACTACACGGGACCAACGGCTTTACTTCCCTTCCGAAGGAAGTGCGTGATCTCAGGATTTCCCCCTGAAAAATCCTGGTCGTCCTCGGCCAGGATCGAACCCGCGTACTCGGGCATCAGAGGCGATCACGCAACCACTGAGCCACCAATTTATTAAATTATATATATACATCTACCCACCCTGATCAATCTAACCCACACTATTACAGTTTAATATTCAGCTTACATTGAATCTAAATAAGGAAAACACTTTAAACTTGAAAAAGGCAGACAAGATAAGTATTGACAAAAAAGAAATGCTAGATGATAAAATCATTAATGCTGCGCAGACGTTACTTAAAACCATTACCCAGTAGATGGATTGGATTCTAGTTTACTTGTCCAAGCAGGTGGGTTCAAAGTTACGCTGAACAAATGCGTTCAGATCCATTTTGTTGTTGACCGTCAACACTGGATTACTTCGTCAACCACAAGAAACAGATTTGAAGTAGCAGATAGCCTTTTTTCATGATGAGCCGACTGCTTCAATAAAAACAACTGAAGCAAAGGTATGGTCCGATGGCCAAAAATAATATCTCGACAGTATATGTTTTACCAACTCAACAGCAGGTAAATGGTGTAGACTGCGGTTGCCATGCCATTGCAACAGCTGTTGAATTTTTAGTGGAGGATGGCGATCCCTGATCCAAATTTGACATACACAAAATGCGTCAGCACCTTGTGTTTTATTTTATTTTGGAACAAGAAAACATGCATCCATTCCACAGATCTGCAAAGAAATTGAAAGGAAGAACGCCCAAACTGACGAAAATAGATTTACATTTTTGAACACTACTACCATTTGAAATGAACATAATTATACAGGGTGACCCAAACTTATCCAGCATAATTGTTAGGAACATTGTTTGGTTCAAATGGAACAAAAAATGTCCTATAAACATTATATCTAGTTTCTGTCATGTGTGAGATATCGACGTTTGTCTATTTTCTTTTATTTAGAGTCATTTCCTAGAAAAAACGTAGGTTTACCTATTTATTCTTAAATGTACTCTTCTTGTTTTGCATATGCCAAACAGGAAGATGAATCGTCGTACTTGTAACATGAGTGAAAGGTATTTTATTGACTTGGCGGTTGATTTGAGCAGTAGCTCAGATTGTGCAACACAACGCCGAAGTTCATTATGCCGTTTGTTTACACATTGATTTGTTACTTTCTTCTTATTCTTATTCCTTGTATCATTTTAGTTTGTTTTTTAGTTCAATGTGATGTTCTGTCAGTATGCAGAATAAAAGTGATCTGCACTCTCAACTGTTTTATTTATTGCTTAAACAACTCTACAAGAAAATAGACAAACGTCGATATCTCACACACAATCGAAACTAGATGTAATGTTTATAGGACATTTTTTGTTCCATTTGAACCAGACAATGTTCCTAAACAATTATGCTGGATAAGTTTCGGTCACCCTGTTTACAGTCTAATGCATAAAGGATTAGACTTACGTCATAGTTGATCATGTGAATGGCACGTCCCAAGCATATAACTGCTACCCTATTTCATTCATAAAGGACAGATCCAGTTTAATCTGCCTTGACTCTCAGTATAAGTACCTGATTTTGCAATGGATCAACATCCGGTAAGCTCAGTTCCTAAGGAGCAGGTAAAAACCTTTTTGCACTGGACTGTACATTAGATGCATGTTGACATTTCACGATTTAAATGTCTTTTTGTGTTTACTTTAATAAAAATTAACAATGTTAAAAATTGAGAAGCCATCACTAGTCTTTTTTGTTTAATTTTTAACATTTAATTCAATTTCAGATAACTTATGCCAATTTTTATTTGGGAGTTATAATTATATATATAATATTGACTGGGGAGTTAAAATTATATATATAATATTGACGGGGGGAGTCATCTTTCCTGAGAGTCATTATTACATGATATACCGGTCCCTGCAATCGAGCGGGTAGGCTTCCCGTTATACTGCCCTGTAGTTATATGTAACCGAATTTAAGATGATATCAAAGTTAAACGGAGATGAACCATGTTCAGATCGTTTGTTTTTTATATGACATAATAGCTCCATTGTCTAATCCTGAGGAAAAACATGAAATCCATATGATTACGTAACTTTGGAGCAATCCATCTTTTTTCTGTGGATTCTATGGTATGTTAATGTATCTCAACTGCAAAATGTTACGCGTTGAATTCTCAGTTATAAGAACTTCATGTTACTCATTAAACAGTTAATGTTAACCATTAATTTTAAAGTTGTTGTCTCTTCCTTTCAGTGAAAAACATTGCGAAGAATATTTTTGGATGTATGTTACTGAGGCTTAATGAAAAATGTAAAGCAGACACAGATTCGAAAAAAAAAATCACGTTCAGCATTATTGATTTTGCAGCTGCTAACTTTGTTGTTGCCGATGCTGATGGAACGTTTTCCTGCGAGATTACTACGACGTGCGCTCAGTATCTGTTAAATAATTAACTTTCAATATTTAGAAGGTAGGAAAAAATATTGCACAGCTTCCTTATGACAAGATGCTAGTAACAAATAAGACTTTTGTGCGTCTATCTTTTTGCATTATACAAGAAATAAATATTTAGAGCTCTTGTATGTAGATTATTTTTCGGATATAAAAATTCGCTGAAAGAAATCAATTAGACTTAGGTAAGCCTTCAGTCGCTCTAAATAAACGTCATGATTCTCGATTATTAACGATAAAAATTTAAATTTTTAATAAATATTACCAAATGCATCATCTTATTCTCATTTCTCCTTTCCTTTTTTAGCCATTCAATAATCGCACACATGAACTAATATTTAGATTATATATACTTTAGTGTTGTGAGCTTAAAAAGTAATTATTTTTATTAACCATACATTCTACATGCTACAACTGTGAGAAGAAAAAAAGAATAGGTGGGCTCTTAATGAATACTCACAGTTGAGGACTTTCTCATCCTGAGGCACTTGTTTGAAGATTCGGTGGAACTTCTTGTTTCGCGACTTACTCCGGTGCGGAGTGAGCTTCCCTTCGAGGTCCGGGGTCAGGGTTCGACTCGGGGGCATCACTGGGGTGCTCACGCTCAAGTTACGTTGCGCCTTGAGTCTGAAAAAAATGAGGATGAAACGATTGATAAAAATTAAAAAAAAAAAAAAAACAACAGCAGTACACGAGAGTTACTGAGTATAACAATTCCTCATACATATAACCAATTTTCTGACAGGAGTCAAATTGGAAGCGATACGAATGAAAACGCGGGATAGAGTTGAATGGTACCATGGGGCCTGATACTAGGAACATCTACAAACATGTAGCTCAATCAGCAAAGTATCACTTCTGAGCTATGAAATTTTACTTTCCTCTTTTTCTGTGTTCGTTTTTTATATTTCAGAAGTGTGGCGTTGGAGAATTAAACTTATAATTTCCTTTAATTTATTGCATTATATTTCCGCGTGTATTCCCTGATAAAATTTCCTCCGAATTAAAAGTAATTTATTTTTTATGTTTTATGCTTTAACGTTTATAAATGATTAGACTGAAAGAGGAAAATTTGGTAAAAATCAAACTTACAAGTGAAGAATCTCCGTAAAAGTGGTGGCAAAACACCCGGCCGATTTAGTATTCCAGAACTTCATACTTGTCGGTTTATTTTTCTCGGTTTAGCCTATAAATTATTGCAGGGGTACAATCAAAGTAGGCCCCTTGTCATGCATTAGGATTTTAATTTAAATATCTTCTGAATTAAATATCGGATATCTACTCCTGAAGTGAGAAACATTTTTTCACGATTTGGCCCAGTTTTGCGAGCCAAGTGATTTTCAATAATTTCAACCTAACCGTCACAACGATTTACGACCGCGGATAGCGACGTCAAAAGCATTCATTGATGCAATACCGTTTTGCTCTTTTTTTTTATATATTCCCGGTAATGATAAAAGAGGAGAGAGGAAAGGCAAGCAGCTGTGGAAGACAATGCCCACTAGAAATTTCCTTGTGTTGTTTCTATACCTGAACGTGTTGTTTGGAATGGCTCCATCCGTTCATGCAAAATGCATGCAATAATCATGACAGGAGGGAAAATATCGCTGGTGTGATTTCACGAGCTGAATTCTTTGGGAGAAGAGATTATTGGTGTCGAAGAAGACGACGAGGAAGAAGACGACGAACTTCTTGCAGGCATTTTCTCCCCGACAGGCGAGAAGGCCCCCATGAAATATTCAAAGGCGTCGGGCCCCGTTCGAAATCTCTTCTTGTCTGATGGTTGACTGGTTTTATGGAAGTGTAATTTTTGCGTCGGTAAAAAAAAGTTGAAGCCTTAAAAAAGAATAAAGATAGGCACCCTCCTTCCTTTCACATCTTTAAAAAAAAATCTAATCTTCCCATTCCTGTGTATTTTTACAGTTCATCATTTAAAATGCAATGAAAGTCGCTCCCACCTTTCGAGCAACACAAGAAAGCTAAGTGGATTATTAAATTTTAAAGCAATCATTTTATTAAATAAAGAACCAAAGCGGCATAAAGGACTTTCATTTTTTTTATATTTGAGAATGCTTCTGCATTTTAAAAACTCTTTATATTATGCAACTTTTAACAGCTTCAAATGAGAAAGAGATTCCGAGGGGATATTTTTAATGGAAGATGAATAAAGAAATAAGATGTAAAAATGATAAACAAGTTGGCCAGTTACTTTTGGGAAATATGTGCATTTATGAATTATCAATTGAAATAAAAAGAACCCTCATTTTCAGCAACATTACTGCTTTAAAGACATTCGGAATAAGCAGTTTCATTGTTATATTGTAGACTAACAAGAATTACATAAAGTAGTACACTATTTTCAAAATAAAGATAATCTTGAACTTAAGAAGAGATTACGTTCCGTGGTACGCTCTAAATCGACTTGACCGAAAATTCCTATGCAATACAGGGAAGTTAGATCCTCGAAACACGAAGTCATACTTCCTAACACCTTTAAAGTTAACAATATGGATTATTGTTACTCAAAACTTAAGTAACCATGAAACAGCAGATACGCCAAATAAATTATTAAAAACTAATAATTTAGAGTCTTCCTCGCTCCTGACCGATCTAGATCAGTTTTCTTTTTTTTTTAAATGACACTCAATTCTTCGTCTTTCATTTGATGATGTTTAATCGCATCGTTTAAGTAGATCCTTGGTTTCCACAGAGAATGAGTCAAAAGTTTTGCAATATTTGCATGAAGACATTTGTTGCAGCGAACAAATCACGACATTAGGTGAAAAAGCTTTTAAATCGTTAGTATTTTTTGTGTACAGTTTGGATGGCTAAAAGAAGAATACCAAAATCAGTTAATTATGGAACGTATACTATCGGAAATTAATAATGCAAACTGAGTTTATTTTCTGGTAATATCATTCTGCAATAGGAGTTTGATTTTGACCATAATACTACTACTGAAGCAACATTTAAAGAGGAAGGTTCTGTGGACCATAGCATCGAAACCAGATGGTTCAAAAATTTCGCTTAGATGACAATAACCTCAAAACAAGGTAGGCAACGAACCCTGGAATTCGAGGCCATAGGGAACCTTGGAATTAACCAAGGCCAACAGAAGCTGCCGCACTGTTCCTCAAGAAATGAGCTCCCTTAGCTCAAACAAACAGCCAAGAACTCTTAGAAAATCAGCGCAATAATCATTTCATCAAGAGAATTGTTACGTGCGATAAAAAGTGTGTATTTCCATAATCCTAACACACAGAATTGGTTGGTCAACACGCAAGTAGCATACCGCTCGATGACCCAGGAAAGAAAGCTCCAGGAACTTATCACACTCAGCTTATAACCCGGACCTAGCAGCAATGGATTATATTCAGAACTTGTAATGACATTAGTTATAGTATTGCTGATAACACTGACCAACAAAATTTAAGATATTTCTTGTTTACGGAATGAATGTGGGTGGTTTTGGTAGTATTTTTTCCTGTTGATTACGAATTTAATTTTGAAATTTCTCTAGCACACAGTTTTTATTGAAGGATTGAAATTCGATACTGGCCTGTACAAATGGCATATTTGTGGAGATTTGAAGGTCATTGGGCTCATTTTAGGCCTGTACAAATTATTTGAAGTACTGCTGTTTCATTTGTGAGTAAGATAGCCGCTCAAATGATTTCCATTAAAACACAAAGGACTGGATGTATCCCAAAATTTGACTCCTAACAAATGAACGTCGAAAATAAAAATTCTGCTGCCTCTACTTCATATCAAACTAAGTTAAATGAAAAACTTTCTCAAGGTAATGGACAGGCAGGGCGCGAGATTCCAGCATCTGAAACAGAAATTAAAGGAAGGAATTTTTGTCGACCCTCAAATCAGGAAGCTGATGGCTGATAAAGCGTTTGAAATTGCATTGTATCCAGTGGGAAAGAACAAGGAACTCAAATAAGCCGGACCTGTTGATGAGCTTCTGCAAGCATTTTATAAATTGGGATGCAATATGTCGCTAAAGAATAATTTCCTGCACATTTTTCCTGCCAACCTTCGTGACCTGGGAAGGGTTCCACCAGGATATTTTCACCATGGAGAGGCGATACCCGGGAAAACGGACTCCTAACTGATGGACCCTCCATCGGATGCCATATACAAAAGAAAATCCTCGGCAAAACGGATCTAGTATGCTGAAACTTGACCGTTTAACTGTTTGCCACGTTTCAAAACATATTTTAAATTATTTAATAGGGGATAATGCTTTACATTAAAGCGAAATAGGCGTAGAAATTGAAACTACTTAATGTGGCGATTTCTAAAATTTAGTGCGTAATAGAAAAATTAGTTATTAAGCCAATTTACGAAAATCCTGATTGGCTATTAAGTTACATCCTTGTTATTTTTATAAGCTTTTATTAACTTTGCTGTGTTAGTTGTTTAGGTCAAATCTTGTAATCAATATTAAACCAACTTTCCGACAAGCTAGGGAGCTGCAATTTGACACATTTATGCAGAATCGATGACAATTTATGATAAAGAAAAAAATTTTCAAATCGGTTCATTGGTTCGTGTTCTAATGGTACTAACTCATTACTACGAATTGATTGTTGTAACAATTGGACATTTCGTTATGGCGAGAGTAAATTTGTCTATTGTTTATTGTTGCAAAATTAAGCTGTATTGTTGCCACTAAATAAAACATTATAAAAGCTTGGTTTGATAAAACCTTTTTCCTCTTAACTTGTTGTTATTTGAAATGGTATACGTCAGATGACGATTAGGTCGAAATGCGTCGCCAAATTAAAGATTTTTGTATTATTTTAAACAGATCCGTTTATTTTGTATTTATCAATAGATTATTATTATCCTGTTTCGGCTTCGGGGATTTCCGCTTATGATCGCCATCGGATGTACCGCGAAAACTGGATCTGTGAAGGGTAACCAGTCTGCTCTATGGGATCTTCGTCGTTTATGTTCTACACTCAGGGCTGTCTGTATATAAATTTCAGTTACATATATGAGGTCAATTTCTATATAATTCCCTCCCGCAGTTTTCTATCAAAGCACCACGAGAGCAGCGTAATGGCAGACTTAAATCAGTTTCTGATTATTTATACGTTGTTATGAAACCACCGCTGTAAAATACATCACTGAATCTGCCTTCTAATTCACATATATGAATTACATGTATTTAATTTGATTGAAACAGAAATCATTGGCATTAATCCAAAGTGAATTTAACACTTTCCACTCGGTTTTCCGCTCCAAAAATTTGTTACTGAATAATCAATTTTTATTATCAGAAGACTGCCCTTCGATATTTGCTTGATCGGATGAAAGTCAGACCTCGATAGTCGAAGAGAATTCGCCGTGCGCGTTAGAAACTGCTCCAGCGTCGATAAGGTGTTATTTTGCCGCTCCTGTGTGAAACGCTTCTGCCTGCAACAATCAACCACTCCTATTTCGCAACAACACCTGCTAGAGTGATTCAAATGGCGTGGGTGAAGCATTCTACGTCATTTTCTAACAAACGAATGTAAAAGTAAATCGACGTCAAAAATATAATGCAAAAGTAATAATTAACTTTCGCAAGCCGACACACATAACGTGAATTTCGCAAGCCATGGCATAAGGTGTTACTTTGCCGCAAGTCGTTTCGCGGATATAACGTAAAGCCTGCTTCATTTAACTCTTTCATGTATGGGAACACTTATCCCGTAAAGGGTATCTTTTCAATTAAATGGAAGAAAATACTTTTGTTTTACATTCTCGTGTGTAGTCAATTGTTCTGAAAACTGTCCCGTAAGCTACGCGGAATGCGAATTTCCGCAAAGAAAGTGATACGAGCCTAATGGGTATGTTAATTAATTGCACGTTTTAATTGCGGAATGTTTTATAATATTTAAATAAAAGAGATTATGGCCTCTAATCAGTAAGTTTAAATGGTATACGTGATACTATGCACATTTTGCTGAAGGTGGTAAACAGAGCAATTTGTCAGAAATTATAAAATCCTCTTTGCGTGCTGATGTTTACCGATAAGAGCTGAATCGTAATGTAATTTATAAAATCTCAAAGCCACGATTGACATTTCCATGTTATTTTTCACTGGCTAGTTTATTTAGTTAATGCGAACATTTACTTAATGTGAACACATTTGATTCGTCGAGATGAATTTCGCCTGTATACGCCACTTATTCATATCTAAGTGCCCGTATGTTGCGCAGGCCACATACAGCTGAATTATACATCACACTTCAAAACACATAAATAAAGCCAGAACAATGCAAATCCATTTCACCTGCCCTGTCAAAATATCCAACCAATATATTCGTAAAACAGCTTTGCAGACAGTACGTGATTTCCTGTCCATATGGCATAACAACATGCAGGACATAAAAAATGATTTAGTAGGTCAATTATACACTTTGTAATATTAAATATTTTTGGATATTAATATGGTAGGTCACCTTTCCCCATATTCTTCATAAACGTATCCTTCAAAAAAAATCCCACTGTTCATATTAAAAGAGCTAGTTTAGCGCTCTTCACTGCAGCACTCCGAATATTCAATGATTCATTGCAGAATAACAACGAGAACGAGTGTGCATAGAAATCAATAATTAAGCAAAAAACAACAACAATTTTAATTAAACACGCACAAATGTATTTTTTCGTATACATGTATTTCGCTATAAAATAAATTTTAAAACTGGTTAATTAATAGCAACGCTCAAATAAAGGTTTTGGTCTGGGAGCACCGCGACACCTTAAAAATCTGCAAATAGTAATATTTATGAATTCTTAAATACAAATATTTCTCAATACTTAACTAAAAAGACAGTGTAATCCTTATAATGAATACTTACTTGACATTCTTCACTTGTTTATGTTTCATGTCTTTGGCTGTATAATGAAGCACTTGGTCGGTGCCATTGTACGATGCATGACGTTGCAGGTGAGAAGCGCTGCGAGACAGAGGGTTCGCCTTCACCTGAGCCAACCTAAGAAGGATAGAAAATAATAATAGTCAAATTCTAATTCATTTTCAAAACAAAAAAGGATTGTAAATTCAACTATGAATTTCACTTTAAACTGTGCAAACATCAAGCGAGTGCTTAAAACAACGTTTCCAACCACCGGGATACCGATCAATATTTTGTAGCTACTAACATCGATAAACACTGTATAAGCATGAAAGTGTGCGGAAGAATAGATTTTCAGATAAGTTTCAAAAAATGACCAGGAAAAACTTAAACAATAATAAAGTCGTAAACATTTATTTTTAGGATAGTTTTTTTTTTTTCAATAAAATTCTTCATCTGTTAATTCTTTTTGAATTCTTAAATTCTAAGCTGAAAGATCTAATAAGTAACATTGAACTGGCATTAAAATCATTTCTCACCAGGGAGAAAATAAAAACTCTTTTCCTGTTGACACTTTTTGCCGAGAGAAGTCGGTGAGGAGGAGGAGGAGGAAGAAGAAGAGCGACAGTAGATTATAGATGAGCGTGTTTTTTTTAAATAAATCTTCCACGGAAACAAAGCGACTGTTTGACTGGAATAACCTTGACAAATGATAAATAATAAACCTTCGTCTGTTTTATTTTTCTGCTTCCATCGTTTGTTGCGAACATCTGGTGTTTTTCCCCGACCGTCTTGTCGCAACAATCCACGGGAACCCCCTTCGCCAACAGTTCCGTCATCCGGCGTTGGTTCTGGGCAGCGTGCATTAGCCAAATGGACTCTTGGCAAGTCACAAAGATAACAGATAAGAGGATGAGAGTGGAGGGTCGGCGAGATGCGAAAACATCCACAATTAACTCCTCTTTAAAAAAAAATTATCTATTAAAGTTGGGCACGGGATGCATTAAAGTCATTCCTAGAAGAAACTTGCTTTTTAAATTTTTGAAACTTTTTTTATCAACTGGGATCTAGGCAAGTGAAAACTTTGAACTCTATGGAATAATGGTCGACTGGGATTCATTCGATCGAACAGACTCTACCTAATTCAAAAACAGTCCTCGTTTCGTAAATAAGGACACAATTCTGTTAAGCTTCAACTAAAAAAAAAAAAGGATAATTTTGCCTTAAACAAATAATACTTTGTAAATAATCGTTTTCCAATATTTACGCTCGATGGGAAAAATATTTTGCTGATTAAAATGATTAGAAAGCTATTGGAACGATAATTTCAACGATAGGGATATCCAAATTTAAAAATCAAGTTTTTAACGTGTCCTAACTACCATCACTGACAAAAGTTATTCGAACACAACATGTAAGTCCAAATTAAAATTACGTATGTGTCACTTAACAATTTCTGAATACCAATAACAAAAATTGCATCATTTCAGTGCTACTTACTGCTCTAACCAAATCACAATCAAAACACCGCTGAGGAAACAATTATTCGAACACAGAAAATAAGCGCCACTAAAAACATCAATCAAAGTAAACATTAATAATGTGTTGCAACTCCTTTGACTTTTATTATTTTTTTGAATACGCTTTGGCATCATTTGAACTAAATCTCTGCAATAATCATGTCCAATTTCAGACCAGCTGTTAAGATAGGTCATCCTCATTTGTAGGATTTTTCATTTGCTAATTTTTTTTAGTTTCCACCTCACATTCTTTTGTGCAGGCCAAATTCTTTTAGTGTCCTCATTTTGTAGGTAAGTGTCGATTCTTGCAGTGTGGATAAGAAGCGTTATCAGCTTGAAAAATGATCTGCTCATCTCCAAACTGTTGTTTAATAAAGAGAATTAGAAAATTATCCAAAAGTCCTTAAACCCTTGAAAGACTGTCGTGCATGCATAATAGAAAGTCTAAAAAGTCCAGGAAAATAATACAGGCCAACAAAAAATAACTTTTAAAAAACCTTTTTTAACGTTAAGAGCTGATTATTATGCTTTTTTGTGTGCTGAATCCATATGTGATCTCAGTTTTTGTCTATCACTTACAGATTTCTTGTTTTTCAATGAAACATTTTAAATTATTCAGAGTTTAGCGCCTGATAAATTTCTTTGTGGCCCAAAGACATGGATACTTTAACATTGCAGCCGCTTCTCTTTACTTTAATATTGCAGTGTGTATGTGCACACACTTGGATTTTTTACGTGATAGAAAAAATCCAAAAGCACATTCGATTCAGCATACTAAAAACTACAAGAATACAGTAAATTCATTCAAAAGTTTTTTCATCGTTGATCTGAGTAACTTATAGCACCCTTACAGTAGACGTGAACCAACCCATGTAAACTATTTTGGGGAATGTTCGAATAATTTTTTTCAAAGCTTGGAGTGTTCGCATGATTGATTCCTCAGTGGCCTTTTAATTGTGATTGGTTTAGACCAATCATTTTCAGTAAAAATATGCAATTTTTGTTATTGGTATTAAGAAATTGTTAAGTGACACCTAGATAATTTTATTTTTTACTTAATGTAAAGGTTGCAAATAACAAAAGCAACTTAAGCATTCCAATTAGGTTTTGCATGTCGTGTTCGAGTAATTTTTGCCAGGGGTTGCACAGGAGAGTCAAAGTCCCTGGACATGAAATGAAAATGGTGTGTAAAATGAACGATGTGACCATGCTAGCAGGGAATAAGATAGATGCTCTGTCTTTTGGAACGGTTTTGGAGTTTGGCTATCATATTGAAATTCGCCATTTTGGGTCAAGGTTCATTTTCTTAAATGGGAAGGGGGTCATGTAGTACATCAAATAACACCAGCTTTTTCTCAGAAGTTCATTCCTGCAATCGGATTTCAGATCTCTGTTATGGTTCATAAGGTAATAACAAAGACACTGATACTTTCCAAACAAAAACACACACCGAAACCTGGATTGCAGCAGTTAAAGGATGTGTTCAATGTGTTGTCCCTGCTGCTGAACACAGAGCTCAAGGCGTTTTATCCATTCATTATGCACGCGCACAAGAACCTCAGAGGAAGGGGGGGGGGTTAATCCTGTCACAAGTCAGTAGGATGTATTGCTGAAAGTGATGTTTGCTTTGGATTTTCACATCAAATATAAGTTGTGTCGAATTGCCTCGCAGGTAAAAATCTAGCAGTATGAGGTCTGAGAAACAGTGGTGGCCACTACACAAGATTCCGCCGGTCAATCCAATGACCAGGTAATTTCCCAACCAGGCATCGCTGGAAATACTTGGGAAACTGCCATCTTCAGTCAATAGTGACGGGAACACAGTGTTTGTAATATTCGCAGATACTTATCAGCATTTAGGGTACCGTCTATGAAAATTGGTCCAATTAAACGGGTGCCCCATACTCCACACCAAATCACAACTTTGACATCACCAACGACTTTGGACAGAATTTTCCAATGAGGGTTCGTATCGCTTCAATAGCTCAAGTTCTGACGGTTCACCTCATCATGGACATAAAAATTTGCCTCTCACTGAACACAACATTATGTACAAATGAAGGATCTAGTCGATAGTCGTCCAGAGCCCAGGTACATAACTCTCACATCTGTACGGATCATCCTCGTATAGTTTTTGCTGCATCTGAACTTTGAATGGATGTCGCTTGTTGGTACGCAGAAACCGTCTTGTGCTGCATTGTGGACTCTGCAAGTGTTGCCAACACCATTGTTCAGGTTGCCTTATCAGTTGAAGTTTTTGGTCGGGCTGTACGAGCTTTGTGTTCAACAGTTCCAGTATCTCTGAAAAGTGATATCAGATATGCGACGTTACTGTGCGCGATTAGTTCTCTTTCGGGGTGCCGCGCGTTGAAATCAGCAGCACTGGTACGGTAGGGGCGTTCCCCGGACATCAGGATCAGCTCAATCCTCTCCTCCTTCATTAAAGCCATCTCCAACAGAGACTTATAGTTCACTTTTTTGTTAATAACTTGTTAACCACAACAGATAACTGAAATCCGATTTCAGGGATGAACTCCTGAGAAAAAAACCTTATATTATTTGATATGCCACATGACTCCCCTTCCCATTTAAGAAAATGAATCTTGACCCAAAATGTCGGATTTCCAGATGGCGGCTAAACTCCAAAACTGTCCAAAAAGATAGAGCACCTGAAATCGGATGATCTATCTATTTTGCTAGCAAGGTCACATCGTTTATTTTAAACACCATTTCCGAAATAGAGTTATTTCCATTGACTTTTGACTCACCCTGTACACTGATCAGTGAAACTCTAATTTTAAGCCTAGATTTAATATTTAAAATATAGCTTTAAAGTTTATTGAAAACACGAACCATAGTCCTCGAGATATACGACAAAAGAAATTAGAATGAATATTACGTGTAGAAAAAAATTAAAATTAACACAAAGCCTTAAAAATGCAATCGAAGTGTTCAACAGAAATGTCAAGAAAGCTTATAAAATTGATAAATGCGCGTTGGAATTAACAATTTAATTCCTTTGCTAAAATTTGCGTGAAGCCAAAGAAATCTCTTCGGCTTTATTCCGAAGCAAATTAAAGAGGTGTGTTCAAAAGGGTGGGGGCGTAATAGGATGATATTGAGTAAACAAAATAAAAGGACCCCTTAGGTTTTGCCATTCTCTTCTATTTCATTGTTCCTCGTTTTCTTATATGATTTCTTTTGTAGTCGGTGGAACAATTTGCCATTGAGAGGAAGCAGCCGCTCCGTCAGGTGAAGGAAGAGACTTTCTTTCCCTGGTCCCCCACTTCAAGCCCCGCCTTCCTACTCCACCATGGAGAAAAATAAAAGGAGAAAAGAAAAAAAGAAAGAAAGAAAGAAAGAGTTCTTCTTATGTCGTTTGATGTTCTAAGGTTTCCCTATCTGCACCGTGAAATGTTATTCTTCCCTCGGAGGACTCGTCCTTGAATTTTCAACTGGCTACTAACGAATGCAGAGGGGAACTAATCGATATTGAACAACTTGTATTCCTATTCAACGCACTGGAAATATAAATGTCGAGTTTGCTCAACATGAAGAGAAAATACATGCAGAAGAGAACGAAGGGGATTTTATTTTCAAATGATCACGAAAACCTCTTTCCATTCAGTAAAAGAACGGTAGCTCAACTAATACTGAATGGAATTGACTTTTCGTGATCACAAAAAGCTAACAAGTGTTATTTATTTATTTATTTACTGTAACTGCTTCTAAATCACACACAACTAAGCTTAATAAAACGAATAAATAATGAAAAGTAAACTTTGTGGAATTGAAGAACCGTAAAAAAAGAAATTCACAAAAATTTTATAAAATACCGGCTACTTATTTTATTCTCAAACTCTTTATTTGCATCGTTGAGAATAGAGATTTCGAATTTTATCGTGGATTAGAAGATACTTAATACGAGATTAATTTAAAATCGTATCAAACAACAAAATCAGGATAAAGTCATTTATGATTAAAAAAAATCATTAAAAATTTATTTCGGTTTCCATTTTTATCTTAATTTTTTGGCTCAAATTCCATGGATCTGCACAAAGCACTTCAAATAAGGGTTGGCTGTATATTTTAAGCTGTTGCTTTAATTTATCATGACGAAGGGAGAGTTAGAAGGCTTATTAGTTTCGTGTTGTCAATTAAACCGTCAGACATCCAATTATCTCGAAAATCATGTTAATAAGTTCAAATTTCAAGAGATTAAGTGATATCTGAGAAGAGCGAGTTTTAATACTGAGCAAGTTTATTAACTGACGGTTCAAATTTTGGTCATTATGTTCTTTATAAAGGTTAGACCATTCCATATTCCATATTGTAGCAAGATTCAAGAGGTGCACACGTTCTCCAAACTCTGTTTCAAGTTCTCACACAGGGACCGAACGGACATGTAATCACGGAATTGGTTGAAATTTTAAGAGGTCAATCTACAACGTTAATATACCTTCTGTGTAAAAATATTTGAATCAATGGCCTTTCGTTTCAGAGGAAAAAATAAAATATTTTACGTTTATTATTGTAGTGCCAGATAAGCCAACCGAGAAGAAAGATATACAACTTAACAGCGGTGGCACAGAGATTAACGTGAAATATTGTACAACGCATTTTGCATTTTTATTTTGACCTGTGACGTTGCTTATGTATGTGAATATTATTATGCAAAATGCAAACAAATAATAATGGCGAAAAACACAAAAAATAGAAAAATAATGGGGGGGGAAATGAAAAAAAATTTCCATAATACAAGAATTGAATCCGGACCGGTAAAATCCAGAGAATCTAACGTTAACCACTGTTAAGTTGTATACTTTTCTTCCCAGTTGGCTTATCTGGCAATAAACGTAAAAGATTTTTTTTTTCTCCGAAACGAAAGGCCATTGATTCAAATCCTTTTATACAGAAGAGATATTAATGTTGTATATTGACCGCCTAAAATTTCAACCAAATCCGTGATTACATGTCCGTGCGGTCCCCTTGCAGATATAAACTTCAGAGAATGTGTTCAAGCGCGATGTTTTGGATCACAAATAGGCCACCTAGGAATTGACCAAACGATGGAACAAAAAATATAAATATGGATAATAATTTCCGCGTAATGATCATAGATGAATTTAATGACTTCTTTTAAAAAGCAATCGACTGTAAAAAGATTGCAAGTTCTTTGAATGAATGAAAGATTTTATAGGTAGATTTCTCGGATTTTTAGCGTCATAATATCCAAGACAGCAACATAGCGGGTCATTACTTAATAAATGATGTGCGAAATTGGAGAATAGACCATTCTATGGAAAACACGCTACTTTTGCACTATAACGTTCCGAGAAGCAAGTCTGTAAGCTTGAAGAAAACGCTCCGCCGAGACGCAACATGGCCCCAAAATGAGATTTTTTTACAACAGAGAGCCCTCTGAAATATTTTGTGGACTGTTGGAGCGTTTTGGTCGGTGATCATGACTAAAGAGGGAAATTTTAAGTGCTGTTTTAAACTATAAAAAAGACGAATCTTCTTTTTCCCCCCCATCATCATCAATCATTCATTTCCAGTAATTATAATGAGCGTCTGCTTTTTTAATTTCTTTTCAGGAAATAAACTCGCTTCATCTTCACTGAATACGGACTGTTATAATAATTTTTTAATAATATAGAATTTCGACCATGCTTCACTGCAAACGTCAGCGTCATGTCGGAAAGACATCTGTTATTACATCGTTCTAGCTTTTTATTTATTTTGTTTACTGTAAATAATGATAGTTGTTTGGAATTTCCAACAACAGAAAAAGGATGAAATAATTTGCTCTATTGAAAAAAACGAGAAGATTGTAATATCAATACTGAAGCAGGAGAAGGTCAAGGCCGTCAGAAGAATAGTAATGCTAACATAACTACTTTGAGAACAAACAAAAATCGTTAGTATGCAAAGCTTTTCAGGCACTATGCAAGCCTTCAATTATCTTCTTTCTTTATAAAATGTTCATTTGCATTCAAATTGTTTTATTTAAAGATAAACATTTCCAATTCCAACATCGTCAGCGTTTTTTCTTTCTTTCTTTCTTTTTTTTTTTTAAATGAGAGTGAGCCAGTCACTTAGGCTGCGACAAGTGTTCACCTCCCTCTGGTTAGTCAGGAGCTCAGAAGCTCAATTCGGCGGCGAATCCTTACGACCCCTTGGGACCGGGAGCGTTGAACCTTTTCCCAATTTCCCCTTCGCTAAGCAACAACCATTTAATCAGCAAAGGTTTCTCGCCCATTAGCATTTTCTTCCTTAATTTCTCTCTTCTTTCCCATACCCCCTATCCATTCCTCCTCCTCCTCTCTTTGACTGTCCGTTTAAGCTCTAAACTCAGATTGCCTTTTTTTTCTTCTTCTTAAATTCACTTTCGCTGTCACTCTTTCACTCTCATAACCACGTGGTGTAATTGGTTGAATCTTTTTATCAGGGCCTTCTTTAAACTCATCCCTTTATGGTGCTCGCAAATGGCTTCCAACTGAGCACGCGCCTTTAAACCGGCGCCCCGAAAGTGAGTTTCGTCGGCGATTGCGAGCCGCCAGAAGTCATCTTGTAGCAACTCCTGATTAGCTCCGTGTAATCTCCGAATAAAGTAAAATGCGGATGTCTTTCTCGTCGTGACGCCTAACCTTTTCCTAGTTCACCTCTTACTCTTTTGCCTATTTCTGCTGCATATATATTCAAAACTGCCTCGTTTTCTACTGGAATTGAGCCTTTTTTTAAGGAAGTAAAAACCTTGCCTATCCACGTTTGCCTATCTTCTCTGGCAAAAACTGAAATAAATACGGATCAACATGTTTTTACTATAAGCTACAAAATATACATGTATGAACTGATTAATTTAATTAACTATTTACTAAATTTATTTATTATAACCATAATCATTAATAAATCCGTGTATAAAATTGGTGGTAAGATTTTTTAAACGTCTTGCTTTGCGGTTTTATTAACAGCTATTCAAGCAATCCTTACTTTGTTTTGTTTTCATCTTAAGACATCTTTAAGAATTCAAAAAAAATTCTTCTGATGAATAATAAAGTTAGTTTCATTTTCCAGGGGGGAAAACAACTACTAACCACAACAAAAAAAATCCATAATGTAAAGTGTGAAGAAAGAAATGGAATAAGCATGTCAAAAACGCAACTACTTATGCATTCAAATAAATTACATAAATGCATAAAAGAATGAGCAAAATTTAATCAAAGAAAACATCAAGATGGAAAGTCTAATGCATTAAGAGTTTTGTTGTTGTTGTTGTTGTTTTTCTTACGTGTAAATAAATGTTAAAAAGATATTAACATGTAGATAAGAGAAGAAACATAGAACGAGTGAAATAAGAACGATATAACATCGAAATAACAAAAGTAATATCAGTTAGAGTTGGAATTTATAAAGCGGCGAATGAAAAGACGAAAACTGAATAAATGACATCAAGATAAAGAGCTTTGAAACAGATAGAGAGCCAAAGCGAAACGATACAATAATTAACTGAAAAAAGAAAATGTTCTTTGAAAAACAACGCATATTTAAACAAAGATAAAGGAGATAGGCGCATAAAAACCATTTTAAAAAATTATGTACACTTTATCATATAATAAAACAGTAGAAATGACGAAGAAATTTGCTTATTGAATTTTTTTTTAAAACTCTCAAAGCATTGAATAAACTAAAAGAATTGCCGTATTTTTCTAGTTTTAATCTTAAAAATCAAGTATCAAGAAAACGTTACGATAAGAAACCAATGCAATATTTAACGCTAAGAAAACAATGTAATATTTAATAAATAAATAAAAATAATTATTTATCATTCAACAAGAAATTATCTCCCCCCCCCCTTTCCCCGAGGAGGGTATACGAAAGTAGCGAAAGCACCAAGAAATTGATTTTTATAAAGAAATTGATTTTCTCGAGCTTACTATATTGAAAACTGTCTAAGGGAATCACCCTTGGTTCCATGTATAAAGTGGTCCTCATGGCAGGTGGTTCTTACATACAAAGTGTCCCAAATTGATGTACATGTATTTTTTTTTTATACATATGGTGTTTATTAAGACTTCTATAAATTTAAATACAGACATGTAGTACAAATTAGGTTGCTGGTTTGAAAAAAGATGTTATGTTTGCTTGGGTTAAACTTTTCAATTGTTTTTTCCTGGAAAATCTGATTACGTCACCAACTTTCGGTTCCCTTATCAAGGTTTTTTAAATACAGGCAGGCTTCAGTTTAATGTGGTCCAGGTCCCGTTAGACAGGTCGTCCTTTTAGACAGTAGAAAATTGTATTATTTTAATAGGTAAAATTTTGGTTCCTACAAAAAAGTGATCCATATAGCAGGTGGTTCTTTCATGCAGATGGTTCCCAAGACAGTTTTCACTGTATTTAGAAAATCTAAACAAGCTCTATCTTCCTTCATTTTTCATTATTTCCGATAGAATGACACATCACACGCCATATATTGCCATTTAAAAACGTTAATACGAGGGAAAGCCAGTAAGTAAGTCACACTTGATGACTTAAAATATACTTAGTGGGATAGGAATGTGAAACATAGCTAGATTTACAATTTATTATCTTCTTAGTTCTCAACATAATTCCGTCTCTTGTTAATGCTTTTTTGCCTCAGTAATGCTCTAGTACTTCCATACCTTCTCAATAGAAAACTGCGCTTTGCTGTCTGAGCCAGTTTTTCACTTCACTTTCAATCCGTTTGTTTATTTGCAAAACGCTGGTCACTTTCTCAAAGATGGTTTTTGAGCGGATCAACGAACTGGAAATCGCTCAGGAAAAAGCAAATAAACAAACAGATTGAAAGTGAAGTGCAGCAAAGCCCAGTTTCCTATTGAGACAGTATGGAAGGATTAGAACGTCAATAGGACAAAAAGCATTAACAACAGGGAAGATTATGCTGAGAAATAAGAAGATAATAACTTGCAAATCTTGCTGTGTTTCACATTCCTATCCCACTTAGTATATTTTAAATCACCATCTGTAACTTACTTACTGACTTCCCCTCGTAGTTCAAAAGATCACGTGACTGTTACTTCCACTAACCTGACCCTGCCGGGACAATTTGGCTCAAACTTCATGTAGATCTTCCCTAGAGAAATCTGTATACCAAATTTCACTAGTTTAAACTGTATATCGCCATAATTCTGACTCCAGTGACCCAATCAAAGCCAAACTAAATAGTGATGAAAGACATGCTTATGGTAAGCTACATGCTGAATTTTAACTTTCTATGTCAAAAATGTAGAAAATATGAAGGGGACAGACAAACAGACATAAAGAGAGTGCATGCAGCTCCATTCTTCCGCTATTTAATATCATAAAATAATAACACTGGCCAACAAAATTTAAGATTTTTCTTGTAACAAAATGAAACTGGGTGATTTTTGATACTATTTTTTCTGCTGATTACGAATATAATATTTAAATTTCTCTAGCACGCACAGCTTTCTTGTTTTACAATGAAACATTTTAAAATCATTCAGTGTTTGGGGCCTGGTAAATTTCCTTGCGGCCCCAAAATATGGATACTTTAACAAAGTAGCCGCTTCTCTTCACTCCCATTACTTTAACATAGAAGTCTCGATGTGCATAACTTGGAAACTTGACGTGATAGAAAAAATCTAAAAGCAGATTCGGATTCTACCTACAAATTAGTACTAAGAACACTTTGTGTGGTCTTAGTTATAAAATGAGTGTTGACTAGTGTAATTAAGTGCCTTTCAACATTCAAGGCCATTTTCCTGATTCTATTTAACCGTCATTTTTGTCATTTTTGCCATCAGTATCACTACTAGTTCATCCTCCAGCGACAGCGACATCTTGAAACATAACAGCATATTCTATACCTGATCTTTTAACTCCATTTGAGCAATGATGCCTATACGCCAAGTACCATAACACAGATGCAACATGCGTAAAACATTTTACGACTCTTGCACCAAACTTGCTTTGACAGTACAATTGAATGTCTGGATTATAAACTTGGCTTGTTTATTAAGTAGCGGAAGAATGGAGCTACTTATTGTTTTCACAATGTCCGTCTGTCTGTCTGTCTGTTTGTCCGTCCGTCCCCTTCATAATTTCCGCATTTTTTGAGGTAGAAGGTTGAAATTCGGAAGGTGGCTTACTAAGGGCATATGCACCTTCACTGTTTAGTTTGTGTTTTGATTGGCTCATTGGGCTCAGAGTTTCGGGGGCGGAAATTAGACGGGACCAAAAGGTCTACGCGATAAAAAAGTGAAATTCGGTATGCAGATTCCTCTAAGCAAGATCAACATTACTATGAAGTTCGGGCCAAATTGTCCCAATGGGTTCGGAATTGTGGGGGTGGCAGTTACTTGGTCTTTAGAACTATGACAACATATGGCATGTCATATATCTTTCAATCGGAAATGACGAGAAACGAAAGAAGATAGAGCTCTTTTACAGTTTCTAAATATTACGTTCGAGAAAATCAATTTTTCGATTTAAAAATTGGGGAGGGGGTAAAAAGTGAGATAAAAGGGTAAAAATAGATGATCTCAGAGCTTCCGCTACTTTCCTATACTTTCCTCGGGAGGATTAACTTCTTGTTCATATATATCCTCAAAATTGTGTGCTGTGATCGTAGCTGAGTCCTCATAACAGAAACTTCATATCAATGGATATAAAGAGAGCCTTCTTTGTTAAAGTTGTTCTTGACTATATGATTGCTCTGTTTACTCTGAAATATTCCGAGAGTTGACCGTCGCAACTTATCTCTTGTCGATTGTAGAATGGATTCAGCAAAATGATTTTTACAAGGTACAGATGTATGTATGTACTCTGTAATGTGTATGTCACACGCCTTAACTTTTGAAAGGATTGACTTAGAGGCTTTAAATTTTCTACACACGTAGGCCCTATACAGAGGACGGTGCGAAAAATAAAGCGAATCCTCTAGGGCGCCCTCGTATTACATTTTTACCACTACTCTTTAACTCCGAATTTCGTAACTGTCTATTTCACACTGAATCAAAATCGATTAATGTTCATAAAAAAACATTGATTGAATAAATGCGTACGTAAAAATCAAGATAGTTCAATATGGCCCTTTTATTAAAACAATGACGAATGCTTTAAAAATGCCGAAAAAGCTAAACACTTGGTAAACAGCCTAACTTAAATAAAAGAGTAAATGTTATTTACGTAAATATTTAGTCAGTAAAAGTTTCACTAGAAAAGTGTATATATTCGACTATAGAGAAGAGCAATCAAAAAGTTATGACGCGACAATTTCTTTCCAGCACCTTATACGCTCTTATCCACCTAGTTCCTTTTATAAAGAAAATGATCGTAATGAAATTTTAGAAGTCAAAGCTGTAAGTTTAATAAGCCGCTTCCCTGCTGTTCATTAAGGAGATTACAGCTCAGAGCATCAACCATCAAAGCATTTTCTGGCCAACAAATATCAAATACGCTTTCTTTATTTAAATAACAGAAAACGAGTAATTAACTGCGTCACGAACACTATTTGTTTTGCAGTAACGTAATGTTTCCTTCTTAAAGCGAGCCGAAGCGGCAGCCAACAGCTGGTGGATCTCACGCAAGTGTGTTCTTGTGTGTGCGTGTTAAGCCACTGCTTGAAATGCATGAAGGAGAACTCAGAGGCAAACTTCTCCCGAAGATTCTTTTGTTTCATAGAGGTTTCATCCTCTCTTTTATCTTACCCTCTATCTCTTTTTTCTTATTCTTTGCTCTTCGATCGGATGGTCGCCGTGGCAATCGATGTGACTGGCAAGTCGCGCATGCGGAGCACGATCGTTCCCCATTCGCTATTTCTATAGACATAACAACGGAAGATGGAAATAGTTTTTTTACATCTTCATCTTACCGTCACGAACACGTCCGGACTTCATCAGACGCAAATCAGCGAAACTCATCATGTCTACCAGTTTTACGAGGGAATATCGCGTCAAAGTACAAAAACAAGGACGAAAAAATGGATTATTACGATTTCGTATTTATTGTACACTTACGTTTATGTTTGTTATTCGAATTCCATAAAATATTAATTGATCCATAAAAAAGGAGGCAAATTAAACGTTCTTGTCATTTGGACAGATATTAATAAACATTAAACAGGGTGTCTCAGAATTCATTGTACAAACTTCTAGGGGAGTTAGTATGGGTGATTTCTAAGCAAAAAAGTTCATATGAACACGGGTCCGAATTTGAACGATGAACAGAAATAAAAATGCCGCCACCAAGATCAACAAGTTAATAACTCAGGTTCTGTAAAGCCTAGAATAATGAAATTTGGGGGAACTCGAACAATGGATAACGAAGTTAATCCTATTCAGACTTCGATCACCCTTTACAATTTCCTCGCCTTACTTCCATGTCAAGACTCGCTGCTTGACTCACATCGTTCACTGTGAACGCAGCCTTATTCTTTCCTTCAGTTCGTTAATGCTTGCAGGGCGTGTCTCGAAGACCCTGTGCTTAACATAGCCCCATAAGAAAAAGTCAAGCGGGGAAAGTTCCGGGGATCGAGGCGGCCACTCAATGCTCCCCCCCTCTGCCAATCCAGCGGTCAGGGAATACTTCGTTCAGATACTGGCGTACAGAGACGGGGTAATGGAGAGGAGCCTCATCCTGTTGGAACCAGATGTCGTTTTCCCCTGCTGCCTCGGTAACAGCTGAACCAACCTCGTCTTCTAACAGCAGTTGAAGGTATTTGGGGCCATCCAGTGTTCCGTCATAATGCCTGCCCAGACGTTTACTTTATGAGGACGCTGGGTGTGACCTTCACCCATCCTATGTGGATTGCAGTCGGAACAGTAACGGAAATTGTGGTGATATACCTCCCCATGCAAAGTGAACGTGCATTCGTCGGTGAAGCAAATACGATGGGATAGCGTAGCATCTGCGGCATCTGTTCATCATTATCTTCGAGAACGATCCTCATCACTGTCTGCCATTTCTTAATGAAATTGCATCTTGAACGGGTAGAATTTCAAACCATGCAAGATGCGCCACACCGACGAGTGGCTGATTCGAAGGGCGTGTGCAACGGTACGCGTCGATTGTACGTCACAAGCTCCAATTGTTGCTACAACGGCCGCCGTTAGTTGCGGACCTGTCCCTGTACGTAGTCGACCTTGCCGATGTCTGTCCGCAACACTTCCTGTCTCTCGAAATCGTTTCATCAGAATCGAAAGGGTACTTGTTGAAGGCTTCGGGCAGTCAGGATGTCGGGCATGGAATTCGTCAGCGGCATTGTGCAAGTCAAATCCCCTCTCGCGCAAAGGAGAACCATCTCTGCTCGCATACTATATTTCATTTGTTTGTTTTCACGTAATAAACGCTTTTTAAACTATTACTGTACCGGTATAAGCTTAATACCGTAGGTTTTATAAATAAAACTTCTAGTATTTTTTACTTTAACCTTTTATTTCACTCTCATTTTCGCGTATTTACATTTATGTAAAATAAATAGCGGGATTCGTAACGACTGGGAGCATCCATTAATTGAAAAAAAGAGGTTGAGAGACAGTGGCTCCTGTCTACCAGCCCTTCAGCATACCTGCACAACAGTACGTTATGCAGGGAAAGTCATTCCTGCGTTCAGGAACTTTTGAAACACACCGTATAAAGAAAACCAAATATGAATAGGCATCAACTGTAATGAAACATTCCGCTACTGGCGCTTTCTAAATGTATTCAATATGGATCATTTACATTAAATATAAAAAATTAAAATTCATTTTATATACAAGCTATTCTCCTCAATCAATATTGAACATTTCTAAAATTGTATTCAAATTTTAGTCTCAGTTTCCACTGGATAATTAAACTTAATCCCATTAAAAAATTTAAAAAATATATATTTAAAAATAATTCATTGTAAATAAAAAAAATTATATACAAAATGCAATAAATATTTTTTTCCTTAAAACTAATTAACAATGCACTTTCATTTAAGCTATGATCTTTTAAACCATTATATAATATTTTTACTTCTATAAGTGAAATTAGTTAAAGATATAATATTAATATGCCAAATTAAAGTCACAATAGTATATACCTCAAATGCTCCTATATCATAATTATTAATATATTTATTATTTACTTACTAATTATAATTATTATTTACCCTTCTATAACTAACAACATTCCACAATATAAAATATTCTTTTTCAAGCTGATATCACGAATCAAATCACAAATTCAATTTTACATTTAATACCCACTAACACATTTATAATTTAATTTAACGTTTTAAAACTTTTCGATACATGATGTTCATTTTGAAACTTAACCGCTTTTAATTCCCTCCTCCCCCCAAAATTTATTTTTTTTAAAAAAAACTATAATTAGCTAGATTCACCCCCCCCCAAAAAAAAATCCAACAAAGAGGGTGAATGCTGATACCTTCTATTGACACTTTATTAAGTCAAAGCAATTTCCAATGGGCCACGGTACCAGACACAAACTACAATCATTTATTTATATTTTTACTTTTAATCCTAATAAAATAATAAATTACTTCTAATCTATCCAACAATAACAGTGGGCGACAACTTTACCCACCGACGTAAAGCTACCATTTGTTATCTTTTAATATAGTTATTTCTATTTCTTATTATTACTTTCATTATTTTAATTCTAATAAAATAATTTAAGTAAGCTACATTCTGTCCAATGATAGAAGAAAAAAAAACTGGGTGTTTCCAATTAAACTTCCAATTTTTTGATGATACTCTTTAATTTTTATTGCAGCAATTGTGTAACAATTGAAATTGAGAATTTAAAAGAACACGCAAAGTTTTTCTTTTGTTGGACAGACTATAATAATAACAATGGACAACGTATCAGTACCACGCAAACTATTATTATTAGAAAAATTTCTAAGCCGTCAAATTATCTTTTTTAAATTTCCTGTAGGAAAAAAAGCCAAAAATTTGAGTTTGTCACCGGCATTGTGTGAAACTAAAGTACTGTTTAGAATAACAGGCCTAGATATTCTATAGAATGCGGAACATTCTACAATATATATAAATTGAGAAAACAGAGAAGAGAAAATTTTATTAATAAACTGATACTGAAAAGTCAAGTGAATTTATATTATTCATTAAAGCAGGTTCAAATTTGAATGACACTAAATTGCATTGTACATACAATTTCCTCAATTAAAAAAAACAATTTTTGACACATTGAACAAGTGAACTAGCGCAGTCTCTTGCTGCAGTTTTGAAATTTCACACACACTGCTTAAAAAATCTCTGTAATCTATACAGTATCTATAAATTGTGTGCAGTTGATATTAATTTGTACTATAAAAATTTTGTTGTGAAGTAAGTATATATAAATTATTTTAAAATCTGGTTTTCTTTCTTTTTTTTATTTTAATGTTACTGGAGTTGCATGAAAGAATTTTCGGCACTCTACAGAATACTTAGGCGTTCTACACAATGACGGATTTCCCATCTTGCCGGTAAACATATATAATTTGATTCAAATCTAGAGAGATTTTTCTCAACATATTTCTTACATAATAAACTTAAATGATTGAAATTAAATAAAAATTGAACTTTAAAAATTTTATTAAAGTAAAGTAATTTTATTTTTATTGAATAAGGGTTCTCCGATGACTTCCAGCTTCAGAGTAAGGAAAACATTGAGTGAATAGAAAGTAATGGTGAACAGCTCAAACGAAAGAAGTGAATTAGTTTTATTAAACAACAGAAACACTTTCGTTTCAATTTCCAAGACAGAAAAAAGAGAAAAGTTTCGCAGTGCAATTCGGTTTCCAACTGTGCCGGTGATTGAAATTTAAGATCAAACAGAAGTGGACGAGTGAATAAATGCTGCAATGAGGGCAAACCGATAGATTTATTCGTGTGGCCATGGGTGTTAGTGCACAGAAGAGAGTTTTTTTAAATTCTTTTTTTTGTGGATGTGTGTGCGTTTGTGATGTTGTTCTCTCACCACTTGTGTCTCTTGGCAGCGCACGACGAGTTGCTGCAAAGGCTGCGAAAGAATCGCTTCAGTGGCACTTCTGACTTCATCCGTCGAGAGGAGTCGACGAAGCCCATTCGCCGTCAGCATGGGAACATGGAACGCACACGTACAAATCACAGCAATCTCCAATATGTCTCCTATGGTGGAACAACACAAATGCAAGAATTGAAAAAAAAAACTTTTTTAAATAAGTTTCCCCCCTATAAAACGTATTCTGTTGGTCTTTATGAGTTCCGCGTGGTTTCTTCGGTGATCAAGTACCAAACAGGCGGATAACAAGGAAAATCTGTTTAGTTATACATTTATTCCGTACAACTAAATGAATTATAGCTCAGAAGGCACCTTTTTATACATGAATGACTCCAGTCACTGACTCCTCTTGACACGTGATTTATTAAATTACGCAAGTTCTACGTATGAACATGGTTAACTGATATCGGAAACTGCACGTTTCTTGGACCAGGAAAAAATAACAGGATATTAATTTTTCTGCATTGTTTGATCCAAATACGTACCTGCCACTTACGTAAACTTAAGGGGAGAGTCAATGATAACATCTGTAAACAGACGATTAATGACAAGGATGGGTATGATACAAAATTGTTAAGAGAAAACTAAACACCTACGGGGTCTGTTGAATGTCCTTTACACAATTGCTAAATTTTTCATATACTGAACATTTAAACATCTGTTTTGTACTTAATAATTCATCAATTGCGCAATGTAACTATGCAATTTATATTATAGTGAAATACAAAATTATACTGAAAGCAATGACCGTTTTTCCAATTTCTACGAAACGATCAACTCCAAGGCCAGCTAGATAAACAGGCTCTGAAGCGAAAAAGTCATCTGACCATCTTAGTCCAAACAACAATGTAACCTTCAACAAACGAAAAAATACTGATTGTTAAAATCCAAGATGGAAACAATGAAGGTTGCATTGTTATTCGGACTAAGGTAGTCAGATGGCTTTTCCAATGACGTATATTAAAGATAGACTCCGAATCCTATTGTTAACAGCGGCAAAAAGTGAAGCAAATTGAGCCATGATAGTTCTGGGCAGGAGTGAGCCGTGGAGTAATTAGATGTCTGGCTGCTTTGTTTTTGAAGATTTTGGACCCGAGGAATTATTAATTCAAAACCATTATTCAAAGTTGTTCTGCGTACAACTGTACAAACAGACAAGAAAAAGGACCAGGAATCATTTTCCACAAAAACAATCAAAAATACGTAACTAAAATGAAAATACGTTACTGAAAGACAATCGGAACGAAATTGAAATTGAAACCATGATCGAAAAATTGTTTATAAAATATAATAACATACTTCAAATACAAAGTAAAAGAAAATATAAACTTATCACTCCGTGATCGGCGTGTGAAAGAATTATTAATCAGCTACTCTCGTGTTTAGCCATGTGTTTTGCATCATCTTCGCTCACTTTCAGCCATGACAGTTCTGGGCATGGAGCTTCCCAATTTGCTTCAAGTTACAACAATAGGATTCGGAGTCTATCTTTAATATACGTCATTGGACTTTTCCGCGTCAGGGCAACACCACCGTAGCCCACGAGAAAGACAGGCCCTGGCGCGGAAAAGTCACGTGATCATCTTAGTCCGAATAACAATGTAACTTTCATTGTTTCCATTTTGGATTTTAATAATCGGCAATTTTAGGTTTGTTGGAAACAATGAAGGTTACATTGTTACTCGGACTAAGATGGTCAGGTGACTTTTCCGCGCCAGGGCCTGTCTTTCACGTGGGCTACGAACACCACTTAAAAATAAGGCTTGAGCCAACACTTCCTAGAAAGAAAGCCTGTGCACTGAAAATTCATACTTTATTACATGATCATAAGAAGTCATAATTTAGGGCTTATTATTGGTAGAAATACGATTAACAATGCCTTTTTATGATGATGTAACAATGTATGAATTTTAAGTGCACAGGCTTTCCTTTTATGAGCTGTTGCCTGAGCCAACACCACATAGACAGAAGGCCTGCGCACAGAAACGTCATGCATTGTTACATCACACTAAAGCGGCTATTGTTAATCGTATTTCTACCAATAATATGCTTTAAATTTGGCCGTTTGATGATGATGAAACAATGTATACAGTTTCTGTGCGCAGGCCTTCTATCTAGGTGGTGTTGCCTGAGCGCGGAAACGTCATACATTCTTACAACATCATAAGTAGTCATCTTTCATCGCATTTTTACAAATAATAAGCCTTAAATAGAGCTTGTAAGTATGACGTCAATTCCTGGCCAGTTGCCTAGCGATTCCAAACATTAGGTTTAACAATGTGGTGTAATGCCATTGAAAAGCATAGAGAAGTTAAACCTAAGTTTGGAATCGCTAGGCAATGGGCCAGGAACTGATGTCACTACTTACCAGCCCAAGGCCAACGAGATAACAAGGCCTGGAAGCGAAAAAGTCACCTGACCAACGGGGTGCTAGCAACAATCCAATCTTCATTGTTTCCAACAAAAGGAAAATCATTGATTGTTAACATCCAAGATGGAGACAATGATGGTTGGATTGTTTCTAGCACCCCGATGGTTAGGTGACTTTTTCGCTTCCAGGCCTTGTTATCTCGTTAGCCTCGTTACCAGCCGAGGCCAACGAGAGACAGGCCAGGGCACTCAAATGTCACATGATCATCGGGGTCCGGGCAACAATTCATCCTTCATTGTCTCCATCTTGGATTTATCAATCAGTATTTTTTCGTTTGTTGGAAACAATAAAGGATGGATTGTTGCCCGGACCCCGATGATCAGGTGACTTTTAAGTGCCCTGGCCTGTCTCTCGTTGGCCTCGTTACCAGCTCTATTATGATTAGGTATGATGATGTAACAATGTATGAAATTTCTGCGTGCAGGCCTTCTCTTTAGGTGGTGTTGGTCAGGGCCTGTTTATCTAGCTGGCTTTGAATCAACTCAAATGTGATGCTTTTACACACGACCTTCTAGAAACTACCAGATCTGAACATGACCTCAATAATGTTATTGTTGAAGCACTAAGATTGAGACGTTGAACTTACTTCTGTAATAGTACCACCCGAGGCTAACAGTAAGGTCAGGCTCCGGTACTGAAAAGTCACTTGACCAAAATAAGTCTAGCAACAATATAACCTTCATTGTTTCCATCTTGGATTTTAATAATCAGTGTTTTTTGTTTTAGAAACAATGAAGATTGGATTGTGCTAGACCTATTTTGATCAGGTGAAGTAACAATATATGACGTTTCAGCGAACAGGCCTTCTCTTTAGGTGGCGTTGGTTCAGGCCTGGTAGTTTCTAGAAGGCGTGATTTTACATCACCAGATATACGAATTCTTCTTGCAGGACTGATATAATTTTTTGCGTTAGATTTTTTGGGTCCGTCAACATCTAGATCGTTTTGTGTCCTCTTCATAGGAATTAATATTTTTACGCACTCCTGAGAAAGATTCCCTATATCCATTACCTTTACTCATTCTTGGAATAAAGACAAACATCCACGCCCGCAGCAGGATTCGAACCCGCGCCCTGCAGATTTGAGAGATGGAAAGCCTACTCCCCAAGCGCTCTCGGCCATCGGGCCAGACTTCGAATACTTGATCAAAGAAAGATGTAGTTCTGCTATCCGCAAAAGGCTCAGAAATATGTACGATGAGGTGACAATTGATAAAATTAATGCGCGAAGATCGGTGAAAAAGTTAAAAGAAGGAGAAACAATTTTTTGCGCGCAAGCACAAGGGAAGCGATAGCGTTGCGCGGCAATGAAGCGCTCCGGAAGTGCGCAGAGTTCAACAAACATGGCGGAAAGAGGGGAATCGAACTTGTTAGCGGCGATCGCCAAAGAATTGCAGTTAGAGCACTGTTATTAAGCATAAAACCTTAATTTTGCTGTACAATTATTCGTCTCGAAATAATTTATAAAATGAGGTAGGCATCCATGAATATTATTTTTATTTAAAATTATAAAGCACCGCGATACATACCCCCTCACCAACGCAACGTATTACTCGACGTTGCACATGAAGCCAGCCCCGTGTTTGATTACCGAATTGTTTAATAAAATGAAATAATAAATTAAAGAAATGGTTATTAATTATTCTACACATTAATTACTCTACTGGAAGGCAATTAGCTAATTGCAATGATCTATTTTTAAAAACTGAGCTTGTTTAGAAACTTGAGAAGCCATTCAATTGTCGTCTGCTGCTGTCTATTTCATCTGAAGTGGATTCGTGCTTATTGCTGTGAGTAGTGGAAGAAAGAAGTTCCGTTAAGCGCATTAATACATCGCTTTAACAATGGAGTCCTTGTATGACTATGTGTGCTCAAAGTTTTTAGTTTTCGTGGTTTATTTTGAAAGAAACAAAATTTCGCACTCTTATTTTGCAAGCATCTAGTGTAGCTTCAATTGAATAACATATTTCAATTTGGTGAAAATCTGTGACATACATGTTCGAGGGATTCCCTTGTAAGTAGATATGATAATAGGTTCAAATCTGACGTAAAAGTATCGCCACTGGTCAAGATTCATTTGAATAACATTTTGTAGACGGACAATAAACCTGGACAAGTACACGTGTTGCACAAAATAATATGAACACCTTTAATTTTAAACGTTTTGTCGAATATCTAGAAAAATACTTGATAAATTATCCTGAAACTTCAGAGATGTAAAGAGCATGTTACACCACATATCAGTGTCGAGTCACATTATTATGAACACCCCCTAGGTTTGTCTTCGGGGTTGCCCAGCCGATGAACTATGTCACGTGTTGAGAATTGGTTAGGTGACTATACAGGGTGTAAATGGACGACGTTTTACAAATTTAAGGATATGTAGAGGATGATGTGGTGAACATTTTTTATTAATAAACCCATAGTCCCAAACGAAAAGCGACGGAGACACAACTTGTTTGATGTCCTGGTTTGTCAAGCATTGAACTAGGCACGTTTACTACGATGTCCCCTGTCATTGCATCTTGTAGGCCTTATGCAGACTGTCAGCTCGCAGGCTATTTTCAAATGGTACCGTCCGGATGCACAGCACATTCTCCAATCACATAATCTTGCATATCAGGTTGGTACGAAATTCCCGTTGTTAGTTTGGAACATTCCGTAAGGGTGAAGGTTTTTTTTTGCGCTCTACGTTTTGTGCTTTATGAGTTCAGGAATGGACTTTACTGTGAGGCAGGAAACAGCGAGAACTTTCGTACCCAATGCAGTGACAACACAGTAATTCAGACAGCCATTCTACGGCTTGACGCAAAACAGAGCATCAAACATGCTGTGGCTCCGTCGCTTTTCGTTTGGGACTATGGGTTTATTAATACAAAATGTTCACCACATCATCCTCTACATATCCTTAAATTTGTGAAACGTCGTCCATTTACACCCTGTATAATGTAGGTTTCCACTATGTTAAAAACATATCTCTCATTGCTGCAATGTGTAAGAAACGTGATATATCAGATCTGGAAAAGGGTGGCAGTATTTCGGAAACCGCGCAGTTTGTGAAATGTTCTCGTGCTGCTGTAGTTAAAGTGTACCATGATTGGGAAAGTGGGACCGTTCAGAATAAACGGTATGGGAACTGTGGAGCACCACGTGTCATTGATGAGAGAGGTGAACGTCGACTGCAAAGGAGTGTGAAGGCAAACCGAAGAGCTACAGTGGACCAACTTATCACTCAAACCAACGAGGGTGCTATCAGAAATATCTCTAAAACCACAGTACAGAGGACCCTGCTAAGTATGGGCCTCTGCAGCAGACGGATGGTCACCGCACCCATGCTGACGAAGGTTTCATCGCCAAAAACGGTTTCAATTTGCCCAACAGTACAGAAACTGGACCATTTCTGACTGGAAAAAGGTTGCCTTCTCCGGTGAGTTACGATTTCTGCTCCACAGAAGTGACGGCCGATGGCAGGTGAGGCGAGAAACCTTCGAGAACAGGTATCCTGCAACCATTGTTGGATGAATCCAGGGTGGTGGCGTCATGGTGTGGGGAGTGTTCTCATGGCATTGTCTGGGCCCACTGATACCTGTGGAAGGCACTCTCAACCGACTCGGTTATTTATCTATAATTGCAGATCAAGTACGCCCATACATGCCGACTGTCTTCCCAGAGGAGGATGACACGTTCCAGCAAGACAATGCGACGTGTCATACGGCTGCAATTGTTCGGGGGTGGTTTGAGGAACACGACCAAGAGTTCCAAATACTACCCTGGCCCCCTATTTGGCTCAGACCTCAACCCAATCGAGAACCTTTGGGATCACGTCCATCGTCATGTGCGTGCTATGGAACAACCACCACGTACCCTTCAACAACTATCGGATTCTTTACCATCTGCATGGTAATAACTACCAGTAGAAACCTACCAGAATTTTATTGACTCGCTCCCACGCCGTCTAGCTGTTGTCCGTGCCGCTAAAGGCGGTTATTCGGGATATTAGCTGGTGGTCATAATAATGTGACTCGACTCTGTATTTCAGCGAAGGTTTTGTTCCGAAGACCGATAGAGGACCAGCAACAAACTGAACAACAAAAAAATATAATGTCTGTGATCACCCTGTAAAAAATAATGCTTGAAATGCGTTGTAGTTGTAGCATACGATTATGAGGCTTCTTTTACTTATCTGTGTTCATTTGTATGAGAATAACA
This sequence comes from Rhysida immarginata, assembly GCA_023313115.1. Taxonomy (NCBI): domain Eukaryota; kingdom Metazoa; phylum Arthropoda; class Chilopoda; order Scolopendromorpha; family Scolopendridae; genus Rhysida; species Rhysida immarginata. Next base: position 3,690,506 of record JAHWFO010062673.1, on the reverse strand, counting down.
CCTATATTCATAGAGATATAAAGTAAATTAAAAAAAAATCGAATTTGTTTCGCAAGTTTTTCGTTTATGGCATGCAGGGTTTTCAATCCAATACAATGCCATTTTCAGGAAACTTGACAAATTGCAGTGGAGACAACACGCTGTAATCAGAATATAAAAATATTAAATATTTGATGAAATATGAGCATTTTACTAAATAATGTTTAACTGCGCATGCGCAAGCGTTACCAAAATGTCTTTTGCATAATTTATTAACCAAATGTATAGAGCTACTCTTATAAGAAGCCCAAGCAAATATCGTGAAAATTCAGAAAGATATCGCCGATAGAATGAGTTGAATTTCAGTTGATCTCAAAAATAAACAAAATGATAAGAGGTTTTCTCCAAATTTTTATTTTTGGGCCGGACACCAGTTATCAACTTCTTCTCCTTACATTGATATGAAGGCATATTGACTTCATATTGATTTCATATCAGCGTTAATAAAGAAGTTATGATCTCTTAGGAATTACTTTCAGTACAAACTTCATACAAAAAAATCTTTCCCAATCCTTTTTATTATGATTTCTATTCTTTTACATTGTTGTAAGCCAGGGGTGGGCGAACTGCGCGAGATTCCATGCGGCCCGCGAGATTTAGAAATATGCGCAAATGAGATCAGAAATAGGATAATTTGAAATTATTTTTAGGGAAACAGCCCACTTTATATTCGTAAAAATCTTAGATAAAAAAGCTTGCCCACCCCTGGTATAAACGATTGTAAATTTCATGAGTTAGCTCAAAGCTGATAATATCCTCTATCTAAGTGGGCTTCAGTCATTTGTTATTATGATGTTGAAGAGACGCAAATTTTTCATTTTTATTTCATTAAAGAAGAGTCGAGCTTATTTGTTCGAATCAAATTTTTAATATTGTGAAAAATTTTAAACTTTATGAAGATATGCACTCAAATCATTAAAAAATTAGACTTAGCTTTGTTTTTTAAATGAACAATGTGATTTAATTTTTAACACGCTTAAAGTGTTAAAAAAGCTAATCGATTCCCAAAAGCAAATCGGAATCATACAAAATTAAACACAAGTTAAGCAAATGGCGGTGAAAAAAATCCGTCAAAATAATCTATAATAACGAGCGAGGAATGCGGACAAATAAATGAGACTGAAAAACGTTTTTCCAATCTCAAATTTCTTTCATTTCCTCCAAACGAGCACCGCTGCACAATGAAACGTTGAAAACACGACCATAAACCGAAAATATAAAGAAACTGATATATATATTTATTCCATGTATTTTTATTCGTTATGGATTCGCTGATATACTCTTGGCTTCTAATCGCTATCATTGAAACCATCGTCATAGACTGAAAGAGGAAACGTGTCATGTGCGGAAACTATAAAAAAAAATCTAGTTTTTAAAAAGTATCTTCTATTCAACTTGAATTATTATGATTATTTTTAAATTTAACGCATGAGTAAAAAGTAGGGCACTAATGTGCTCTTTCTTTACTCTAAATCGATTGATTAGGTTGTGGTCAAAAACACGCCCTCCCCTCCCCTCCTCCAACTCTTTAAACTAACTTTAGATTTATTAAACGTCTCTAAAGACTTAAAAAGAAATTTTTTGATCTTAATTAATTATTTGAGATACGACACATCATTCGAACACAATTTTTATACGAGAATATATCAGAAAGTAACGCCATTTATATTTTTTCAAAGAAAATTACAAAACATACAGATAAACAACAAGTCTTTATCTATTTTTCCACATAGGCAACTTGACGGTTTAGGCATTTATCCTAACGCTACACCAGTTTCAGAATATCCCGATCATAGAACTCCTTCGGCGTGAATACAGCCAATGGCGCACGGAAGAGTTGAGTTCCTCGTCAGTCTCAAATCTCTGACCACCCAGAAATCTCTTCATGGGACCAAAGAGATGGTAGTCCGAAGGCGCTAATCCCGGACTGTAACTGGGTGATCCAGAACATCCCAACCGAAACGGAAAAGTTTGACGTTGGCCATATACGGGCGTGCGTTGTTATGAAGAAGTCGAACATCTTTCCTCTTAATCGACGCTTCTACCAGTTGGGCTATCGCAGACACCCGGACAGCCATGCTGTCACAAGGTGTCTCAAAGACAACCAAGTTGTCAAGGTTTGAAAGCCCAATGGGAGGCGGGCACCTGGCGGGCAATATCTCCTATCCAACCATCAGAAAGTTTGATGAACTCACAGATAAATAATTAAATATAAACTGGAGATGACCTCCATGACAGTCGAGGTTCCTGGTTCGAATCCAGGTCGAGAATTTTTCTGTTCATTTTTCGATAGAAAAATTATTACATCATGTTTGGAGGTCATCTCCAGTTTATATTTAATTATTTATCTTTCCTCTTTCTGCTCGCTTTTCCTGAATAGCACGCCGCAGTTTAGTCAACGTTTCACAATAGGTAGCAGCGTTGATGGTTGACCCACGAGGCAGAAACTCTGCAGTAGTAGGCAATACATTGCATATGCCTAAAAAGTATAAGCATAATCTTCCGCGCCGAAGGAGAAACTTTTGAATATTTTACGAACCGGAGAATGTGGATGTTTTCACACTATAAGCTCAGGTGTGAAGTGCAAGACCCAGGACTCATCTCCTATGACTATGCCGTTCAGAAACGCGTTTTCCTTCTGGTTGTACCGCTGCAGATGTTGGAGACTACACGCGTTTTCTGTTGCCGGTCTGTTCTGATGTCAGTCGTTTTGGAATCCACACACGAACAGACTCTGCAGTATCCAAGCTTCTCATTCACCATATCTTATGCGACGGTTTTCTCTGACTGTGTTGTTAATGTCATCGATAATGGCTGGTGTTGCCGCTGATGTAGGCCGCCCAGAACGCTGTTTATCGGCAAGGCTACGTCTTCCTTCCCGAAACATTTTACACCATTTGCCGGCACCGTAAACGGCTGTTCTTATAACTATTCATGAATTTTAGGCGGGTTTCTTACCTTTGCGAAAAGAACCTTATAACAGCTCGCTGTTCTTTCACTGTGATAACGGCGGCCATTTGAAAAATGACTGGTAGCTCGTAGTGCGCGTGGGTAGGAACAATTTGTAATGTCTGTGCATGTATTCAGCCTTCTTTTTTGGAAATGTTAACTTTTACACAGCGACTATATTTCCTCCGTTAAAAAATAAATGGCGTAGTTTCCTAATCCAAAATTCTTTTTTTCGCAAAAATGAAATGTTCATTGGGCTAATAGGCGAGGGAGGTCTTGCAAGCATAGAATTACATGGCAAGGTGATCAATTTCGGGGGGGGGGGGTGCAGTAATCAATTGTTGCAAGACTGGACTGTAGGGGGATGATCGAATTGTTTCCAGCAGATTTTGAGAAAAATTTGGGTTGCAGCCACCAGAGTCGGATTTAAGCATAGTCTATAAGGGCTGCAGACCAGGGCACCTCTTTCAATGAGAGAACCCCTTCCGCGGTCAAAAAAATAAAGACAACTAAAAAGCTGTGTTAGCCCAGGGCACCCAAAGTTAACGATCCATTTAATATTTAAAAACGGAACTTACTTTCTTGATAGCCCTCTTAGTAACTTTCAGGCAATCAGAAACAATACAATTTGAACAAAACTAACTGTAACAAAACTTGTGGAGAGTAACAATAGAAATAACAAAAGAAAAATATGAAGTATCTCTTTAAATATCTTTAACCACAACAAAGGTTCGATGAAGTCCTAAATATGCGTTTCAATACCTAGCTATCATCATTCAGCAAGTAAAACGTGTTCTATAAGCCTTTCCGAGATTTCGAAGTCTAGCCGTACATTAGCAAAGCCAGCATATCAAGGAGTGCGGAAATGTACGAGTTTTGTTTGTGATAGATACCGAGGCGTAGTTATTCGTTTCGAAGTTACTTCGGCGTTGGATTGGATTGGTCTTACGAGGATTCGCTCTTCTGGTTTGGCCTCCCCAGGTCACTTCACTCCATGTGGCTTCTTCTTTTGGGATTATGTAAAAGATAAGGTTTACGTGCCTCCTTTACCAAGAGACTTACCAGAGCTTCGTGAAAAAATCACGGATAAAATTGCTACCATCGACACCAATATGCTGGAACGAGTGTGGCATGAGCTAGATTACTTCTCGAATCATCGGGGAAAGGGATATCGAACATTAGTCCTTCTGGGATTCGAAGATCAGTAGCTCATGGCCGAGTCACGTAAACAGAAGGGGAGTAAATAACCTAGGTCGTAGTCACCGTATATGTAAATACGGTGGCTACGCCTAGGTTTACCTGTATTCGTGAATGATGATAGCTTGCTTGGCTATCGAATTACATATTTAGGCTTCACCAAAACTTTGCTGTGAATAAAGAAATATTTTGTATTTTTCTTTTGCTATTTTTTTCTGATATACAATTGTTTATAAAACTTAATATTTCACGTATCTGTTCCATGGGAATTCCACAGGTCCAGCTAGTGCCTCATTAATATGGCATTCAGTTTGATCATGTTCTTTTGATCAACAATTCTATGTGTAAACAAGCATTGTAAAGCAACACATCTGTGAGTTGGAACAGATCAAGTATCTGATTTGTTTTGCCGGATGTATAACGATAAAACTCAGGCACGAAAACGAGGAGGCAACGCTTTATGGGTTTTTAATTCTTTATTTTATTACTGGAATTACAGAGCAATTCCCTGCATTCGCCACTTTGATATGACAGTATAGAATTGGACGTTATAAAAGCAGTATTCACACGGGTGGACATAAATCATCTTACGGCAAATATGTAGCATTTCAACAACGGTAGAATGAACGCATCATACGCGGATTTAAAAATGATCATCTACTCACTAATATGAAAGATGAAGAAATTATGTCAAATGCCTTGGAGTGCACTTTACACGATTTGTTCTGGTAAAAAAGTGCATAACGTATCCAGGTTTGGTGGTGGAGATTCATTGTTCTGGTAAATTAAAATACTAGAATTACGATCTGATTTCCAGGAAATTTAAACTTTAATTTTTTCTATGCGTTGTTTCTCTTTAATGATTAGGAGGAATCCGGATTCGGATCCAGATATTAACAATGACGTCATGGCAGTTTATGAAGAGAGACTAAAATTATAGTGCATTATTACGTATGTATGACGAGCTTTAAATTAATATTAAAATTGGCAGTCAAACATTCTTGATCTGGGAAGCTTTTCTATAATTCTAAAGGTATTTGAAGAAGTAAAAAAAATTTTGCGGCTGTTCATTAGCTAAACAGGTAAAGGTAAAAATTATAAAGAAAATTGACTTAAAAGGCTGAAAATGCTAATATTTTAAATAAAAATTGTACATAATGCAGTAAACGACAAATTTTACCCATCAAAACCCATTTTTGCAGCCCTTTAAAAATGTATGGCTCATTTTTTTTTGTATAAATAAACAGCTTGCATATTTTTCGCTAAAATTATATTTACAAAGATGAGAATAAAACAAGATTCGGACATGTTAGAATTTCTAAATGTAGACTATTTTCACAATAACTCTTATTGGAAATTATTAAAATCTTCTAAAAATCCATACCGTCATTTTAAGTTTCCAATATAAAGTTATAGCATCTATAGCCCAAAGGAAAAAAAAATTGAAGGCTGACATGAGATCTAAAGTTGTCTTTTTCTTTATCATTCATCCTATTTAATTTCTATATATATATTTCATTATCTTTGTTTCTTAATTTAAATTTAAATTTTAATTTTCTAACCGAACATATTATAGTATAATTCTCTCCGTAATAATTGTAATGCTTCATTTATTTTTATCCTCTAAGCGTTTTTTTCAATAATTGCCTTATAGAAATCCAATAACTGCTCTCTTAAGTATAATTATATAATAGAATAAAATTTTGAGGCTACATATACCGCTAAAATCCGCTGCAAATCACGTTGCATTGATAAAGTAAGTTTTGACCACGTTCTCCGTCGATGTTTCTGCTGGCATTTTTATCACACGTTAACGGTAAATCAGGCATATCATTGGATCTAGCAAAAGCATTTAAATCCCATGAATAAAATAAATCTTTCCAATCAATGAAAACTTCCGCCTTTATCATATGAAATTAGATTTATTTTTATCACGCTTGGCTTCGTTGTTTTTTTTTTTTTATTATATTTTTTATGTTGTGGTTTTGTTCTCTCTCTCTCTCTCTCTCTCTCTCTCTCTCTTTCTGTTTTATGTGGCTTCATTGCGAGTTTATCATATTTGCGGGAGTATAATAGGCACATAAAATATTAATGCGCAACTGGATCGAGTTTTTAATGTGAAAATAGGATGTTCTACATTTACTTTTTTTTTTTGTTTTGTTGATGATACCCATCTTGCAAAGAGTGCCCGCGAAGCTGCTTTAAAACCCCGTCTGATTTCATTCCCATTCGCTTTTTTATTAAATTTGCGTTCGTAATTCGACACTGATCTGAATCGTCACTGGAGCATGGTCTGGTCAGTCGCTGGCGGCCACCGACGCATGCGAACAACGAAAGGCGTCAAAACAAAAAGTGGAACAAACAAAATCCCATTAGTAACGCTTCAATCCCGTTATTGAAAACTCGTCAATAAACATGCTCAAAACATGACACCCGACAACTCATTATTATCAATGGTGGACGGATTAAGAAATAATAATAAAAATAATCCCATAACAGAAATGTTTCTTCCAAATTCCTATGCAATACAAAAAAAAAAAAAAATCAGAACGAGAAAAAGAAAAAATATTTTATTTGTGAAGTGTGAAAAATAAACTCAATCATTTTCATCGCCAGCAATTTAATTACAAATGCAATACAAACAGAAAAGTTGACGTCGATCTCCAAGCACAGTTTCGCTTTAATGGCGTTCGCCCTTCAAGGTCACGCAAGGAATTTTCCCCGTTACCATGACGATCGGTGGTGTGAGAGATGCTCGGACCAGCACCGTTCGTAATTGGACAAATACTCAAAGGCTCCGCCAATCCTCGCACGAAACATTTCCTTGGGCTCTCACGGCAGAGATGGGAAAAATAATGAAAATTGAAAAAAGGAAGAATAAAGGGACGAGTTCGTTATTTAATTTCTAAGGGACGAAATAAAATTTTATTTCAATCTTATCGAACCAAATTTCAAACCAACGTAAACTCGTTAAACTCCACTTAAAAGAAAATTTAAAAAAAATACAATAAAGTTTATTATTTAATAATCCTAAATATACTGTATCAGAAACAGATATATTTCCATCTATTCCTGACTGTATGCAATTACAAAAATTCTACATATTCAATAACAATATCAAACAAAACAAATAAGGAAGTCTAGATATTAACGAGAACGGAAGAAAATTGGAAAACTACTGCTCTTGCAAAACTTCTATATGGTTTTAATGAGATATCTGCTAATAATATGTATACATGCTCACCTTATAGAATTCTGCCACAAATGAATCGATTTATGATCATTAGAAGTACAGAAGTCTATATCGTTCGCTGCTGAGGAATAGGCAGAGAATGGTCCAAAATCCTTATTATAAAAAGCTGAATTTCTGAATGATATACTCTATGTATTAAACTTTATTATACAGGAAAAATACGATTTTATGATAATAAATTCGCTTATATTAATAAATCAAGATCGCACAATGTAGGACAAGACCCTGCCAGGTCGGGCAACCAGACGGAGAGGCGTTCAGCTCTCATCTGGATATTTCCTCTTAAAGCGCATGTTTATGCGGAAAATGATTTATGATTTATTTGTTAAACGAACATAACGGACTGTTTTTAATCTTCTAAAAAGCAAGTTTCTTTTGTTAAAAAAAAAAAGGCAATGGCAAAATCCTGCAAATTGAATAAACAGTTGGAAAACTGAAGCTACTTAAGTTAGTAAGGCAATGAGGTGCATAGATCTCACCAATTTTATTTAATTAGATGAAAATACAAACATTAAAGGCCATTTTACTACACTGTTCTGTATCGAAATATATGAAATGTTTTGAATATTATTTAAAAATAATAAATAATGTTCGGCACCCTTGTATCTACCGGTATAAATTTACAAATGTATCCTCATTTTGACATATTTTCGAAATACCTCAAATATGGAAAGACGGATTTTAAAAAACTATTTCCTTAGAGCATTTTCTAGCATTTTTTGAGCACAAAGTTGCTTTTACATTGTGTTTAAGGTAAGATAACGTTACACAAATTTCATGTTGCATTTTTAAGATAAATAAGAAATATTTTCCATACACAGGTATTCTGCGGAAATTTTAAGCGGAAAACTGCATCTAAAAAATACAAAAAAATAAAAAACAAATACAAACAAAAACAATCAAGAGGCAAAGAGATCTTTTCTATTTTTCAGCTGTGTATTTTATTTATGTATTTTTTTAATAATCTTGCTTATGATTAGAAAATGCAATTGCTTTTTAATTTTTGTGTGTTAAAATGTAATGATTAATTTTATTTGGTTCTAATACTGTCTGTTTGTTTTCTTTGGCAACATAAAAAAACTACTGTAGCTTATTGTTGCTATTAAAATAAAAATAATAAATAAATAAATAAAATTGCCTCCTTTTAATCATGAATATTAAAAATTAAACATTCTGATTCAAACAAACTATACAGATAATAAAATAATACCTGTTCTATGGTCTCAAGATATAGGAGTAGAATTTTTTTCCTCCTTGTAGATTAGATTTTTCCATTCCACAATATTTGCTTATATTTTTGTATACTAAATGGCAAGTGGGCCCTTCAAAATGATTCGTAAATTTCACAGACCTGGGATGGATATGGCGACCCGCCGATCTTCATAGAGAAGCCTATATTCCTTATATTTATACATTACTCGATCAAAGTAATCTGATTCATCATCAATTGATAGTTGATGATGAAACAGCTCAGGGGAAAGGTAAGACTTACTTAAATTCAGATTTACACGTCTGAATTAATTGCTTAATTTATCTATTAAGTAACATCTATAAAAATTAATTTTTGAAAAAACCCTTAGCCCCTTGGTACTGAAATTAGATAATTTAAAATATTTTATATTCAGTTACCTAAGTCTATCGTAACGTAGTTTGTCTATTAGCTTTAACATTTTAGCGGCAATTAACAAAGCTTGTGTTTCGCTTCGCTTAACTATCCACTTAACCGCAGAGAAGTTAATGAAGTTACAGATCAGAGGCGGAAAATTTTGCTTATACGAAGAATTCTTGAGCTACAGTTGACAAAGAAAATTAAAAGAGCAGATGAAATACTGACATCTTCCTCAGATGGGTCTGAACCTGCGATCTCGAGGCCAGGGAATGCAAAGAATTCAAAAAATAAATAATGCTGTGGATAAAAATATTCTGAGCTACGGTGCTATGTAATAACGCAGTCACGCGTTTTGCATTCCTTTCATTTTTAAAATAAATAAAATTAACACTTGGTTACGTCATCCGTAATAATCCGCGATCTCGCTGCATATAAATGAAAAAATTTAGCTTATAAAGGAAAAAAAATTCCATTCGCTCTTTGGCGTGAAAGCGAACGTGAATGATGATGCACGAGGCGGACTTTATTCACTACTCGTTCATTCGGGCAAGAGATGAAATTTCTCCTTTTTTAAAGATTGTGGAAAGCGATATCGTTGAACCGTTTCCGATCTTCACTATCGTTCAATTTAGTCGACATTTCGGGTCTAGATTTCATCTAGTCTTACGTAAAGGCTGGCTTCAACTCGACAAATTGGAGCAGTAAAAAATGTAGAACAGAACGAAAAATCCTCTGCTCTGAAGGGAATCTTTCATTCCATCTTCGTAAATTCTTAATTTTTTAAGAGATTAAGAAAGGTCTTAAGAGAAGACATTTTTAATTCAGATTTAAGCCTACATCAATAAATTAAACAGGAATGGTTTGGAGAAGACAGCGAAAGCAGACAATTAAAACTTAGACTCCTGTGTTGTTTAATGTTCGTTTTATTCAGTGAGAAAACCTTCTGTTTAAGTTTTATCGCTTCCTTAAAAGGGCGTCCGGGCTCTTGGAATCCGTCGGAACCGTAAAACGCTGATGAAAATGGAACCTAAGCTTTAAGATCCAGAGAAAAGAGCCGAGGAAAATTAATATCGCGAACAAGCTGATTACCGCTTTTAACTTGGCCCAACAATCCTTTGTGCACTGAATAATTCAGTGACGAGTGAAAGTCGTCGTGGCTCTGCGAACCACTCGCTCAGACGCTCATTTGGCGGAAAACCTTTTCTTTTTCTCCCACACACATAAACACAGACAGATAAATTGACAGACAGATCACACACACACGCTCAGACACATAGAGACAAACACACACGCACACACACGCACACACACGCACACACACGCACACACACTCACACACGCTCAGACACATACAGGCAGACACACACACACACACAGATAGAGAGAGAGAGAGAGAGAGAGAGAGAGAGAGAGAGCGAAAAGGGGCCTTCGATTAAGCAAATTTTCATTCATTCAGCTTCGCTTTAATCCTATTGTTTTTTAAGTTTTCGAACGGATTTTCATTCGTTAGGATCGATTTAATCTCGCAACATTTTCCAACCTCTTTAATAAAGTGACAAAGGGCAATTCGCTTGAGCTTCCACTCTCTTGAATCGATATTTTTTTTCGCCCGTTTTAATTTGTATGCTTATAAAAGGTATACATCTTTTTCTTTTCTCCTAACGAAAAACAAGCAATTAATTTCTAGCCATAAATCAAAAAAAAAAATCCTTTAAAATACCGTTATCATGGCTGCTTGAGCCATTTTCTCTCTCTCTATTTCTTTATCTGAACAGTTCGATGGTGGGAAACGACCAAGCGCAGCTGGTTAACCCACACTAATTTTTTTGCATCTATTTTTTATGTTTCATTACTCATTCGAACTTTCCCGCCCCCTTTTTCAATATTTATTAGGAAGTCGACTAGAAGAGCAACAAAATTATTAGTGTGGGTTCTATTTTTTTTTTTTTTTGTCGCGCCATAAATTGGACGCACTGTCATCGGTCACTTACTCTAGTCTAGAGCCATTAGCATCAGCCTCGAAGCAAATAAATTTTTATTATGATTATTACTTAATCCTTTTAATACGTAGACATATATTTATCTGACAGAATTGTACTAAAAATTTAACAGGAACAAACCCACATTATCATAGTCCATGGCTATTTAGTGAATGAAATCTTTAATAAAATACAAGCGTATTCCACATTAAAAGTATCTGCAAAGCCTTTGAAAGTATCAGTTTCTATAGAAGTGAATAGAATCTTAAAAATAATAAATCAATTAAAGACTATTTTAAAATATATAAAGAAATTTTAATATTATTATTTGTATTTCTTAAATGTTGAGATGGATGAATAATATTATAAAATAAATGCATCAGGATTATAAACTGTTGTACATAATAATAATAAAACAATGCATATACACTCAAAGGATAAAAGCCATGGGATGGCAGTATGCAAATTGAACACTGCTGTCATCTGCACATGGCGATATGGACTAAACCGCATATAATATAATGGGGCATGGGGCAAGGCGACAGGAACTATCAGAGTTCGAACGTGCATGGGCATGCCATTTCCGAGGTTGTTCAGGAATGTTGTCCACGTGTCCCATGTGTATAGGGAATACAACCCATCATAAACAAAGCAATGGCAACCGCAACTGCTCTAGTGGTTACTACCGGCGTCTGGCTAGAATTGTCCATTATAACCTATAAGTCAGAGCATATGAAATCACTGGCCCATTCAATGTAGGCGCTTCCAGACTTGTATATGCGTCATGCTTGGGTTATATTAGCAAAAGATTCACCGTAGTTACCACTGCTAGCTCAACAACACCGGATGCAGCGCATCACCAGGGCTCGTTTACATGTTACGTGGATCTTGAAAGAGTGGAAACGGGTTGTGGTCCGACGAATCACAACTCCAGTTACACCGGACTGATGGAAGGATCTGGGTGTGGTGCTGACCCTGTAGATCAAAGTTTCAACGAGGTTGATGGTGGTTCCATGATTAAATGGGGTGCTTTTGCATGGCAAAGTTTGGGTCTGTTGGTCCTCATAGGTACATCACTGAAAGGTTCCCGCTAAAATGAGCTTCTTGGCGACCATTTACACACTTTCATGGACTTTGTGTTCCCAACAATGACGGTGGGGGTCTACCATGAGGATAATGCTCCACGTTCCATTATATCCATTTCATCGACTCCCAAATTGTGCAGAACTGGTTTGTGGAGCATACAGGAGATTCCAACAAACTGTGTGGTCAGCTCGCTCCCCAGACTAGAACCCGATTGAGTATTTATGGGACGTGTTAGAGAGGTCCCTGCGCACCCTACCAATACCAGAGATCTATGGGTAGCAATCCAGACGGCATGGCTCAACATCTCGCCAGAGGTCTTTTAGCTTCTTGCGGAGTCGCTGCCACGTCGAGTTACTACTCTTCGTTGGGCCAGAGGGGTCTGCTATCCTACGACTTTTGGTCTTCGATTGTATAAAAAAAGGTTAACATTATACTTCTTAGATAAATATTATAAAAGTAATACAGAAGAATTATAAAATTAATGTACATAATATACATCATTAGCCTGCCGAATGAGGAAAGCTAAGGTTTAGAAATATGTATTCTGGAATTTTGTACTCATTTTGTTTCTTTCTGGGAGTTTTCTTGTTTATTATGTTATTCTAATTTTCTGTAATGTCTACATCTATTTAGATTTTGTTATACTGTTATTAAAGTTTTTCCATTTTCATTGTACACGTTTTTGTAAATTTGATCTACGAACTGCGTCCAAGTTCTAAGGTCTCCAAATTTTTTTATGACAAAATACTTAACCCAGAAAGTTGTAACTAGTGTTACTTCTCGACGTAATCACCGTGAAGTTGAAAACATTTTTCACAACGGCGGCGCCATAATTCCATGGCTGCTGAGAACTCTTCTTTAAGGGTACGTTTTACCCACTAGTAAAGAGTGGGAAACGAGCGGCCACGGAGAGTGTCCTTCATGATTGGAAAAAGCCAGAAACCGCTAAGAGCGAGGTCTGGTGAGTATGGAGCATGGTAAACCACTTCAAAGTTGTTATTTTGAAGAAACTGCTGAGTTAGGAGTGCCCGATGAGCAGGGGCGTTGTCTTGATGAAAAAGCACCCGTCCAGTCTTGCTTGGTCGTTTCTCATTCAATGCTGGAAGGAATTTTGTTCTCAAAACATTTTCGTATGAATTAGCTGTAACAGTTGTACCCTTTGGAACACAATGCGTCATGATTACCAGCATAGGCCACCATAACTTTCTCAGCAGAGGCTGTGACTCGAAATTTTTTCGGTGTCGGTGTATCAGTGTGTTTCCATTGTGAAGACTGGCGTTTCGTTTCGAGGTTCAAAATGGAATCCATGTCTCATCCATCGTCACAACTAATGAAAAGAAAGCACCATTCATTGCTGCATCACGTGTCAACATCTGCTGAGAAATTGCCACCCGCGCAGACTTGTGTTCGTCGGTCAGCATTCGTGGGGCCCACCTTGAAGAAACTTTCCGCATTTTCAGCTCATCATCAGCAAAATGGACTCCACAGACCCCACGGAAATGCCAAGTTTAGAGACAATATCACGCACACCTAAGCGACGGTCTTCCATAACAACTTGTTCCACACGAGCAATCATGGCTTCCGTCCGGCTGGTTCGTGGTCGAGGCTGCTTCGGTTCATTCTCACATGATTCTCGACCTTCTTTAAACTTTCGCACTGATGAACGCGCAATTTTAATATTCACAACGCCTTCATCGTATATCTCACTTAATTGGCGATGAATGTCGAGGGGTGTTTCACCCCACAAGTGCAGAAAACGAATTATTACACGTTGATCTTGTAAACTAAACTTCGCCATTTTAAGTACAGTATATGATCATCGTTCGCGGCAACGCGCACGGTATTCACGCCATTCACGGAATAGTGCTGCCATCTATGTTAGTAAAGACGAAATATTTCCCGCAAAATTTTAAAAGCATCCGGATCTTTTTACTTACTCTCACTGCAGAGAAATAAATTTGGAGACCTTATAATTCGAAAGTGCATAATAGTTCACTTTATTATGTTTATAAAAGATAGTCAAATCCTCAAGTTAAGGACGAAATTAAGATATAAAAAATCCTAAAGAACTATTGATCAATAATTGAAAAAAATAATTACCTTAAAACAATGAAAATCTCTATATTAAAGGTATGTTTATAAACTATTATTATTAAAAATATTGAATTTTTAAACAAAAAATATAAAAAATATTAGCCTTTACAGATAAAATCAATATTTCTATATTTTGAAATTTCTCATCAATTGTATGTTCCTATTAAGGTTTGGATTGACTTCTATTGATCTATATTGAATCCAAAGTGGAATTGGAGGTGAAGATACTTTCTCAATTGTTTATTTTTCGTCGTTGAAAAACGGAGAGGAAGATCATTTCTCTAAATTCTGATAAGTGACGAAACTGATGAACAATTTTAAATTATAGAAACATGGATTTTTAATTGTAAAGAATACAATTTTGATCTAGTTACATTTGTTTAATAATTTTTTTGATATAGGGATTTATTTTGCTTAAATGTAAGTCTTTTTATCGATTAGAATTTTTTTTGTAATTAAATTGTTTTGTAATTAAATTTTGTCATTACGTTGAGGATTTGACTATTTTCTTTTATAATATATTAATCCTGTTATGGTCGCAATTACCACCTCTCATCTAAAAAAATGATTAAGTCTCAATAATTAAAACTGATACTTAAAGAGTGCTTGTCATAAGATAGGAAAAATACAATCAACGAACATTTCGCATTTACGTAATTAAAATTAAAGATGAAGGACGAAAGAGGATGAGACGGAAGAGGATAAAGCAGAAACGAGGAGAAAGCGCAAAGATTATTATTCAAGTACAAAAAACCACTCGCATATACTAAGACTAAAAGAAAAGTTCGAATGTCATTTCTTCTATTAAAGGAACACGAGTTATACTCTGCGTTATGTTGGCCTTAATTAAACGGCGCATCAGCGTTTCAGTATTTTTCTCTGTATGGAGAAAATAAATTCCATTAATTAAGGTTCCGTCTCTTTACCATCAACGTTATTCTAGAGCTCAATCAATAGCCAGAGAGAGGTAGAAGCAGCAGTGTCATTGCGTACTACAGCTCAAGGAACCGACGAGGGAAAACTGGGTCACGTGACATACATGTGCTTGGTGTGAAGTGTGCAACCCAACCACCCGCCCGCCCACTGACGCCATTCGATCGACTTCCATCCTTGAGAAGCGTCCTTGAAATGATTGAAAATGGGCTTCAATTGATCTCCCAAAATGCTCATGTCCAATCAATTTGCTTTCCAACACAAAGCCCGAACATAACCTCATATTCGGCGGGCATGCTCATTTGCTTATTTCAACCTCCGACAAAGAATTTTCCCATGCAGGCTAATATCGTCCATTATCTCTGCAAAATATCATCATATGCATAAATAGACATTTTATAAAACGGCTCATTAGCTCATTCTATCTTTATTTTATGGAGGGAAACAAAGGAATAAACTAATTCGGTTTCCATCACTGCTGATGAGACAGGAAACAGGATGAGATTCCGTTTAGTATTAAAAATATTCGCGGTGTTTAGTTTACACTACATGTAGGTGGTTAATGTCATTAAATTAAGAAGAACATATTTAAATCATTCAGGCTAATCATGCTTGTTAACTTTGAGGACGTAAGCATGGCATTTATTTTGGAAAATGCTTAACTGTCGGGAAAGATTGACGCAAACTCAGACAGCGAGGAAATAGGGGCTGACACGATAGGACACGGACAAAACGGGATTTGTTCACTGGATCGTTAAAAAATTGAGGAAAAATAAATAAATAAATATATCTATGTCATGGCCATATAAAGTTTCAGGAGAGAGCGAATAAAATCGTTTTTGTTTTTTTTTACAAATGTAGTTGCGCAAATTATTTTAGGTGATAGTATGTATTTTTATATAATCCGTTTCTTTGATTAACCAAGTAAAATGAAATTGACGGGAAGAATTATAACAGTATTATGAAAGTTATAAGAGTAATTTAAGGAAGACTTGTTTTAATAAAATGGGTTTTATTTTGCTTCATTTATCTATAAGTAGAAAAATAATAAGTCTCGTTTTCCTTTTATTCTCTGTATCACCAAAAAAAAAAAAAAGATTAATAACGTTTAAAGATTTTACGTTACATAGCAACTATATGAGCCCAGAAACATCATTTTCGAAATTCATGTGGTAGATAATTATTTGGGTAAGAATCTTGCATTACTTATATTTTATTTAATATAAAACGATAGTTCAGTTATCCTTTATCAATCAATTACTATCCAACAATTAGACCATCACAGATTAAATTCTATTTTATTGCTAAATTATTACTTGAAATTCATGTCGAATATATCAGGCGTTGCGGATACGAAGGGCAAACTCAACTTTTGTGGTTCATCTACCGCTCATAGACGTTGAAACGCTATATTTTCAGATTTCATTTTATACATTAGGAAGGGCGAGCTGTACAAAAAAATACAACGTTTTCTTTGATATCTTAAAAAAAATGGCCCATGTTGAGTTCGCCCTTTGTATCCGCAACGCCACGTATTATCTTCTAACTTTAAATTAATATAAGATATATCCAAATCGCTTTCTGCAAACACCACTTCTTTTATCTTATTTAAGGCCTTGGAAAAGTTTCACTAAAAATAAAGCCTCGTCAGTACCCCTCTTTTTGAAGATAATTTACACGAAATGATCGGCGCCAGGAATTGCTGCTGGACTTGAAGCACATTCTCAAATTTCAGGTTCCCTTCGTTTCCTCGCTGCTTTGCGTAAAGCCCAAATCTCCCGTGTTTACCTTTGTTAATGTTTCTTGAGAGATAGAATCGAGTCGAATTAGCTTTATCAATGTAACGTACAGTTTTGAGACAGATTATGTATGTAAGAATTGTAGCTTATTTTCTATAATTTCATGCCGAGCGCGAATCTCTTATTCTTTAACATACGAACACGATTTTAAAGACCTCTTGTAAGAGTATTTTAACAGATATCAGCAGTAAGGATATTACATGAAAAAACGAAAGGAAAAAATCCGCGATCTGGATTCGAACCAGGGACAACCGATTCGTTGCCTCTACCAACTGCGCTACCGCGGACACGGGGCAGCAAAAGTGTCTCCAAGTGATTTGACGATTACGAGGTAGTCAATGTGGAGACCCAATGGACAGGCATCCGGCTCGCTGATCGGGAATGCCTACTTTCCAACGCGGTGGTCTAGCTGATAGAAGGATTGAGTTGGATACTCGTGGTCCCTGGTTCGAATCCAGGTCGCGGAATTTTTTCTTCCGTTTTTTCATGTAATATCTTTATCCTCTGTTTGGAGCAGATCCAATTTATCACTTCCTTATAAGATATCAGCAGACTAATCAAAACGTACCATCATTAGGGTTTCCTTTTTTCAGTAGTGCGATTAAAATTCTAATTTATAATAATGTCTAAAAATTTTCGAACATTTCATAATGCTAACGTTATCGCCTATGACGAACGACTCTACTTTTCATGGAAAGCAATTTAAATTTCTTCGTCAAAAATGCAATGGCAAAATCACAGCTACGCATTATATAGCGTGTTTACGAACTCTGGGTACAAAGTTTTAGGGATGGTAGGGGATTTTATTTTGAATATATTTTGCCAATAAACTGGGGGTCGCAAATGAATCCTTGATACATAAAACATACATACATACAATACAACAGCTGTCTAAGACTTCCTCATAATATTGTCTCTCTCGTTAATGTATATCCAGAAAACGGAGAAATTAGAAAACTGATGGTCACAAAGTTTTTAATAACCAAATAAAATATATTTGTTCAAACTTGTCACTGAATTTCTGACATGGCAAAAATCCCTGCAGTGTCTCTTGCATGGTCGCTTGCAGCCACAATTCGCGCTACCAGCTCCTCTTCCGAATCCACAGGAGAGGATAAGAAATCTTCACAAGTTCCCAGAAGAAGAAATCTAAAGGGTTTAGTCTCATGGTCAACAGTGTGAACACCTTTTGTAATTTTATAAACATGTAGTATTTGATTACAAATAGAAAAGGGAAGGAATAATTCTGGACTGAACCAGGGACCAGGTCTTTCACTGGCACTGCTCTTACCGCTGGCACAGAGAAAGGCTTGGTCCTGGTTCGAGTTCAGGTCGCGGAATTTTTCCTTCCCTTTTCTATTAGTAATCATGATAAGTTTAAAGAGTTTCTTCAGTTACATTAATTTCTTCTCTTTGAGATGTAGTAATTGGAAGAATTGTCATTTGACAAGTTCAAGATTGGTTTATACTGAATTTTTAATAGAATTGTCACTACTGCTTCAGCAACGATTAGCCGTCCTCTTTCACGTAGTGAAGTTTGATTTTATGAAGCGTAGAAAGTATAATTAATTTGGAATGAACATGTATTTAATATTAAAAAATTAATTTGTACTCGATTTTTGAATGATATTTGTGAAATCTGCCCATTACGAATAGAAACTGCTAAATGGTGAGAACAAAAATGACTGTAGCAGATCATTTCATGAAGCACTGAAGCAATGCACTAATTTCTAAAAATTTGGGAAAGCCCATTCATACATTCAGGAATTGCAGACACTGCAAATTGTGTAGAATATGCATAATTTTCATATCATATTAAATACAAATGTCATTGTTTAAAACGGCAATGTTTCAATCGTAATTTAAACTATAACATACAGTAATCCAACCCTGAAAGTATAACACCAATTTAAAGTTTTTGCCGGAAAAAAAAATCTGCTTCCCATTACAGTTAAGCATGGAAAAATATGATCCAAATGGTTTCAAAAAAACATTCCATTTCGAACAAACATACCTTAAAATTTTTTACAACTAATAACGCGATTCATTTACCTAATTTATCATTTTAATAAAAGAGCAGAAAAGCTTTCACTTCCTACAAAGCATTTAAATTTCAATTAGTTCTTTTTTTCTTTATTTTTTCATCATCTCAGCAGGAAAAATAGATCGTCCGTTGCTGGGTTTTATCATCCTCATCATATTTAAACGAAGAGAGTTAATAAGCGACAGAAAACAGATGGCCGCTTGAAAGTGGGGAGGAAAAAACTGCAGAAATTGCTCGAATGGTTGGGTTCTCGTCTTCTTTGATTACTATGCGAACTTAAATGATAATTAGTGCATAAACTCGCATGCCATCAAAATGAATAATGAACAGTTACTCTGAAGATTAATTCGTTAATGGTTTATGTTTATAAATCCAAAGCATTTATTGTTCTAAATTATTAATAATAAAAGTAATAAAAGATACCATGTCATTCTTTATCTTCTTAAGTGACAGGAGATATGGCCTTTCTGAGCTTTGAGTGCAAAGTTTTAAGTAGCTGTTGAATTATTGACTTGTCTTCCTGTATGTACACGGAGAAGGGCGCGAGACGTTCGCGACTCCTCCTCCGAATCAATATCGGAAAAAAATCAATGAGCATCGTTAACAACGCTCGAAATATGTAGGCGTCAAAGGTTTAATTTAGTTCCTTCAAAGTAAAAAAAACTACATATAAAGTGATAAATTACAATGGAAATCCTGGCTGGCCGTTCGATTAATCAAACGCGTCGTTTGGAGGTTTGTAAAATCCGAACGGATCAACTGAAGAAATCCCCTAAATGCGCTTCTAAATCCCATTTCACGCACCGGAGGACAAACGTTTCGAAAGGTCATTCGGGGTTAAAACAAACAACGATTAACAATAATGTTTAAAACCTTTGCTGTATTAATATTGTACAATATTTTAATATTATATACTTTTATAAGCTATAAAATGACAATGAACCCCCTGTACACGTCCAGGGTGATTCAGTCAATTTCTGACCATTTCACTCGAATGACGTGCATTAGGGATAAACAATTGAAAGAATATGAGCGCCATATCGAATTTCTAAATAGTTGGAGTTTGTATTGTTGCAACGGCGCTGCATGAAAATCGTATTGTTGAAAAATGGCGCCCGCTTTATCAACAGAGCAGAAATGCAAGGTTGTCGAATGGTATTTCGAGACAAAATCACCTGTAACCGTGCAAAGAAAGTTCCGGAAGAAGTATAAGTGTCGAGACGCACCAGGCAGGCAAGCAATCATGGATTTTGTCAAGCAATTTCGTGCCACTGGATGTGTTAAAGGCAAGAAAAAAGGCGGGAGCGAAGCTCGTGTTCGAACGGCCGAAGTTGTCGAAAATGTTCGCACAAGGTTGGTCGATTCCCCTACCAAAAAATTTGTTCGCCGTCTATCCATTGAAGAAGGGCTGTCGTATACCACGACGTGGCGAATTTTGAGAAAGGATTTACACCAGTTCCCGTATAAGATCCATGTTTATCAGGAGTTAACAGACACTGGAAGACAGAAGCGACAACAATTTGCGATGGAGTTTGGAGCAGAAATGGAAGCCAATCAGGACATTGTGGACAACCTGTGGGTGTCAGATGAGGCCTTCTTCCATCTGTCAGGTGACGTTAATAAACACAACGTTCGTTTTGGGGGTTCCCAGCACCCTCATGAGATCCATAAGTCACCTCTTCATCCACGAAAGGTTATGGCTTGGTGCGCGATTTCCAAAAGAGGCATCATTGGTCCGTTCTTTTTTGAGGGCACCGTAACGTCACAGGCTTACCTTAACATGTTAGAAACCTTCTTCATCCCCGAGCTGCGAAGGAGGCGTATACCGCTTCGACATCAATGGTTTCAACAGGATGGGGCTAGGCCTCACACCACTAATGAAGTGCTAGACTTTCTCAATCAGAAATTCGGAAATCGTGTCATTTCAAACAGGTTTCCAGATCGATTCGGGGGTGGCTTTCTTTGGCCCCCTACGAGCCCTGATATAAACCCATGTGATTTTTATCTCTGGGGGTTTCTTAAAGACAGTGTGTTCACTACAGCACCAAGAACCCTAGACCAGCTGCGACAAAGCATCGTCGACTGCTGCACCCTTGTGGATGTAGAAATCCTGGATAGAGAGTTATGAACAACTTCACCATTCGGCTGCGAGCAGTTCAAAACGTTCGTGGTGGCCACATTGAGCATATCATCAAGACTTTTCCACGGGAATAAAAACTCCGAACTGCGTAAAATATCATATTGAAATGCTAAGTCTGTAAACATTAATGGGTCAATAAAGCATAGTACTGAAATGGTCAGAAATTGACTGAATCACCCTGTACAAAATGATTGCGCGTATCCTGCTTTAATAAAAGATAATGTAAAATGAAATAATCGTTACTGAATTTCAACATCACAAAATGCTGAAAGAAAAACAGCAAAAGAAGTTTTTAAAATATCAAAATTTTCAACGAGAACAGCATCATTATCCCAAAGAACAACGGCCTCGGCCAACACTGAATTTGGTAATCCTGGCTAATCAGAAGAGCAAACTTTTAACTCTCACGGGCATTTGGGATCGAAATTTGCGTCAGAAATTCAATTTCCTTTCATGGGGTGGGGGTTCAATGAAATAACGTATAACGGACAAAGGAGGCCGAAACTAAATGAGTTAACAATTCTCGTGCGGCGACACTTTTGCGAAACGTATTTGCTTTCCTGTTAATCAGAACCTAATCACTAAAGAAAAAAACTGTTTTTAAATTATCGGCAGAATTTCATTTGTTTTGACGATTCGAAACTTTGAACATAAGCAAATGCAAGTACCTCTCTCTCTCTCTCTCTCTCTCTCTCTCTCTCTCTCTCTCTCTCTCTCTCTATCTCTCTCTCTCTGGAGACTACAGATTGAAAATAGCAGTTAATAGTAATTATATGAGGAAAATTGATTCGAACAATAACGTCATTTCGATGTAACAGCGGATAGTACATACAGTTTATTGTAGATTGGAATAATTTTTATTATCAAGGAAAGTTTTATTTGAGCTTAAGGAGATATATGTTCTATATAAATGTCATTATTCGAAAAAGAAAAGCCATAAAAAATTTCTTTTTCTGTCACTATGACAACCAGTGTTATTCAAAAAGAAAGTGTACTTCAATAAGTTATTTTAAATATTCAAAGGTTAAATTGAATATCTTATCTTGTATTGAATGAAATTAACGTAAAAAATATAATTCAGGTGACGTTTATAATATATGAAACTGCTATGCTCAAAAGGCGTGACTCACAGGCATACAAATGAACATATGCGTGAAAAGATAGGAAATATAAAAATCATAAATTTTAAACTTCACTCAGGTGATGTTCAAGGAGATAAATTGGAGGGGCGGTTAATTCGATGTTTGAAATGCTGACATTGCTTGAGAATCGCTGATATTTCAAGGGGGTCGATAGCAGATATTGCTTAGGAAACATCTCCACTTTTTCGTCAACACTGGATAAGTTTTAGTATAGTCGAATTGTAGGCTTGTGTAAAGCCAGCTTCTTAATCTTGTAATAAAGAAAACATATACTTGATCATTAAATTGAAGTTGTACGCGTTATCTTAAATAAACATTGTACATAAAAATGTTTGTATTTTTTCATTTAACACAAGAATATTTTAATAAACTATGTATATAGATCACAGAATTTTAACTCGAAGGCATGCCTCCATTAAATGTTTTCGCATGTTCTTCTAAAAACATCACATTTATCGATTAAGATGTGAAGCAATCTCGCTAAATCGTAATTGTTCATTTACTCCTCTTCAATAAGTGATTCTAGAATACTTTGGAATCTTTGGTTAAGCGCTTGATTTTCAATGCTTACTATCTAAAGCTCCTGGGCAAGGCTGCAGGTCTCCACATCCAAAAGCTATTGACGAGTTTCAAACGTTTCTAGTAAAACACCTCCTAACCTTCTTCATCTAATTCTTGCTTCACTGCATCTTCCATCTGACTTGCACTGAGTATTTATCTTTACTTATTCATCTATAGGGTAGCTGTACTCTTGCTCTTGAATCAGTTCCTTGGTGAATTCTGTAATCAAATGTTTTGATTCTTGAAACGACATTCCTATCGACATTCCTACCAGATTCATCGTCTTCCATAACATTGATATCATGTTCATCGTCCGAACTACTTCAACAACATCACCAAAAAGCATTCAAAAATCTGTGAATTTGACAATACTGGGGCACTTGCAGCTGAACAAGCCGCACTGCTATACAAACTCTCTCCCATTATAAGTTCCTTTCCTGGGTATTCCTCATTGGTTATTCCTCCGCAACGAATACTGGCTGCGTCATTATCCATACAGAAAAGTCTTTTGCTTTCCTTTTCAATCTCTGGGCATCCACATACTTTTTTAAAGTTTTTCTAAATCTGCTCTTCTCACATTCTTTTAGTGATGAAAAAATTCCATGAGGACACAGGAACTTCTGATCTGCTTTAGTGTTTGTCTTTTTCATTTTTTTTTCTTAGGTGACTGACTCTTTATTTCTGTTGTCTGTGTACCTTCTTCATTTGCAATAAGCATCTTGCAAATATCAGCATCTTATATATTTCTTTTCTGATCTATGGTTTTCAATGATTCTAGAATACAAAGTATATCATATAACTTTGCTGAAGAAAAAACAGAATTGCCAAAGCGCACTGTCCCATGCTTCATTTATGATGAAAGTTTAAAACCTTGAGAAATGTTACGTTAAAAAGTTCATAATTTTAATAAAGAGAAAATTAAAATAAATGCGATGAACACTCAATAGCAATACCATTTATTCAAAATGTTATTTTCCAGGAAAGTTGACCAATTTCTGCAGTCCTGGCAACTGGCTAACAAGAGTGTTAGTTTTTCCTGAATTGGAAAAAGAATGGGAACTTATCGGATGCCTCGGCAAGGCTACTTATCAACAATTCGAAACAGAAGAGCATTTAAGAGACCAAATGAACTTTGCATGCCGCGAAATCTCTCAAGACATCCTAATAGATATCTGTAACGCTTTACTCATTTTGGTCATGTAATTTGCAGCAATGGCCTGAAAATTTAACCACTACTTCTCTTATTCTTCTTGTCCGATTCTATTGACCGCTTCGGGATAGTGTATTTCGGCTGTGAGAATGTATAATTCAAAAACATACCATAAATTACCCTCCAAGAAAACAGCAGAATTATTATTTCTTATTCCTATTCAAATATTATTTTTAAATGAATTTAAATCCACAAAAAACTGGTCGACAAATGGGAAAGGCGGCCTTTAATTTTTTTTCCTGTGGGTTCCCCGCTTTCCTTTCTGAAAAATAATCGATGGTAAATTTGATTATAATTACGTACGGCGGATTTTCTTCTCTTTCGATGGTTTTTACTTTCCCACAAAACACGGCTATTTTTAAGTCCGTGCGTCAAATCGACTTGAACCGACAGTCAATTGCTCCGTACATCCATAGAGTGAAAACGGGAACGTTTCCAGGGTGTCCATTTGGAGGGAGCCTCGCCAATGGAGGAAAAAGAAATGACCGAGAGAGGAGCCAAATATCGACGAGAAACAATGTAGAAAATTGAGCCAAACCGAACGGCAGGGAGGACAAATGAAGAACTGTGGTCAACATAAATGGTTTCCAAATGACCAATGAGGATGTGCAAGAAGCAGAAATAATAACGTCAAAAACCCCAAAAAAAAAAAAAAAAGTTTAAACAAACCAAAGAAGTGCAGTGATTATGGCGTTTATTGAGTGAAACATATTCTTTAATCATGGATAAGATTGCCTAGAACGAAATTAACGATCAATTTAATTCTCTTTTTTAAACAGATGCTGGATGAGAGATAGCAGTAAATAGCCGGAGGAAATTTGGAAAAATCCCAAACTCATCTGATAAAGTTTTATGGTAGTTAAATGCAGAAGAAAAATACATAAATTATCGAGCCAGATGTCCTTTTCACGCTCATGTAAATTAAAATTCGTCATCTTGTCTCGTTTAGGATGTTCTGGTTATGCAACTGAAAGATACCATACTAAAAATGTTTAAATTTCATATACTGTATATTTGGCATAAGTTTAAAAGAAGAATGTAAAGAAAATTTCTACACCGTATATTTTATTTGTTCACGCGAAGAAATCGAAAAATCGAAATCATATTTGAATAAAAAACCTGTTAATAATTTACCTTGCCGAAAATATTTCGTGTATCCATTATAGTGAGTTCTGTCATTTCTTTCAACCACACTTTAAAGGTGCTGCTCAATAACATGAAAAATTTAAGTAGAATGCAAGACTTATGTAAATTTTATACCCATCCCTCTACTTAAAAATACATTGGAAGCCCTTTGCCTTATAGTGTATTTTCTAAGGCCTACTGCCAAAAAATCGCCGCCTCTAATCCGCCGAGTGTTTTTCGAAATGCTTGCTGAAATGTGTTATCATGCGGGGAAAAATGGAAGAGAGAACCTTTCCTCGGTCAATGGGGAATTCTTGAGCATGAATTAAAGATCACCAGCAACGGAAAAGCTTTTTTCGGTTCTGTCCTCGCCCGATGGAAAAGGTCCCTGACTGGAAAGCTAAACTCGAAACACCGAATGGCGTTGGGTGTAAGGAGAAGGGTTAGTGACGGTAACGACCGATGGCGGTTCCTAGAGCTATTATCTAATTAGATTGCTTGCTAAAAGAGATTTATCGAAGTCAAATAGATGGTCGTTGCAAACTCTAGAAAGGATTTGTCTGTTTGAATAAAACATGTTCGACAAAGGTGAATGTGTCCTCCTGGATACCTGATAAATCTCTCTGATGATTCAGTCTTTGTACATCCTATTCCATGAAGGATGTTCTAAAGAGTTCATAAAAATGCTACTTTGACATTACATCATTTTTTTCTCCTGATACTAAGTTAAACATAAATTGATAACTAAAAATCGATATTTAGTTTAGCAAAAGACTAACATTCTAGTGTCATTCTAGAAACGTTTTCTACACAATACTTTTTAATCTTAAAAGAAGTAAAGGTATAAATCTTAATATGGTGTCCACCGTCTTAATGAAAGAAGGCACCTTAACAAGCTTTTTACCTGATCTTAAAATCTTGTCATTTTTCTTTAATATCTAGGGAATTGTGCATTGCCACCAATGTAAAAATTAATGAACGAAAATAATCTGTGGAAGTGGGAAAATTATGGTGATGACAAAATCAATTTTCATCAAGGAGAGTTTTTTTGGCGCTTTATTGCGAGCTGAACATATTCTAGCGAACAAAATGCCGAGAAGCTCAAAGCATCAGAAAGAGTTGGAACAACCGTTTTCACTTATAAACGTAATACAGGGAAAAATCTGCGAGAATAAAGGGCTCGAGGAAAATTGAGGGAGGTGGATTTCCCTGTTGCGTATGCATAACGTCTATTTAAAATGCACGGAACCAGAAGAATTTATCACGCATCTAATTAATTTTCGTCAAATTCTTGTTGTTAAATCATGAAGAAGAGTAAATATAGCAATGCTGTTCATCCAGTAGTTTAATTTCAGTAGAAGAAGAGAGAGGGAAATAGAGTGGCTTCTGCGTTCCACTTTAAGTCCCAGATGTTGAAGGATATGTGCGATGTGTGTGTGTGTGTGTGTGTGTGTGTGTGTGCGTGTGCGTGTGTGTGTGTGTGTGTGTTTGTGAGTGCGAATTCCCAGCTCATCACCTTTAAAGCACGGTGAAATCCTACCTATCCAGCAGTTTATATTTCATACGAAAATGTTCGCTGGAAAAGAAAGTCCATGAGTTATTCATTGGCTTTCTGCGTCTGAGAAAGGTTAACAGGAGCGTAGGTGGTGCAGTTCTCTGCAAACTGAGCGAAGGCGAAACGAATGGAACAAATTAATTTCAAGCCAGCAAACATATTCAAACGGAAGAAGCAAAAGATTAAGGAAGAACCGAACTTTATCTTAGGACGAGATGAACTTAGTCGATAAAAACGACTTAAAATAGGTTCAAAGACTAAGCAAATATAATAAGCAGAGTACAATTTACGTTAATCAGTCGACGAATAGTTAAAACTGGGAATAAAACTGGAAATAACGGATTGTTCTTTTGTCCAGGGAAAAAAGACTTCTTCAAATTAAACTTCTTTGCTACTTTCAAGTTTCTTTCTTCTCTCGAATTTCTTTAAGTTTCGTTTGCTTTATTTTTTCTATTCTTTTAAACTGCTTATTCTTCGCACATAGGATTATAGACATTCGTAAGGGAAAGAAAAATATATCACGTGAGATATTCAACCGTGGTATATATGTATTTATAACCTTAAATATTTAATGAATGAAAAAAAAATGGTCATTTCAAAAAAATAATGTTTCGTTGTCAAATCGCTATGGAAACGAAAAGTTCAAAGCCTTCCCCGCAGTTTTTTTGCGATATAAATTTTTAATTATATCTCAGATTGATATTAAGATAACTTTAAGACAGAATCATTCATTATTCAATAATTTTATTATAATAGTGTTGTTTATATCTCTAACCCTTGTAAATAACCAAGGTTCTGCTGTGCTTAAAGTTTCACTAAGTGAAAATGATTTCATTCAATTTAATTTTACCGTGCGGCCTACCTAATTTTAAATCTCTCTCGTTAGATTTTCTAGAAGCTTCTAATAACTTGACTGGATTGCAATTAGCGTAAAAGCTAACCTGACACGTCAGAGCAAATTTGCTACAAAAAGGTGCTCTCGTTTCCATGTGACGTTCGAAGTCGACCTTTTCCTCCCCAGGGTCACGAACCCGTTTCCAAGTGTGTGCGGATGGCACAACTGGAATGAACAGACGACGCTCCCCAGACATCGACTAACGACACCAGCCGCCAACATCATCGTAATTAAAAAAAAAAAAAAAAAAAATGAAGCGGCGGCCACTCCCGACCCCAAAAAATTAAAAATAGACCCCAAAATACGGCCGCTAAAGGTCATCCGTTCGAATCTTTCGGAAGGTGTCTAAAAACAAGTTGTAGGCGTCTCTCTCTCTCGAATCAATTTTAATGAAACTTTATCTAACCTTCCAAGTTACTTCTAAAGCAATCAACATAAATCAAGTAATCATCTTCAGCATTACTTTATGTTGATTGCGTGCGACGTTGAAAGTTGATCAACGATTCTTCTTCCTTCAATGTTCGTCTTCTTTTGTTGAGGACATATGTCAATTTAAAAAAGATTAGCTTAATGATTCTTTTTTTTTCTTTTTACGCCTATGATTATGGGTTACATAAAAAAATTATATAACTTATTTACACAATTAATTCGTTCCGAAAAGGAAAACGATCCACAAACTCACAACAAAAAAAGATTTTTCAAAAAAAAAAAGAAAACACGAAGAAAAGAAGCTCATTTCACGTCACGCAGCTACATATCACGAATATTTCGAGGACAACTGCCTAACTTTATCCATAAACATATACTAATTATTTTTTATTTTTTAAAATAAGCATATACATATTTTACCAATGGAAAATATTTGTTCTACGAGTAGTCTGTGTGTGTATTTTGGTATCGTGTGACCTCATTGAACAGTGACTATGGAACAAAGGGTTATATGCTGACCGTGTGGGTAGTAGATGTGGGATAAAGAAGGAGTTCAAGGAGAATGTAACGGGATCAATTATAAAAGTATCTAAGGATGCCTGGTTTTTATAATTTGACTAACATGTAAACACAGATAAAAAAAAATGTCTATCGATGAGGCAAGAAGTGCTTTTAGGGAAAAGGATATCTGATGCTTTGGTTGAGCAGCTTGACGTTGTTGTCATTGCTATAATGTAATCGCTTAGAATCAATCCAAAGGAAGAAAAACTGGGCGCAAACATTTAAAAATTTAATTGGACGGTCCAATTATTCTTTCGTTGGACAAAGTATAGGTTGTTTAACTTCGATAAATCTTATCAAGTACCTCATACTAGTCAACTCTATCTTCCCAGTTTGGCCATTTGGGATATTATGAATTGTCCCCATAAATACATGCTAGAGCAAAAATAATTCAAAATACATGTACTCAGATTTTTGATCACATTACTTTCAAATCAAATGTGAACGGTCATGGTAATCGAACACCCAGCAATCCGAACCACTTATAATTTGACCTCTTAAAAGAATCTCAAATATAAAACATTTCTTTATTCCCCCGAATTACATAATGAGATCAACCAATACGAAAAAGTTCAAAATACAAAAAATGGGGGTGATAGCTTTGTTATATCTGAAGCAATAGTTATTAATAAACAATGAAAAATGTAAATGACTAAATGATGAAATAAATTAAATCAACAATTGATTTAAACAAAAATTAACTATTATAATTAAGATTTAATTGTTAAATATAGAAAATTGTAAAGAAAAATTTATCTTTATCCCCATTTCTTGAATAAACTGCCACGACTCAGGGCTCTAAAAAGTTCCGGTCGAACTGTAAATTATAGTCCAACCAAGAATCGCTCCTCCTGCAATAGATCATATGGTCTTGAACGTTGACTAGAAACGCATCAGCAAATCAGCGATTCTCTTAGCCTCATTGCATAGGTCTTGTATTTATCGTTAATATTTTCTGTTTAAAGTGCTCAAGCAATATGTCATATAAAAAAGCTTTACGATTCTTCTGAGGAAAATTAATTTTGCATTAATTACAAAAAAAGCTCTTTAATTTAATAGTCATTCATTTAACAACAGCCTTAGACCGAGACTATCTTTTATTCCAGCTGGTTTCCATAATAACGCAGTGACTGATAATTCTCATGATTCGCTGGTAGGAATACAATACTGTATATCTGGATTTAGGTGGTGGAAATCCTTTTGACAGGTAAAAGTCAAATTACTAAACTATTTAGCAGCATTCAAATAGTACAGTAATTTTATAACCAAGGAAGAAAGTTAACTAAATAATAATCTTACGGTATGCTAAGTTTTTAAGTCTATTATTTAAGAAAAATACATGAAAAAGCTGCTGCACATACTGAACAATACTCAAAAGAAACTTACACATTACTTATGAAATATTGTTTAGATTAGTTGCGATGGTAATTTATTGTTTAAACCATTTTCAAGTTTTCTTTTTATGGATAGGAACTATATTTCTACAAAATTACACCCTTATTTATACGCAACTTTTGTTTTAAGGTTTGTACACTACAATATGCAAAACTCGCTAATCCGAACACCCTCTTGCCTCAATTAGTTTGGATTATCGCGACCGTACTGTAGTTCAAAATGTAACCACTAAAACTTTATAACATACCTTGATATAATCTTAAAAAAACCCTAAAAAACTTAACATCTCAACACAAAATTTAAAAAAATAAACTTTTAATAATAATTTTAACCTCAAACAATACCGTTCAAAACTCAGTTTTTAATTATGTAATTCAAAATTAATTATAACCCCAAATTCATTTAACATTCAACATTTCTTTTTTTATTCAATATTGCAGCTGCTAGGCGTCTAACATTGATACATTGTTACAAATAGGCCAGCAAACATATAAAATAAAACTTTGATTTTTCCATAATAAAATGTAGATTCTCTTATGTAATAAGTTTTGTCGAGTGAAAAAGTAAAAATGTCCTCGAGCACTGTAGATCAGTAAATACGCGTAAAACTGCACTTAAATGCACCCAATGAATTAAATAAAAGAAAAAAACGACGTGCATGAGGATTCAGCAGATTTCACTAACATAAAAGCACGATCTCAGTGGGCGGTAAAGTACCCAGACTCCACCGTTCTTTTCCGCCAAATTTTGGGTGCAATTCACACACGGTGCAGTTCAGGGAGAGGAGAGGAAATTTATCAAAAATTACCGTTATTAAAGATCGCTTATAAATCAAAATGGAAGAGGAAAACTTGTTAACTTCTAACAAGAACACGCGATTAGTTTCAAATGCCTCATAATTTTTGCCAATATTTTAAACACAGCAGTCTCGGCATTATAAAATGGAGTTTATCCTTCAATAAAAATTAACTGTTTAACTTGAAATCGAAGAAATAAATATGGTTTATCAGCGTTCAGATATGCACTCATCCAGTGAAAGAAAGCCCTTCCTTTGAAAGTTAAAAAGTTCTTTATAAAAATGTTGATATAAAAGTGAATTTTCAAGAGAACATATTGGATAGTTTACAATGAAAGTACAAAACAATATTTTGGTGAATTACTTTCTCTATATGGAAACCGTTCTTAAACTTCTTGAAGATTTTTTTTCCTCATTACTAATATTAGGCAATCTTTAAAAAATTACTATCATCAGTAGATATACTTTTACCTAATATATTAGCAGCTTGGTATATTCAATAAATCAATAAGCAAGGACGAGTTGAATGGTTAGTCCAGAAGACGAATATCTTAAAAGTACGGAGCGCAAATAAGTCATTAACTGGACATTTTCCGCAAAAAACATAACCAACTCCACCGAATAATATTCCAAGCCATTGCCGAATAAGTGGTTTTTCTCCCGATATTTTATCAGATTTTTATGTCTTTTTTGAGGGGTGGGGGAAGTCCAGTTTTATTTTTATCTATTTCCCGTCGGCGTTTTCGTAATAATGGTTTTCGTTAGTTTTTTTTCTCTTCCTCCACAAGAACTCTTCATAACGAGAATCGATAATTTCTTTTTCCTTTACTATTCCTTGGGACGTCAGCGTTTTTAGAGGATCAGTTTTCGCTATACCAATAAGGAGAGAGTCACAAATAAAGGATGAATTACGTAAAGGGAAAAAAAAAATTCCGGAGGAATTTCCGCAACTTACGAGAATAATACCTAGAGAAGAATGCCAAAAGCTATGGACTAGTAACAAATTAAATCATCACAGAAACTCCAATTCCAAAAATGAAATATTTAATACAGAGCCACGGATGTATACATGGTGTATCTAAACCCCTATCACAAACTTCTGGTTGTGATTCCCCACTGCGAGATGAAAACAAAAGTTTATATACAGTAAACATGGTTCGGATAACGAACCGTTTATGAGATTCCGCAGTTAAAAGTGAAGTTTCAGCAGATGGTTTTATGGCAGGTGACATGCGGAGAAGCTACAACAAATGTTCAAAATGACTATGGTACCCGTTTCACCCCCCTGAATGGTTGTTTAGGTACATCTGAAGTTATTAGCAGGCGCACTTGTTAATAACCAATAAATGGGACGTTATTTCAAGAATTTGTTGTAGCTTCTCCGCATGTCACCTGTCATCCACAAATGTGTTGTAGCTACTCCACAAAGTAGAAAAACCAGCTGCTGAAACTTCAATTTTAACTACGGAAATCTCAAACTGTTCGTTATCCAAACCATGTTTATATGAACTTTTATTTTCATCTCGTTGTGGGAAATCATCGGAGACACTGTCTCCTTCATCAGCGTGTAAATTGGGAATATGTGACAATATATACAAAAAGAAAAAGCCAATAACCAATCGGGTTAATTTACCAAAATAAATACACTGAAGGCCAATAAGGGAATGCAAAGCAAAACAGTAAAATTTGACAACCTAATGAATATACAAAAAATAAACAACCCAATAACCAATTATTGTCTTTTTGCTTTATTTATTACCAAATATTTATTTTTGTAAAATAACCTAATTGGTTATTGTCTTTTTGCTTTCTGTATATATTGTCACATATTGTACTAGCAGACCCGGCAATGCTTCGCTATTGTTATATATGAACGCCTTTTAAAAATCAACTAATGAAGCGCCATGTTATGATTTTTCTACGAACTGTACTAAGCTGCGCATACTCCAAAAACTTTAAATTAAGATATCTTTTTTTTCGTAAGCCTATATGTTGCCGCAAGCTACGCTCAATTTACCTGTGAAAACACCATGAAAATACGTCAAGTAGTTTTGGAGAATAGCGTGTTCAAACAGACACACAGATAGACAACGTTTTTAAAAATGTTTTTATTGTATTCTGTTTCACTCCTCTCCAATCACCGGCCCTTTAGCTGAGTGAGTTTAACGCAGGGCCGGATAAAAAAGGTGGAGAATAATGTTTACTTTTTCTGTATACAGTAGAACCTCGATAAATCGAAAACCTTTATAATTCGAAATTTTTGTCTATTCCCTTCCGCTCAGAGGCAAAAACCTCTATAATTCGAAGTAAAAACAATGGGTAAATCAAATTTTTTTCGAGGATATCAAATGGGAATTTAGCCTCTGTAATTCGAATTCTGGCAAACAGAGCCTCTATAAATCGAAGTTAAAGATCAACGAACCTACATAAATCGAATATTCTCAATCCGAACCTCTATAAATCGAATCCACTTGGAGCTAACGGCGATAGCCAATGAGGAGCAGTTTCTGAGGAGCCAATGAGAAGCGAGGAGGGGGATATATAAAGTGGGTGCTTTCGAGCAAAATTCATATTATTTTATACCAGACTCATAACATAAGTGCAGAGCAATTTGGTTTTCGGGCGGAACATTCTTGCCAGCTCCAAGTTTGGAGACTTATAGCGGATATTAACACTCCCCTTAATCTTTCGATGTATTGCGGCGTCATCTTCTTAGATGTTCATAAAGCATTTGATCAGGTCTGGCATGAAGGCCTTATTTATAAAATAACTGATGGTTTCCCACATGATTTAATTAGTCTAGTTCACTCGTTTCTGTCCAACAGGTCTTTTCAGGCCAGAGTTGGAGATGAATTATCTGATACCTGTGAGATAAATGGCTGTGTCCCACAAGGATCAGTACTGGGGCCAGTTCTGTTCAATTACTATATACGTGACTTCCCTGAAATCTCTTAATGCAAACTATATTTTTATGCGGATGATGCTGTTATACTGACATGGGCACGCCAGCCTAGCGAAAGCACGTCTGCAGAAAGCCCTTAAAGAATGTGAAATCTGGTTTAGCAAGTGGCGATTAAAACTGAATATAGACAAATGCAAAGCAATGTTTATCACTAAGAAGAAAAAGAGAAATCTTGACTCCTTAAAGTTATATGGCAAATACTTGGAATGGGTTGATAATTACAGAAACCTTGGCGTTGTTATTGATTCAAAACTATCATGGAATATGCATGTGACTTATGCGATGAACAAGGCCAAAAAAGCAAAGTTTAGCTTAATTGCTCTGTTGGGTCGTAACAGTGCCCTCAGTGTTGATAACAAACTACTGTTATACAAAATAATTGTTCGTGTCATCTTGCTATATGGCATGCCCGTCTGGGCTACGATTTGCAAAACAAGATGGAAGGAACTCCAAACTTTCCAGAACATTACCCTAAGGACTATTGCACAATTAGATAGGAGAATTACTCGCAATTACTCCATTCATAATGATTTCGATATGACCCATGTCGGGAAATATGTTCAAGAACTCATGAAAACCGTGCTACCTATTATGGTAAATCATGATAATGATCTAGTCTCTGGCATTCTAAAACATTCTCTACATAGAAAAAGGCATCGTAATCCAAGACATATCCTTGATGTCAATTTTGATGACATTGACAATGTCATCTTCCCAGATTACTGGGTTTCATAAATTCTTTCGTTTTTTTCTGTGGCTTACTATGTAATCTACTCCTAGTTCATACAATCGTCAATCAAATTTTCCTCCACCAAGAGGAGGCATTTTTCTTTCATACTTTGGATGACCTTTGTGGGTACATCAGGCTTCTTTTCTAGTTCAGTGTATTTCCCTTGGAATATGATTATGAAGGGTGAGATTATGGAAGCTATGCTTCAAGTTCCACACGAATACCGATACACTACACTGTTCGATTGTCGATTGTCGAGCAAAATTCAATCGAATCCAAGATTTCTCTCCAGTCATCGACTTCCGACCTTCGTAATTGTAAGTACCCTTTTGCCTTTTAATTTAATTAATTAATTCAATTAATCTAAGGTTTTTAGTACACTCTAAGTATTGACTTTGTGTATGCTTATTGAAACATATCAGTGTTCTATACGGTTACTAAAATCTCACGCAAAACCTCAATTATTCGAATTTTGTTATATTTAACCTCGTTAAATCGAAACCTTGATAATTCAAAACCTCTATAAATCGAAGTATTTTCGTCTTCCCTTGAAATTCGATTTATCGAAGTTCCACTGTATTCACATTCAGAAATTGCAAAATTTCATCAAAAAAGAGCCCGATCAACGCCGGATATATCAGTTACTTCATAATAAATCGAAAAATAGTCCTGGACACTTTAAACAAATTTTAAATCAAATACCAAATCGATATTTTATGACCAATGTAAAAACTAAGCTTTGTATGCCAGCTTGTATGTTAATTTATGAAAACCAAAAAAAAAAAAAATCCGGAAAAAAATCCGGAGAACATAAAATACCGGAAAATTGGACCCATATAATTAAAAAATGAACCAAACAAACATTTGATCTTGTCAATTGCCATCACCGTACCAAATTTCATTATTCTTGACCTCTTTTTACTCGCGAAATACTGCATTGGAGTTAGACGGCAAAAATACAAAACGGGGAGGACCAATCTTTGGACTCTCTTGGCGCCCCTCACAAAGCGGAAATATCCCCGAGAACCTTCCCTCCGAATTTCGTTGCTTTATCTTTATTCCCCGCGAAGTTGCATCAAAATATCAGAAAATTTTGTGAAACAATCCCGAAAATCTATTTTATCAGTTTTCGCACCCTTAAAATTCGAATATCGAAAATCGGGGAAACTACATTTTTGGAATGGCATCTGCGTTTATTGGGGGCGGAGCCAAGCGACCAAACGTGCAATTCCTTTCTGCCCCCCTGGGTGGGCAGGGGGTCCGAATTTCGAGAAACCTGCCCCTACGCTATCCGTCCTATGACCTCACCGAGTTTCGAGTTGGTGGCTTCAGTAGATTTTGCTGTGCGTTGAGTCAGTCAATCAGTATATACTGGATTGGTCGCCACGAAAAGCCCTCTAAGAAAATAAGATACATTGTATTCCCGCGCGAAAAACTTCCAGTTACTGTTGATGCTATTTCACGGAATAATCGCAAAAGCCTTCATTAAACAAAGCAAACAACGACGTCACAATTTCTAACGCTAGAAAAATGCCATTCAGATAAAAAGTAAAAGATACACTGCATTCCCGCGCGACAGACTTCAGTCATTGTTGATGCTGCTTCACGGAACAATCGCAAAATTCTTCATTAAACCATAGTCTTTTAATCCCCTGGTCTGTGCCAACCATTCTGTGCACAGACATTGAATTCCATTGTTTTAGTCCAACAATTGAATTGCTGTATTTACTGAAGAGTCGTTTTTTGCCCCCTCTCTTGAATGAATTTGGCTACAGCTCAAACTTAACAATGCATTCTAACGATCTCACAACGTAACAAAACTGTCAGGTAATGTTACGTATTTGTTGCTGAACGCGTAATAGTAGCTGACAGTTTTGTTACGTAGTACGATCGTTAAATTGCATTGTAAAGTTTGAGCTGTAGCCAAATTCATGCAATAGAGGGGGTAAAAAACGACTCTTCAGTAAATACAGCAATTCAATTGTTGGATTAAAACAATGCCGTGCACAGACCAGGGGATTAAAAGACTATGATTAAACAAAGCAAACGTCACAATTTTTTAAAGCTGGCAAAAATCCCATTCAGCTCCAGGTAAATTGAATTTTAAAAATAATCTACAATGGAATGGAAGAAAGAATAAATAAAATCCTTTCTTAGCGAGCACCTAGAAGCCAAGAGAAATATACTTGACAAATTTCAAGTTTGTAGGCTTCATAGTTCTGGAGATTTCGTGATGAGTGAGTGAGTGGTATTTGGATTTTATATACAGGGTGTAAATTTTAAGTTGACAAAGCAGAATAACTCGAAAAATAAGCTTCACACGAAAAAATGCGTAGAATCCAAAGTTGATTATTTTCGAGGGGGCATCTGCTGGTGCTAAAATTAGCCCACCCCCCCCCGGCCCCTGGGGGTGGGGCGGGGGGGGGCAACTTTAAAATTTCAAATGGGAACCCCTATTTTTTATTGCAGATTCAGGTCCTACATAAAAAACTACGTACATTTTGTCTGAAACATTTTTTTTATTTTTGGTAGATGGCGCTGTAATTCAAGAAAATCCATTTTCTCATTTTTGCGTGGAAATAACTAATTTATTATTCATTTCGATTCCTACATTGTTTTAACTACAATGTAATTTGAAGACATTTCGTCAACAAACAAATAACGTAAACATTGGCATTTTTTTCAGAATGTTTACATTTTAAATTCTGATCTTTAGAAGAAAAGATTGTAATTTTTCAACTGTTTTTGTGAGTGTACAACGCCGTATTGCTTTTGAATTTACATTATGAATTATCTTTCTGTGGAAGAAAAAATTGAGATGGTGTACATTTATGGAGAAAGTGGGAGAAATTTTGATAATGCAGTCGCGCTTTATGCTCAGCGTTTTCCTGGCCAAACGCGATCACGGTCTTCTTTTGTTCGAGTTATTAAACAATTTACTGCGGAAGGTAGTGTGAACCAGAAAAAAAGAACCCGTGCAGCTACTGTTTGTGGAGAAAACAATCAAGTGTCAGTCCTAGCTGCTGTGGCTCATAATCCACATGCGAGCACAAGAGAAATATCAAGGCAATCAGGAATTTCACATATGAGTGTTTGGAAAATGCTGAAGCTCCACAAATTTCATCCATATCATGTATCTATGCATCAGGAACTACATGGCAATGACCACCAAAACCGTCTAACGTTTTGTCACTGGGCACTTCAGCAGATGCAAACAAACCAACATTTTTTTGCACGAGTTCTTTTCTCCGATGAGTCAACATTCACAAACCACGGGGAAGTTAATCGACATAACATGCATTACTGGAGTGAACAGAACCCACACTGGATTCGAGAAGTCAACCATCAGCGACCTTGGTCAATTAATGTTTGGTGTGGGATAATTGGCGATAAACTTATCGGTCCATATTTTATAGACGGTAATTTGAATGGCAACAAATATCGTAACCTACTTGAAAATGAACTACCAGATCTACTTGAAGACCTGAGTATTGAACTTCGACAACACATGTGGTTTCAACATGATGGTTGTCCAGCGCATTATTCATTAGTAGCGCGCGAAGTACTACATCGACTTTACCATGGTCGCTGGATCGGCAGGGAAGGTCCTGTGAATTGGCCAGCCAGATCGCCTGACCTTACATCGCCAGATTTTTTCTTATGGGGTTACCTCAAAGATATCGTTTATAAGGAAACGCCAACCACTCGCGAAAACATGATTCAAAGAATAAGAGATGCTTGCGCTGCAATTACACCAGACATGTTATCAAGATGTGTTCAGGAATTTACAAAACGAGTCAATAAATGCATCGAAGTTGGAGGTCATCAATTTGAACATTTAATTTCATAAAACGGCGAGATGCAAGGGATTTAAGGACAACAAGCAGGCCGAAAGTGAGAGGCGAGGGGACTCACTGGAAATACAAGCACCCCGAAATTCATTTACTTGCAAGTATTTGCAAATAAGAAAAAATAAAACGAAAACAATCGGTCCTTTTAAGGACCACCAAATCTTAAACGGGAATAACTTCATCTTTACACAGTCTTTTACTTTTTTACTCTGTTAGTTAATGAGTTCACTCGTTAGTACGTAGGATGTTCGGTTAGTTAGTTAGCTAATCAGTTGATTTGTTTGATAATTATAAAGTTGTGTGGCCTCATGACCACGAAACAAAACAAAATTATCCTAATCCGCGGCAAAAAATAATAAAATAATAACTTTGCGGCAAAATTTACGAAGTAAATAAGTATTTTTTATTTCTCCGTAACCATTTCCACGCAAAAATGAGAAAATGGATTTTCTTGAATTACAGCGCCATCTACCAAAAATAAAAAAAAATGTTTCAGACAAAATGTACGTAGTTTTTTATGTAGGACCTGAATCTGCAATAAAAAATAGGGGTTCCCATTTGAAATTTTAAAGTTGCCCCCCGCCCCACCCCCAGGGGCCGGGGGGGGGGGTGGGCTAATTTTAGCACCAGCAGATGCCCCCTCGAAAATAATCAACTTTGGATTATACGCATTTTTTCGTGTGAAGCTTATTTTTCGAGTTATTCTGCTTTGTCAACTTAAAATTTACACCCTGTATATAGATTTTCAATTTCCACGCTGATAAGGAGTTATTTCAGTATTAAATATTTCCGTTGAGGAATACAGTTTCTGTTATTATTTAATTCGTTAATATGAGACAATGAAAAAAAAATCATTCGAAGAAACCGAAAATCAAATTTAAAAACATTGTGATTATAATAAGTAAATGAAAACTTTTAAAATTAAAAAAAAACCTGAATACTTGCGGTTATAATGTAAAAAAATGCATTCCTAATATCGTCTAGATTGTATAATACTTGAAAATCGTACAATGTTAAATACAGACTAATGATTATCTGAGTTCTCTTCTAAAAGATAAGTCGCATCCAGTTAGTTAGTAAGTCGCATTTACTTAAAAAAAAAAATTAACAGCGATTTTACAAAAGTTTCTAAACGGGTAAAACATAAATTATTTGAATTCCACGCCCAATGACCTACTATGAGATTACAATCAAGTGTAAGATTCTGAAATCCAAGAACTAATCAATTTTGTTGTAAGAGGCAGCGAGACAGATTCATGACTTCTGGCGACGTGTACACACTAAATCAATTTCTGGGATTCCTATGAAATGGTCCTGCGCGAAAGCATTCTGCCACTCCATCAAAGAGTTTGCTAGAAACTGTCATTATCGAGTTATCCAATGCCCTCGACTTAGTTAGCAAAGGCCTGGATGCTGTATATAGGACTTGGCGTCCTCGAAAAAATCACCTCAACCTACTTTATGAGGGTTCGAATTCTCCTTATGCAAACCCTCAGAAGTAAACATGTCAATCAATATGTAAAATGAGGACGGAAAAAAGCGTAACTTTAATGTAAATTCTTTTTCAAATAGATGCAAAGAAAATATCAAAACTTTAATTATCTTTCCATTATGCAAATTATATAAACTTGATATTTTTTTCATCCAATCTAGCTTCGGTTCAATCCATGGTTCAGAGTCACGCAATGGTAATATTTTTTTTAATATATTTTTTTCTTTACTTTCTTTACATCACCAATGGAAAAAATCTTTATATACAAAACTGAAGACATCCAGGCAATGAATAAATTTCTACTTATCATGCAAAATAAGTCAAGTTGCTAGGCAGCTCCCCATTCCTAAACCTTTCGTTTCTTTAGAATTCTACCGAATACTGACAATAGAGTTG
Source organism: Rhysida immarginata (assembly GCA_023313115.1). NCBI lineage: Eukaryota > Metazoa > Arthropoda > Chilopoda > Scolopendromorpha > Scolopendridae > Rhysida > Rhysida immarginata. Next base: position 3,650,284 of record JAHWFO010062673.1, on the reverse strand, counting down.
GAAATAAAGTAAGGTGCATTTAAAAATTAACATGAAAATAGGAATAAAGATTAAGCAATAACTTTTAAATTAAATTGGAGGAAAATATTATTTACGAGGGTTGCTCCGAAATTAATGTCCCACATGTTTTTCCTCAGCCAATAATAAAAAATCTTCCCCGTGTTTATTTGTGGAAATGCACAGCATTCCGACAGACAGCGCAGATATAGTCCTCTGGAAAATGGCGACTATGAATGACCCAAATTACAAACAAGTAGTTGTAATTGAATTCTTGGTTACGTGAAAGGAACTCTGTTGAACATTCAAAAATTTTTTTTTTCTATGTATGGAAGTTGAGTAGACGATAGGAACACCGTTGGTCCTGGGCTTAGGGTTAAAGCTTCAAGAGATGAAGCGACAGGATGCATGATTCTGCCACAGTTATTGCCCAGACAAATCGGGGGTACCCATGCCATTTTTCGTGGTGATCGACTCATCACCTGACAAGAAGACAAGTTTTAGTCAACAATGGAATTACCTAAGAAGCCAATCGCTAAATTGGTACGAAACTTACTTGCATGTACTGTTAACAAAAATTTTGATACAGATGTCGACGGATTAGAAAACATCCAAAACGTTTAAAATTAACACTTAAACAATTTAATAAGAACAAAGAAAAGGAATTTGTTTTTTGTTCTTTGAAGATGGATTTAAGAGCCCTCCGGAGAAATTAGAAGAAACGTTTTCACATAAGTGTGCTTAAAGTCGGCGCAATTTAACAACATTTTGAAGAGAAAACGAAACCAATTTAACATCTTGTGTTATTTTAATATTGTTTCTTGCGAATTGCTAATTCTTTCCAATCCATAAATACCTTAAGTAATATAGGAAATCTCGTCCATAATGGAAATAACATTTATTGCAGCAGTTTCTAAGTTACTAGTAATTTTATTAAATAATTAAAAATGGATTAAGACAAAATTTTATAAAATGAAGATCCCATTGCTGCTTCCGTTTCAATTTTCCAACCGAGGCAATGCCGAGCTCACATTTCCTGCGAATGTTTGCGAAGATAAAACATAGTACGATAGAAAAGGAAGCACAACTCATTTTCACCACTTTCACTTTCACGTTAAACGAAGGCATTTCATTCCACTTGAATTTTCGCTTACCAAATTTTGTAATTTAAAAAAAAACACACACACCCCACATCATTTCCAAGACTAATTTTGTCAGATTCTACATGTCCTCTCGATCATCGATGAGATAAGCGGGTAATAATTTATAAATTCGAATGGGAACTGTGGTCGCAAGTGGCACATTCGTCAACATCGTTCCAGAAAGTGGAGAGCCACATTAAACTCCTCATTAAATACATTTTCCAAAGCAAATACTCTCGCCGGGGCCCCCTTATCTGGTCTTTGCACACGACGCCATTCAAACGTGCAGTTTTGAGGCGATTGCCAAGAAAACGGCTCCGGTGTTCGTTCTCCCTCGAGAATAGCGACTTGCAAACTGAGTAAATGGAATGGCACCATTTCAACATCGTGGCTCCATTAGAGTTTCTCCATTATAAGTTTGATTAGAATAACACATCAGCCAGTGCATTCTTTTTTATTTTATCTTGCTAAAATTCCGATTTCCATTGTTAGACTTATAGGAGAATGTAGAACTTAAATTTTTTTCTTTTAAAAAATCAATACTTATGAATTAGAAAACCCTATAAACGCATGACAAAACAACAGATATTTTTTAAAACTTTTCTATTCATTTCCATTTTAAAATAGACATCTTAAACGTTGGTCAAATGCCAACTTTAATTCGATTTCTATAGAATGGGGGGGCGAATTCGACTTCGTTGTCTTATATCGAGAAAAGATTTCTCGTTGATGAGCCTTGTGAATATTACAGTAACCCCCTCTAATTAAATGAAAATTTGATGAGATAAATAATCGTGGAGATTTTCCAGATCGTGGTCTTCTTGACCTTTGCACTTTGAACTTCTCTCGTATAATTTCCTCCTCCGAGTTTTTAAAGAGCGCTAGTTCTTCCTTGGAGGTCCCTGGATTGAAAATTTTTTAACTTCAAAAAATTATATTTATTTTTTAATTTTCGATATTTTTTTTACTTTCCATATCCATATTTTTAAATTCATTTTGTTAGTATGGATTCAAAATAAATTCCGGGAATATAATCTGCGTATCACTGGGTTGCTTCTCATATCACTAATTTATTATGAATTTTCTGCTTAGCGATATATGCATCCGTATGTATATATCAATTAACCGTTTAATTTTTGATATCTCCTGCAAAAACATCAAAACAGCTTCCTCCTTGAAAGGAGTTCATAAATAATGAATGAATTCAAAAATTTAAAAACAAATCATAAAAGGAAATCACAAATAAGAAATCTGTGAACAGTGGAATTATTCAATATGAACGATTAGTACACTTATCATCATTCGCGTGTCATTCGACTTTCAAATTTTTTGCAACTTGGATTCGTAAGAGCTCGAATTTTCCCTTCTGATTTGGGTACAAACAAAATCACAGTTTCATATCAAAAATCAAAAACTAATATAATAATATTATTTCTGTTTTTAAGTTGCTTACATTGAATAGGCCATTAGGAAAGAGATGTAAAAAAAAAAGGCACATCTCGTATTGACATATCACACGATACAAGATTAAACAGAGTATAAAACAAGCAGAATACATTTAAAGAATTAAAAAAAAAACAAAAAACCGACGACGTGTTTTTCCAGTGATTGGTACACACTTAACTGTCCATATCTTGAAAACTACTGAACCGATTTTTGATGAAACTTGGACTGTTTCCTAAGTTGAAAGATACTTAATCCAATAAAAAAAGAATTATTGCAATTCGATTTCTAGTTTCTGAGAAACACGTGAACAAACATACATACATTCCAAAATAGTACCTACATACGAATCGAATTGATAACCTCCTTTTTTTTTTGAAGTCGGTTAATAAAAAAGGAAGTTGGTTTCGATTTCGATTCTATAATAATATAATAAATGATACTACTATTTTGCTAAGTGATATAATAAATTTTATGAACACTAAAATAACTTTCAACCTCTTTCTAAGAGCTTACTTAATTTTTAGTTTCAACCAAATCAAAGACTGTGATGGCCAGATATACGTAATACATTTAATGATTTCGTGAACTATTGCTTCTGTCAATTTCACCATCTTAACCATATCCACTTTCAAAATAGTCCCCCCCCCCTCCACGCCGTAATGCTTTTCTGCCAGAGCCGGTGCAGTGACTGGAAATCCTCTCGAAAGATTATTTTCAGAATAGACCAAATGGTCTACGTCGATCTCCATCCTCCCGAAAATAGCTCTATAGTGTAAGGGTATCTCTAAGTGTAGAACCTTATAGCAGATGAACGTCAGAGAATGGCAGGCTTGTATGAAGCTAAATTTCGTTGTCAAAGAGAAATGCCCAATCAGACTCACTTCAGCAAAGATTGATCATAAGATATTCCGACTCCATCATCTCAACCCAAAATTAGGACCAGTGATATTGATTGGGTTGAGCTTTCGTGTCCCATCATGTCGAATGCAGCTGGCCGCAATTGCGCCATCTACCTCTGAGGAACTGCTGTCAGATTACTTAACCATATAAAATGGTAAAAGCTATGTTCAGCGACAAGCCCGGATTGACGATGTTCTAAAGCCACAGGCAACAAAACTTCAGTGGCAGGCATCTCAAATGGTATTTTCCAGGATGAATATTATTAATATCTATAGGCCCATCTGCATATCAACTCAGACATAATCACCAGATCTTGTCTCTACTGAATGTCGCATGATAGCAATTTCATCAGCTGTTCCAGTTTATAGTTGCGAAATCTTCACACCGCTCTCTAATCTTCAACACTGCGCGTGCCGTGCTCCCCAACCTTCGCGTACCATTCAGCCATATAGCAATATGATTGATCATTACGCAAAGCATTTATGTATTTTTTTCATTATTACTTTTTAGAAGAATCCCCGTGCTAGTGGTTGGGAAGCATTGGTCTAGGCAAGCAATTGGACAACGTCATAACACTTAAGGTAGCTCTGTATGGGAAGTCTAGCTCATAAGGAAATTGCTTAGTCTAGTTACCTATTGTGATAGACAGAAAGTCAATCTTTTAAAATAAAAACCATTAAACAGTTTTTAGAGAAAAATCTCAACTGGTCACCAAACGAAATCTGTTTTCAGACGTAGAAAAATCTTTAACGAATTTCTTGTTTAATTTTATTTTATTTTGGAAAAAGAGAAGGAGAATCCACCCCCAGCGTATTTCTCGTCTTTGTAGAGTGCTGATTACGGGATATTTTTCTTTCTAACCGGCTTGCTGCAATTAGCCTGTTTAAAGAGGACGAACAGGTAGCGAATCGGGGGCAGGCTGGAGGAGAATTTTCACGTGTTCGAATCCAGCCATTTCTCTAGACCTAAGGGGGGGGGGGTTCTAGAAATTTAGGCGTCGATTATTAAGGTCATTTTGCGCCTTTTACACAAGTTATATCTGTACGCAGCCTAGGACAAACACAAACATCCATGCCCACGGCGGGATTCGAACCCACAACCAGGCGGACTCGAGAACTAGAAAGCCTACGCCCTAGCCTTCTCGGCCACCTGGCCGGCCTAGACCTAAGGCCAAGTATACATGCTTCCTCCGAAGCAAACGTACACACCACAGATTTTCCACAAAAATTTATCTATAAAATATTAGTGCTCCAGAGATATGGAAATGAGAGGGAATAGGCTAATAATGAAAAAAAATCATAAAATTATAGAAATAAATACCAATGTATGTCGCTTTTTTGAAAATAGCATTTATCATTATAGGGACGATTACTCGACATTTACAGCTGTTGTTTTCTTTGAATGTTCCGTTAAAAAATGTTTATGTAACCTTATAATCTATCATTGCCTCCATCAACTTATAATCCATCCTTAGGATATTCTATATTATACATTTCATAACACAATTATTATACAATTTATTTCTCAAATTCTGTATTTTATAATACGTGCTTTCCGAGTAAAAGATTGAATGGACCAGATGGCAGGAGGGAACTGTCATTAAAGTATTGCTGGAAAAAAAAGGAAGGCAGATGATTGAAAGGGGATGGAGCAATGTGCTTTTTCTTTTGAATGTAATGAGAGATAAAAATGAAGTGAGATGAAACAGAAGTATTTACGATGTATTAGCCTTAGCTAACTAAATCGATTTATAAATAAGTCACATTATTCAGTCACAATCTAAAATAGAAGAAGTTTCATAAAATAAACCTATAGAAATTGAAATCATCTTCATTCAACAAGATGATTGTGTGTATAAGTAGTAATTTATGACAAATATTAACAAAACAATAAAAAATGAATTAATTTAGGGAATTTAAAAAGAAAACAATTGAGGAACTACTATATCAATGTGACCACAGTAGTTTCTTGTAGCAACTGTTAGACAACAAAAATTTTCATTATAGACCTTATCTGTTTTGACTCAAGTTTCCGATTATGGTAATTAGGTACGATATCAATTGCCGGACAATATAATCTTATCATCACTAACAGGCAATTTAAACATCTAAAAATTTAAATATTCATCAAAAAATAAAACTCAAATCTTTCAAAATAAACTTATGAAATAAATCGTAAATTAATTAGAATTAATAACAAGAATAATTAAGCAGATTTATCATATTAGTCTTATTATTATGCATATTATGTAGACTACAGTCATTCAAATAGATATGCTCAAGACTTGAGATATTTCGAGCTATCCGCGCAAGGTATACGGCCATGAATTAATTTTTACCTTAAGGTGGAATTACAAGGCGAATCCTGGTCGGTCGAAGAAGCCGCATCTCGTTCTTCCTTCCACAGTTTTTTCAACCTAATGAGGATGATCATGAAGAGAAAAAGAGAGAAACACAAGCGATCAGACTTTGATCCACAAGCGAAATCGATTGGCGAAACAAATGTCATAAAAACAGAATACATTTAGAGATCTCAGTTTTCTGCATGTAGTCAAAATAAAATTTGATCGAGAATGTATATCATTTTTTTAAAAAAAATTACTGACCTTATAGAGAATAATAAAAGTTCTTTAAACAATTGAAATAAAATGAGGATAACAAACAATGCTGTTATCCAAGCAATACCGTATATAAAAAAAATGATTCCATTAAATAAATTATAGCTTTTTTTTACGTATTAGATGAATAGGTAGAAAAGTTCAATTTTCGGATTTCCATATTTTCCTTTTGGGTTAAACACATACTTTAATATTGTTGTTTTGATTTTAAAGACTGTATCTACTTTAAAAATGATCGTGATTTCCAAACTATTTTCTTTGAAGTCAAAAAGTCAAACTGCGGAGTTTTTAATTCATTTAAAGAAATTTATTTGATATGAATACAATTCATGAATGCTTACTGTTTTGTCGCAATTTTTTTCATCTGCACTACTTGACTCCTGTTCATGATTAGATTAAATTTTATAATGTTTGTTTTTTAATACACTATTATATCTTAATTATTCAAAATATTATTTATAATCTTACGAAATATTAAAATAACTTTTTAAATGTATAGAGACAAATAAAATTACACAAGTGTCATTCCAAAGCAGATTATTACAACAATCGAATAAAAACCCCATATATCCGAAAATTATAATCCACGATGGTTTCTGTTATTTCCTTTGTAATACGTGATCTAACTAAAAGTGGTTAATATATTGCAAGTCAAACATGCATAATATGGAATTCATACTATAAAAATGAAATATTGCCTGCTACTTTCTTAACAAAAATGACTAACTGGCATGTTATATTTCAAAGCCATTAGATAAAGAAAGAACAACGACGAAATGAAAACTAAGACAGTGGTTCAAAAAGTAATGATAGATACAATAAGAAACAAAGAATAGCAATACTCGATTTAAAAAGTGTCAATAAAATCCAGTCCAGAGTTATTCTTTATTATCACGACACTTGCCACTCGGGAGAATTAACTTGTATCTAAAGAAAACTTTTCATAGATTTTTTTTAACTTGTAACATTTTCCAGGGATCTATATACAATATTATTAAATATTCTTTTTTTATTCACTAAATGTATATCCCCACAATTAAAAAAAATACTAACAGAGTAGATTTGGAGAGGAAATGTGAATTCTCCGTGCGTTGTTTTCATTTTGCTTGTATTTTCGCTCCGAAAAAAGTAATTTCCACAATTTTTTCTTTGCTCATCCTTTATTTACTTACCACTGTATCCAAACATGCATTGCCTCTTCAACTTAATCTCAGATAAACTACAAACGAGGAACAGTGTTATTGTCCAGAAACTCAAGAAAAGAGTAATCTAATAAGAAGATGGCAAAATTTTTCTGCGGAGAACCCATTTCTATAAAGATCTTACGGAAGTTTCTATACCCAATTTTCAGACGTCTCGAGAAATGGTGAAAGCTCCTTTGCTAGAACAAACTCTTCATAAATCAATTTTGTTTTCTGCAATGAAGTTATGAATAGAATTACTCCCACCCAGACGAGTCTGATTATTACGTAAACACATTGTCAACATTATACACCCATAGTCTACCTCGAAATTATTATCTTTGCTATCTGGAATAGTTTATCTTTGATTAATCTCAACAAGACTGAATTATTATAAATATTACATAATCGTATGATTGTGTTTGCGATTAGGGATGTAATAATTTCTGGAAGGCATCGGGATCCGAGTAACTCTGATGTTTCATGATTCCGAATATTGAAGTGGAAAGATCCGGTGATATGGCAGTTTTAATGTTAATAAAAAAAATTCTAAGCAATGATATAAAATTTTAACAAAACTTTATTGATGTTATTATTTTAATAACTTATTAATGTTATTGCGAATAACTAAGTCGATTGTGGTATCATTCGGTCAATTGCAATTTTCGGACAAGTCTGGATATGCTCAAAATTATTATAATTAATTTCTCAAAATATTTACTTATTAATTTTTATTTTTCACATGTTGGAATGCAACGTTTTCAGACAGGACTACTCAAAGCAAATTATTATTTTGAAAGCTTACCAATGTAAGACGTTTGCATTTAAAAGTGAAGCTTTTTAGTGTTTGTTATTATTAATTTTTCGAACTGGGAATTTCCTTAATAAGCATTTGACTGTTTAATAGATGTAATAGTCGATTTATCTCGACAACTACCGGGGAATAATGTGTTTTTTTTGGACGCAGCTGGTGGATCTTGATGATTTTGGTGACGCGGTGTGATGCAGACAGAAATCAGTGGAGCAACCGGAACTATGACGACAGAGTTTAATTTTCCTTTTATAAATTAACAGGTTGAATTTCCTCCTTGTAAATTAGCGTGGGATAGCATAGAAAATGAAAATATTTGCGTCATAAAGGCTTAAAAAGGCATTTTCTTAATATTCGAGCATATTAGACATCTATTTTCCATATTAAAATTAAAATTTTCATTAATATTTTGTCAGCAATGCACAGAATTATGGAACAATTTCTAATTTTTTTTTATTAATTTATGCATTAAATTTGTATGAAACTACTCGAAAGTTTCCTTCTAAAAATTTTTCTGAACAATCCTCCTTTTGGATTCGATTAATTCTTCAGTCGAATTTAGATTTTCCATTATGTATTAAATTTTTGAAAGCTCCTTCGTTCAAATTAACGCCAGTGTCAAATAATCACGGTCCATTAAAAATCTGTTTTAATTAATGGATAAACCACGCTTAATTTAAGGTTTCACTACAGCTAAAATCATTAATTCACTTGGTAACGACGTTAACTTCACTGGTCTCTCAAAAATCCTCCTTAACTCGATAATTCTCTCAATGACAGATTAGCAAACAATGTCATAAATCATAAATTTGTCAACCTGTAGCATGTTTTTAACTCTTCTTTTTTTTCTGTCCATATCATGCATATGATAAATATTTTTTCCACCGATTCTCTTTCCTTTCTTTTTTCCATTCGTTCGAAGGCAGCAACGAACTTGCGATGGGAGCCGTTTCCCCCTAAACAGAGACAAGGTCGTTGTCCATCAGTTGCTAAGATACTCTCCATCAATAGTCTTTTTTCCTTTCATGTCAGAGTGTGAATTCAGCGAAACTATCGCATTACTCAAGATGAGGTCAGAGCCCTTCCGTCCTCGATCCTGACCTTTATGGCGACATTTTCGGTGAAAAATCACTGGTCGAGTAAAATTCAAATTCAGTCCGTGACTAATCCAACGATTCCATCCATTACAGAAGTCATAAAAATAAATCATAACAAAACACCATTTCGCCTTCTGTATACGTCAAAACAAAATAATATCTCAAGAATTACAATGTGTATCTTGCCATAGCGGAGAAATCTGTTTTAATATATTGCATGAGATGTTATCACAATCCAGCGTCAGCAATTTCGTAATGTAGTTTCTGATCGGTTATACCCTCCAAATATCGGTCAAAAATGACAGTAAGCAAGCTGCTCAGCGCGTTCTTTTGATGCAGACAATTCCCGAATTATATAGCTGAAACGATCGTCAATCGTTGAATTAAATTAAATATTAAGTATTGCAAGATAAACCCAACCATTTACCCATTTGATAAATTTAGAAATATATTTAACTCGCGGAAGTGAGTTAGAATGTAATATCTGCGATAAGGAACTTAACTTTTAAACTAACTTCACAAAATTAATTAAAATAGAACCGAGAAGCCATAATTAATTGAAAAAATATGAGGAACTGTGATTTGGAATTGCCTGTATGGCAAGGAAAAATGTCTTACCACAAAATAATATATGATAAAATAAGCGCCGGAAACGCATTTCGAAGGCTGTGCCTTCATTCTTATTTTTCATCAGTTATGGCTTCTCGGCAAAATTTTAATTTATTATTTAAGGTTGAGAATGAAAGCATAACAGTTTTTTTTCACTTCCTATATAAACAATTCCACATCGCAGTTCCTTCTTATTTTTCATAAGTAAATTCGGACATCATAGTAAAAAAAAATCCCTTCAGAGTGTTTTAATTTGTAAGAATATTACAGAAAATAACATGTCTACTATTTTTTCTTACTTCATTATTGAAGTTATTTAGGTAGTTACGCTGCACTTTTAGGTAGGTTGAGTTACTGTAAGTGATCTCCGTATCACGTAAAAATTAAGTTACGTAACGGTCTAGGAATGATTCACTTACGTAAAGGACTGCGTCTGGGTAACATATCTAAAAAGGTTAGTGTTTCCTCATTAGCATCCTTATTGTTAGAACATCAAATACCAGCAAAAGAATGCAGCCGATGGATCATTATGTCAGGAACCATATCCAAGTATATATTCATTCAACTATCAGTTGACAACTTCGATGACTGTCTAAAAAATTGTAAAACTGGCCCAAAAATGTATCTATATAACAATATTTTGGATGTTAATCACTGTAAGCCCATCCTCCTTGAAAAACTTGGATGTCAAAATATAATGAAGAATATTAGAGAACAACGAAGAAAAACAATGACAATTCCAACGATGATTCCCACGATGTTTCTTCGTTATTCTATCAATATTCTTCATTATATTTTGACATCCAAGTTTTTCAGTGATTAACATTAGTGGACTGTACCAGAAATGTTTGTTAAGTATTATGATTTGATCGTAGCCTAGAAGTTTTTATGTATCACAATTTATTTTCCTTTTCGGGGCCTTCATTAATTTGAATTTTAAAATGTAAATAAAGCAAAATGATGAATTGTATTACTTAATTTTTTTATTTGGTAGAGATATTAGTTTATTCAGTTTATTTAGTATAATATATAGTTTGTGTCCAAAATATTGTTTGATAGATACATTTTTGGGTCAGTTTTACAATTTTAGACAGTCATCGAAGTTGTCAACTGATAGTTGAATGATTATATACGTGGATATGGTTCTTGACATAATGATCCATCGGCTGCATTCTTTTACTGGTATTTGATGTTCTAACAATAAGGATGCTAGTGAGGAAACACTAACATCTTCAGATATGTTACGCAGACGTAGTCTAATGAATAATTCCTCGATTTACGAAGTGGCTTTTACGTAACTTAATTTTTACGTGATTCGGAGAACACTTATAGTAACTAGAAGTTTTTATATATCGCAATTTATTTTCCTTTAAAAAAAAGGAAAATCTTTTATTTAAATAGTCTCAACGTATTAATAATTAAACAACCCATGTATATTAAAAAATTAATTTGCAGATATCAGTTCATAAAAAAAATTTTCTTCACATCTCAGTTCAGCATATGCAAATCACAGCTCTTCTGTTGTCGATATCACATCTATAGCACCCTTTATCCTGCCTATTTAGTCATTTTTTGGATATAACTAGCCGTAGCGGATGACATCCTTACAGCAATTTCTGGCTTCATGATGAAGAATGATAGGACATAAACTAATTCCGTCAATATCTTCCCTCGCTACCCTGAAAGGAGCTGCGTAAGATGTTTGAAGGGCTTGAGCAAATCAAATAAGAAATTCCAACCCTGTATCGGAAAATGAAGGCAGAGCCTTCAATAAACGTATCCAGTTTCTTTTTGTGGTTTAGTGTTTTGCCTTCCCTTTCTTTATACCTATATTATTTCAATAATATGCTGTAGCTAATGCTCCAACGTAAGATAAACATGTTAACATTAAAAAAAAAAAAGAAAAAATTTCGCGATTTGGATTTGAACTAGGCCACCATGTTATTTATACACCTACTGATTTATTCAGAAATTTTCCCTTATGGTTCAACTAGTCTTAAATTGAACAATGCCAAGTGTACACGTAAAGTGTTTATAGATAGACGTTATTTACGGCATGCTGTTCAGTTGTTCAATAGATTTATCAAAATGCTTTCCATCTTTTATTAAAATTGTCCGGATATCAATTTTTTAAAGCATACATGTAAACATCAGGTCTTACTTATATAAAATATAAAAAATACATATAAAATGTACGTTTATTAATATAGAGTAATAATATATTAATATGCAATTAATATTGATATAATTTTTTAATGATTTAAACTCGTGAATGCAATTCTGAGATACTTTAACTCTCCGCCTGTCTCAATGGGACTCTCCTAACATGGAAAGCGCACTGAGCAGGCTGTCTTGAAAGGACCAGAACCTCGGTCTTAACAACACTGATCTTCATCCCAGCCTCTTCACATTTGGCTGCAAACCCGTCTAGTGCATGCTGAAGGTTGGTGCGAGAAAACCCAAAGAGGACAAGGTCGTCAGCAAACAGCAACCTTTCCACCACGCAATCACCCAAACGAATACGCTCATCGCCTCGGCTGCCCCTGTATATCCAGCCCATAAAGATAATGAACAAGAGGGGTGACCGTACGCACCCTTGGCGGAGTCCAACACCCACAGTGAACGGTCTTGGTTTAATGCCATTTATCCGGACGAGCATCTCAGAGCTTTCGTACAGAGACATGATAGCAACCAGTAATTGCCTATCCACCCCATACTCTTGCAACACTTGCCAGAGCATCTCCCATCTCTCTGTCATATACTTTTTCGAGGTCCACAAAGCAAGCGTAGACATCTTTTCCATACTCCCAGGATTTCACAAAGATTTGCCTTAGAGCAAAGATGCGACTCGTCGTGCTTCGGCCAGGTCGGAAACCCACTGCTCCCCCGACAGCTTGGAGTCTACTATTTCCTGACTTCTCTTATCCAGACACTTGCATTCACGAGTGATGGGCGGCAGGATAAAGAATTGGATGGTCGGAAACTGTGGAAGCAACGTGAGCTGTGGCCATAGGTAGTAACGAAACGTGAGCTGAGAAACAAAGCCAAGCTCTCCGTTTTCAAATCTATCTTTGTCCCCATTCTCACCTATGGTTATGAGTCTTGGGTAATGACCGAAAGAGTGCGATCGCGGGTATAAGCGGCCGAAATGAAATTTCTGAGTTGTGTGGTAGGTGTTACCCTACTAGATAAAGTGCATAGCAGCACAATAAGAGTTGTGCTTTTAGAGAATTATCCTTTTTGCTTTGATAAAGGATAGTCTCTATCCGAAACGTCAGCTTTTTATTTTGATTTTCATTAATTATTTTTGTTTATTATTTTTTTATTCATTTTTGTATTTTTAATTAATAACTATTATTTTTTGATTTGAATAAAATTGTTTTGAGATTTATCCCTATGTTATTCGTATTTTGGGCTAAATAGAGTGGATTTTTTATTACATTTATTAAAAAGTTGCTTCCCTTATTATTTTCAGTTTTATTTTCTCTGTTAATTTCTTTTAAATGACACAACTGAGCTTACTGTAAGTTTTCAGGAAGCAATTTGAGCCATTCTACGTGAAATGGAACACCTAAAAACACTACATTTTTATAAAAGATTCAAACATTTTTTATACATTCCCTACATCAAAGTAAGTAACCGCACGGTGTTAATTTTCATCTAACATAATTTCTTATAAAAATATTCCCAGTTAAATTTATAGAAATTAGCCGGTTAAGGTGTTTTATAAACGCATATTTCTCTGAAACTGTACGTCGTACAGGTTTCATTCATAGCTCATTTTAAAGCTTAAAATGTGGGCTTTTAAACTATACATTTTAAGATATAATTGAAATTAAAGAAAAATTTATTTAACATGATTTTAACATTAATTTTGAAAATTTTAAGTTAAACGACATATTAAAAATCTGTAAAAAATACTAGCATATTTCTTGATGTTTATTCTAATGGCCATCCAAATTTCAAAGTGGAATTCCTTTTAGAAATATAGAAAATAAATGAAATGATGTAATTTAATTAAAAATGCTAACTGCTCATGACGTGATCGTCGCTTCAAGGACGTCGCCTGAGCTATTGTTGTATTCCTGCTCCTGCTCACACATCAATGCAGCACACCTGACCTGATAAATAATTTAATACTGATTGAACTATTTGGATAGTTGTATTCCTCCTCCTGCTCCATCCTGTAATTTCGTTGTGTTTTGCAATGGATATGAGGGAATTAAACTCTATTTTTTTTTAATTTTAGAGCATCGTTTTCAGGTTAATATATGATTTTATAGAATTAAAGTGCATTTTTCCCCTCATACTTTATTTTGAAGTCCATAAAGTAAATTAAAGAAAAAAGTAATTCATTTTAGCTTCAATTTGACATATACAACAATTTCTACGACGAAAATAACCAGAGATATGCTTCGTTTTATGTGATGAGATGCGCGAAATTTTGATAACTTTGATAATTAATTATAACTAAAATATATTTTTATCTGACAAACGAAACTATGTATGCCTTATATTTTATCCACTAGAATAAACTGATAAAGTTTGAGAAAAATCGGAGACCGTAAGGTCAATTATCAACCGATTTTGTTCCATTTGACGTAGAATGACTCATTCCCGCCTTAATGGTTGAATTCCTATTGATAAGGGATCAGAGGAAAATGAAATACACAGAGTTCACCCAGCAGGTTGCTAACTTAATCAAATGAATACTCATAAGTACTTTTAGCGAATAAAAGATAAATGTAAATTTCGCAACTATTTTCGGTTGAAAAATATCGTATTTGCCTTTCTCCTGTCCATAGCATTTACTGAGGGCGATGCCGAATGTGTTCGGCTATCGCCGTAGAGTTCTAAGAGATTTGTTCCGAGTTATACTGTTCATTTCTTTGTTAACTTTCCGTTTACATAGTGCGGCATTTAAAGAGCAACACGATCCACCTTCCATGATAAGAAGGAAAAAAGAGAAGGAAACTTGAATTGGGCCCGATAACATCAGGAGAGGTCCAGTTCAATAATAAATAATTATAATTTCCATGGTTTGACTAGTATCACAATAAGTATAATGAAATACAGGGACCAAGAGTGACACGGTAAAATTAATTTATCAGCGTAAGGATAATTTATTAGCGTAAGGATAATTTATTTACTAAGGCTAATAAATTAGTTTTACCGTGTTACTCTTGGTCCCTTTATTACAGTATAAATAATTATAATTAAAAAAAAAAACCCACACCCAATTATATTTGTAGGCAGGTTTTTCTTTTATGTTTAACTTAAATACTATGCATCTCTCATTAAAATTAAACAATAACAAATTGGTTTTCTTCACTGCAAAACGAGCGGAAAACATCATAACTAGCGGACTTCAGTATAACGTTTTTCTTTGGTTTTTCCCTTCTTCTTTTCTCGGACTGATTCACTTACGTACTTAGCAACATAATTCTTTAACTTTTTATCAGTAATATAGGTAAATTGATTAATGAGTGAAGCTGCTGTTAAGTTATTACTACTCAGTCAAGTGTGAACATACAATAAAGTTTCAACACCGATTTGTCATTATACAGGGCGAGGCATTTATCTTAAGGCAGCTGAATATCTCGGAAACTAAGCATTGTACGAAAAAATGTCCAAAATCAAAAGTGAATTATTTCACGGGGGAAATTCATTAGTTAAAAAATTACCCCCTCCCCTTGTGAGGGGGGCTGGGGGAAGGGGGTAACTTTGAAATCTTAAATAGGAATCCCTATTTTTAATGGTATATTCAGATTGTACACAATATTCGAGAAATGTTTTTTTTAATTGATCCAACCGTTTAGGAGATAGAGGTCCTGAAAGTGTGGAACTTTTAAAAGTTTTGAACCCAATTTTATCGATGAAGACAAAGAGATAGAGAGTGGGTTTGCAGACATTCCTATTCTATTTTTTGATGGTCTTTAAGAATCCGAAGTCAGAATTTCAAAAATTCAAAATTTTTTAGTGCACAAGTAAACTTTTGGGGGCAGCAGTCCTATGGAGACAGAGTCTATGCGTGTGTATTTATGCGTGTTATTTTCCCCCGCGAAATAATTCACTTTTGATTTTGGGCATTTTTTCGTACAACGCTTAGTTTCCGAGATATTCAGTTGTCTCAAGATAAATGCCTCACCCTGTATATCTCGATGGGTTGGCTGAACTATCAGAATCGAAACTTAGGCTTTCATTGATAAGATGGAAAGCATCCACTCAACTTAAAGCTTTCACCCAAAGAAATGAATGTCTTAATGCATTTCTGTAAAAAAATAGAAATAATGGTATAGTTCAACTCTGCATGAATGTCCTCTCATTCAGCGTTCTAATATACTCGGACAATATTCGGGATTCTTAATAGAACGGGATTTTGACTTTCAAATTGGAGGGGGGTGAAACCCCCAAAAAACTGCCTTACAAACAATTGCATAGGATTTTAAAATCTTTCTACAAAAATTAAGGCAAAAGAAAATGCTAAATATATTGAAAAACAAATTTAATTGACGCAATTAAACTGAAACATAATTTATAATCACTTTCTATGAATCATTCATCTTTTTGTTTCTAAAAAACCATTATATATTTGAAATTGATATGAAATGTGGAAAAACATTAATTAATTTCTTTTATATTATGAAAGCGTTTTATCTATAAGAGTTAGAAATCGATACGTATTCTTTAATAAAATACAAACCAATCAAAATAAATAAAACCTTTTTCTTTTCCATGAAATCGTTACATATAATTATTCACCGATATATTTCCTTAACAATGAACACGTAAAAAATAATTATTTTAAACAAAGAAATGATCTTTAAAGGGATGGCCAATTAATAAGCAAAAACAAAGAGGGAAAGCTATGCCTGTGTTCGAACCCAGTACCTCTGAGCATCCATCTCCATATTCTAGCACCATAAGCGATTTCTGTGCTGAAAAAGCTTGATGGCAGTATCCAATTGAAAAGCTTACTTTGAAATCAGAACGTAGAATTCTTTCCTTCTATTTTTATTTATTAAATAAGTGTAACTTTCTGAATAATTAAAAAAAGCATTCTAAAATCAAGAATCTCATTTATGAAATGAGCACTTAACGTATTTTATACCAGGACCGTTGCGAGGTAAAGATGACATGTTAACAGTCTCATGGTCCAGTCATGCTTTTTCCCAACTGATGTTCCCAACTTTATTTTAACCCTTTTAGATATGTTACATATTTATATTAAACAATAAATGCAATGTATGTTGTATAATGCTTTATTTATAACACAAAAATCCGAAACTACAAACAAAAATCAAATTACTAAAAAGGAGAAACAGATATAAGGAAAAGAATTATTCTTTAATTAAAATTAGTGAATTTCACACGAAACCCCAAATATTTTTGGCGGGACCCTCGCGGAACATCAGTTGGAACTTCTGATCCAGTCAAAACAAAATCTTCAACTGTTTCATTGAAATTTCGTTGAAGAAAAAAAGCTCTTATTTAGGTAAATAAGTTTCATTTAAATCTATTTCTATACGGTGATCCTAAATTAGTTTGTCAAAATCAAGGACTAGATTGGTCTTGTCATAAGAATGAAAATTTTTTACATTATCCAATAACGCATCTTTCAAGAATTACGATGGATTGAATGATTAATACCGGAAGGTCACGAAAGGGAAAAACTTATTTTTATTTACAGTTGTTGTTGAAAATGTCCACCGTTAAAAACCAGTCTCTCAAAGATGTTGATGAATGCTGGCAAAAATATTCGTATCACTCGAAACGAATTACAGACGTTGAGCTAAACTCGAATTTCAATTCGCACGGCAATACGTAAATTGAATATCAGCCAAATCTGTGTTTGAATAACGATTCGTGTTTATGGTATTTGAAATGAGCATGCATTAAGCTGCTTGTTGAACACATTAATTAAAAAAACACAAATCTTAGGTTAGGTTTGGACTTTCAAAGCAGTTATTCTTCGGACGTGAATAACTAAACGCGTATACTATCTGACGATCTACTTTTCTTCACATACTAAAAAATAAACATCAAATATTTGTTTGCTGTAGTTAGAAATCTTTCCTTCCTATACACGCAAATCCATACAGCAGTTCCTTCTTTTTTAACATTATTAATATACTATAATGTATACAACGGTTAATGGTAAAGAGAAAAGTACAGTCATAATACTTGAGCCATTTCATCTTTGATATAAATTCTTGTGAAATCTAGATTAAATATATGAGAACCGAGTGATCTTTTGAATAGATAGTTAGTCAAAGCCTGTTTATAATTTTTTTTGACTTTTCACATCCACTGACAATTACAGAAAATTTGATTTTATCCCAGTTAATTTGTATTTTGAAATCTACCTATTGCTAATAAATTTGGCAAAGAATAAAAAAACGAAACTATTCTTTAAATACCTAAAAATTACTCTCTAACTTTACGTTGTCGATTAAATGGAGTAACAGCCAGTGGAGTTGGAGGGAGGAAAATAAAGGAAATTTATATGATGAAAATTTATTTCCTTTAAATTTCCTTCGGCAGAATCAAAACATCACCTCAGCGTTTGGTTTAAACAAAATTTCCAAAGATAACAATTAAAACAATAACCTATAAAAATGGTATTACATAAAAACGTCGAAATGATAGGGGGAAAATCTTCAAATGTTTAAGGTCCATATTAAAAAATGCCGAGTTACTATAAAAAAAAAACAAACAATGTGTAAAACTGTTATAAAAACGCCCAACATAATATATACTCGTCCGAATCAAAAAAATGGAATATGGAAAAGTACTCAGTGAGAAATCTTCTGTTTTCTGTCGTGGAGAAAAATGTATCAATAAATAAATTCCCAAAAAAAATCAAGTGAATAGTAGGAGGAAAATATTTAATTTCCGAAAGTTTAAAACTCAGAAAATTACAAATTGTTTTTTTAATATCCAAATCAACTCTGGTCAAAATAATGGAATATAACATATGCTGCATCAAAAAATGGAAAATTCCGTTCTTACTCTTATATATAAAGGGCTGATTCGTTTCTGTGATTGAATCTGCATATTTTTCAAAAGGCAAATATTTTAAAGTGAACTGACAATAAAATGTCGCCAAAACGTGATATTTCGATTGAAAAACGTAAAGTGATAGACAGAAAACATAAGATTTCTCATTCCATATTCCATTTTTTTGATTCGGACGAATAGTACGTAACTAGAATACAATAAGGGTCAGAGTTTGACACAGAGAGATTGGAAAATATCTCCCGCCAAATTAGCTTGGTGTTTAAGAGCCGAGAGAGAGAAAGAGAGAGAAAAAATAAACAAATTAAGATATTTCATACAAAACATCTAAGATCCATGTATACTGTGTTCCGTGACGAAACCGACAAACCTCGCTAGCATGTTCGGATGGTTATTTTAAATAACAAACTTCTTAAGGAACATATCGAAGCCATGTCGTTTTGTTTGTGCGAAGCCCCGTAACAA
This sequence comes from Rhysida immarginata, assembly GCA_023313115.1. Classification (NCBI taxonomy): domain Eukaryota; kingdom Metazoa; phylum Arthropoda; class Chilopoda; order Scolopendromorpha; family Scolopendridae; genus Rhysida; species Rhysida immarginata. Next base: position 3,631,001 of record JAHWFO010062673.1, on the reverse strand, counting down.
AAACTGAAATCACACGAAAGTTTGATTATTATACTAATATTTTTTAGTGTCCACTTCTTTCTGGTCCGCGATGTTAAAACTGAGCGCTCACTTAGCGATTTCGAGAGGGGCCGCTCTAAAAGGTTTGTCATTGGCTTTTGAAAATTCCGCTCACTCCAAAAGTCGTTGATGGAACGGATGCCCTGAAAACCGCTCAGCGAGCGCTCATTTTAACAACGCGACCTTTGGCTCTTTCCTCTCATCCAGTGAACATCAGCAATAGCTTTTAACTAATAGCTTCTTCCGTTAACCGGGCTCATTTTCTGCTCCCTTTATCTGGATATCATATCGCCGCAGAAGTAAAAAAAAAAATACAGCATGTTAAATAAAAATATCATCATCGATTTTCAAACGTTAATAATTAGGAAAGTTATTGGTCGAACTCCTTCATATTGCACATACACAGAGTCCAACTCATTACTTTTCTTTACACTTGAACAAAGAGCTCGTGTCTCGTGGCATTATTTGTTTTCCAGGATATCAGAGTACTGGTATTAGCTAGAGCAGTGATTTTGGCCTCTAAGTCATTGTTGACGTCCATTGGTCTTTGGCCATAAACGATACCTTTAGAAAGAAATTCTGTTGACGTCAAATCTGGAGAAGTGCATGGCCAAACAATGATACCATCATAACCACACCAATTAGCTTCTGGGTTTAATAGACTGCGCACTTCTAGAGACCTGTGTGGAAAGGCTTCATCCTGCTGAAAAACTTATTCCATCAAATGCTGGATCCCGTAACTGTAAAGAATTAAAGGCATTTTCCAACATGTTCGTATATAAGTAACGAATTGGACTAACAAGGGAATCCCACATAGCCTATCCGCTTGAACAATGGAGTCTTTGTATGGTTATGTGTGCTCATATTTTTTCGTTTTAGCGGTTTATTTTGAAAGAAACAAAATGTTGCACTCTCTTATTTTGCAAGCATCTATAGCAGCTTCAGATGAGTAACATATTTCAATATGGTGGAAATCTGTGACATACATGTTCGAGGGATTCCCTTGTAAGTGTATGTGATGAATTTGAAGGAGATCGAGCAATGACCTTCCAAATTATTAATATTTGAAACCTGAATGATATTTTTTATGAACATCCTGTATATCGTATATTTTATAATCCCTGCAGACAATTCATCATTGAAATCTCTTCGACTCAATGACGCTACGAATCAAATAATAATAATATTCATTATAATTATAATAATAACTTCTGACGACACGGCTGTATATGAAGAACGAAACTTACCTTTTTTAAATTATACATTCTGATAAATTCCTTGGGAAAATTTATTTTATAGAATATAGGCCTCCAAGCACCAATCTTTTCAAAAACAAAAAACCCTAAAGATATCAATATTTTTTATCCTTTTACTATATCAACATTTTTTATTTATTCACTTCTTTTGTATCGTATTAACCTTCTAATATTGCAAATAGTTTTTTTAAAAACGGGTTCTGTAAATTAAAACGAGTACTTGAAGTGAAAATTTGTTTCTACGTAAATTCTTATTTTAAAAATACTGAACATATTGAACACAAACTTTAGTAAAAAAAAAAATTTTAACGAATCTTCCGGGTAATTTATCTAAAATTGGTTACCCAACGTCAACAAAAGTATGGATGATCTGCATCTGTGTAATTAATTTTAATTTTATGAATGATATTGATCCCGGAGCTGGAGCAACTCTAACGCCATGGGATAGAAGAGAAAGCTCGAGACGGAAGATATTTAAATATACATACAGAGTGTTTAGTTTCTCTTACCTGGTATAGAGAATAAAAAAACCACGTATAGAACAAAAGATATACATCACAAATTTGTGCGACAGTCATTACAAGCACTTACTATGGGCTCTCTTCGTGAACATCATATGCAGCTGTTGGTCCATCACACCGGACATGCCGAATTACCGACTGGCAGGATATCTGCCGTGTCACGAAGGAAGCTCTGAGCCATCCTTTTTAATGACTGTTGCACAAACTCATGATATATCTATTTTGTTCCATATACATGGTTTCTTTCTGTATATCATAATAGGTAAGAGAAATTTAACAATATCCCAAAAAGCATTTGTGAATACCTATAAATTTAAGAAACAATAAAAACCGTATTATTTAAATATTTTTTGTTTAAAATAATAAACCACATTATCCTCAACAAACGAAATGAATAATACTGTATTATAGAAGTGTATTATCAAGCAAGCGAAAAATAGGCTAATGAAGAGGAAATGCAAAAACGATATATCAGAATTTGCTGCTGTAAATCCGGATGAGAATTTTGATATTAATCAAATAAATGTTAAAAATATTTGTTGTCGATTTCAACGTCATACAATCCTACGGAAACTACAAATGTGAAATGAAAGAACCAGAGGAAAAGGATGAAACCTTTCATCATGACTGCGCCTTTTAAGTCTTCACGGAAAATCCTTCAACTCTTCACCCGTTCAAGATAAGTTTTGGAAAACTAAAGAAATTCCTTCCTCAATCGATTTCGTTTTCCACTAACCTCGAAAGAGTCAAAAGGGTTCGACTTTCCAGTAGTCTTTAAAAAAAAAAAAAAAAAAAAAAAAAAAATTACCCAGACCTATTTTCTCCAACAATTACTATAATGAAAGTTTGCGACACCATTTCCTTTCTTTATCTTCACCATAGAGATACTTGAACCGCAAATCTCGGTATATTGGCGGAAAATTATATTTAAAAAAACGAAAATGCTGATTTTAATTACAGTATTTTTGCTTTAATATGAATAAGTAACGAGTAAGCCGGAAATCATCACAGAAAACTTTACTGTGAAAATAAGTAAATAAAATTTTGAATTTTTATGGAAATTATTACGGAAATTTTGTTAAAAGAAGTTTTTAAGTTGTCTATTTTTATCAAATCATTGATTGGAATTTTCCTTATGTCAAGTCGAGTTTTATTCTCGCAACAGCTTATCTTGTTTTTTGTAAACTCGATGATTCATGATTCATGACCGATTATCATTAAGTAATTTGATGCAATTTGAAGAATGCACATGCGAATTCTAATTGAAAATGAAACTTGCATTTAAGATGCGATTTTCTTCTTTTTTTATGATAAAAATTATGAGGAAGGAGCAAGACTAAAAATTTCTTACTTATTCATTAAACGGTACTTGATAAAAAATAAATAAATAAACAAATAAATACATAAACAAACAAACAAATAAACACAATCTCAAGTGAATTTCATAAAGAGAATAAACTCAACGACTATGAAAGAACAAATAATGCAGAAATCCATTTTTGGCTTACCACATTATTTATGAATTTCTATTCATACTTACCGTCTGTCACACATTCTATTTAGGGAACTAATTTGAAGGAAACAAATTTTTTTTAAACGTAAATCAAGAGTAAAGTGCAGTGGTTAGGCGTTTGTATCCTGTCCACTTCCGTAGTTGACATGATCTGAAGCCGAGCGCTTCTTCGCCAGTCACCGGAAAAAAGCTCCCCGACAAGAACGGAAATCGGATTTCCAACGACATTTTGCAACATTTCACTGGAATCTTGAATCGGAAATATCCAAAACTTGCATATTTTTCATGAACCAGGAATTAATAATAAGTATTTTCACGAAAACAACAACAAAAAATAGTATCAGTTCGCTCCACCTACGTTTTTGTGAACCGATAACTGTTGATATTACATGGAAATAGCACGAAGAATACCGAAAGGACAAGAAATTATTTCAAAATTATCAGAAATACTTGCAAAACGTTTATCTCGAGCGTTGTGTTGGCCTTGGAAACAGACATTAATTCGATAAGGTAGACAGGTGGGTGGCGACTATTTACCATATTTTTCGATTTCCTATTAGGTTTCGGTAATTACTTTTATATAAACTCGCCTAACGGCTCTTAAAGTACTCCGGCAAAAACGGCGGTGCTTATGTTAAAACTTCAAATAAATTCTTAATGTGTGATAAATCCCCTTTTTTAAGTGAGAAAATTAAATCAACAGCCAAAAATAATTTTTGTGCGTACACGAAGCATATTCTCATTAAAACGCTTATAATTTCACTCCATTTTTTCATAGCTGGCTGTACGTGATGATCCTTTTCTACATTTCAACTGCGCCAAGACCAATTTTGAAAATTACCCCATGAAGAAAAGCGTTTTATATTATGCAGAAAAGCTGACTTCTCCGAGAGCAGCTTTTCCCATTTTCTTGACGGCACCTGCCGAGGGCTGCTAACTATCACGACTCCGTCATTAAGAGAAAAGACCGGAGAATACTGTTCTCATTATGGCGCCCGGAAATTGATTAAGATATAAGTGCGGTAATTCCAAGGAAACAATAAACATCCACACACGGATGAGATTAAATTCCCTGCGAAAACAAATAAAACAAATGAAGACCTCCTCTAGCGTCTTGTCTGAATATAACACCGAATTTTATTAATAAGAACACGACTTACTCGACCAATAGTCCTCAGACCTCACTTCATTCAACGATATCATTATCATTTAATTGCCTTGACATTTGCTTTTAGCAATAATCCTTTCAGCTCTTGCTTGTCCGTCGATGGCCTTCGAAACCGTTAACTATCATTTTTCTAATGAAGTCTTGCTCCATAGGACGATGCTATGCTAAACCTCAAACCACTTCCATCTAATTGCTACTACAAGTGAATGAATTATTATAAATTCCATCTATAGCGATCTACTTTTACTAAATGACATTTTGTAAATTAAATATTCGACAATTTTTTAACCGACAAATAAATTTCAGTTTACAGTTACAATTCATCTTACGAAAACAGCGAATCTTTATTTGAGCAGGAGCTTGATTTTGAAATGAGTATCCCTGGATTAGGTACAGGAATGAGAGAAAAAGAAATAGGCAAACGAAATACAGAAGAATCCTTCATGCTTTCAAGATGTTTAAAAAAAAAAAAAAAAAAAAAAAAAGAATTTCATTAAATTCTGACTTCAGTTATGGTAATTGAGTTCTCAAAATTATTTAAAAAGCTCATTAACTGTATAACAAAAAGTAACTTATATATCCACGGTATAAGAACAAAATTGATTTTTTACAAGCGTTCTATAACTTCCGTCCGTACGAAGTTACCTTGGTAATACAAGGTGTTTCAAAAGTGACTTTCACAGTTAGGGATGAATACTAAAATAGCAAAAAAGAGGTCTTCATCAACGAACATTAGGGGCACGTGACAAGGTCAGCGCATATTCTTCTGCAGTACAGATGCTGTGTACAGATGCAAAAACAGTTGTATGAACACTCTCTGTAACGTCCAGTATTGTGAAAGCCAATAAAAATAAGGTTTAATAAATTGCTTCTTTAAGAATGGTTATCGCTTTTTGTTTGTTTGTTAAACTGGTAATTTCGTAGATATTTGCAAACAGGAAACAGGCATTGTCATAGTTTCCAAACATCTAACAACTCTGAGAAAAGTGAAGATACTCTAAAAATGAGTTCCATATGATTTTGACACAGGATATTTGGCAGAAAATTATCCAGTTCGTCTGGTCATATTATAAAGAAACATAATCTACGACAAAATCGTAAACTTTCCTCTCAATGAAAAAAAGAAGGAACTATGAATGAAGGGACTATGCCTCCATTCTCAACGGCAAATTACCTTTATCAAATAAGCTTCATAGTCGATGAGAGGCATAGCTTCCGAAATACGTATCTGGCGTTTATATACCTGGAGGCCACGGTCTGGTGGGCTTTCACTGAACACGCCAGTTCTGTGAAGTTAAGCAACATCAGGCATGGCTAGTCACTGGATGGGTGACCATCAGTGACATACGATCTTCATCCCCCCGTGCTTCGGAGGGCACGTAAAGCCGTCAGTCCCGGCTGGTGTGACCATCTTACAACAGTCGTCATTACCCAACTGGGGACCTAACTCGTCGGCCTCTGGCCGTACTGGATGGATGCATGCATTCTATTAACTAAAACATAATGATGTCTCCCGCCGAGAAACTGTAAGAGTTGAAATTTTAGACTCTGCCTCATCACCTTATTCACCAAATTTGTCTCTACAATTCTTCAAACATTTGGACACCTTCCTTATAAAAAAAAAAAAAATAGAAAGAAACTGTTTACCAACCAAGATGGTGTTTCAAACGGACTTTATAGAGTGTAAATCAAGATATTCTTTAAAACTGACATAAATATGCTCTGTAATAGATGAGAGAAGTAATGGTTTACTGCAGATGATGTATACTTTGAATAAATATTTTCCTATATAGCCATTTATATGCACACACAAGGAGGGATATTTCACGAGGAACAAGTCTGATGTCTTTAAAAACATACTTGTAATTAATATAAGTCTAATAATTCCAGAAGTTATGAACAATATATCCTTTAAAAACATAATATACAATAAATGGGATGGCCGTATTTTTTATACTTTAACGCGAATGACATTATTTTTTGGTAATAATTTAATTTTTCCGCCCGCTTTAATTCACCGGGGAAGGTTGGCAAGCGGGAAACAGCGCGTACCGTGCGACGTGGGATTTTAATCAATTTTCTGAGCTTTTATCAGATCTTATGGAGATAAGGGTTGTTGTTGCCACGAGTAACAGGGAAAACATTCTATGGACTTTTGTTTTCACTTTTATAAATCTATTTATTTAATGAAATTACAGTTTCTATGTGAAAATTAATGAACGAAAGAGAAGAAAAACCCCTTAGAATAAAACAGAACTTCTTACTATCCATGATTATACAGAACAAACGAACAGCGTTCGAAGGGTACACCAACGGAGAACAAACATGTATTTCAGTCCTTCCTAATCGATAATCCACACTCCTAGTTAATCTTTCCAGGTCTTTAACTTGGTATTGCGGATTGCACACTTCTAACTAGATTGCTGTGCAGTTAGATAATGATCCGACGGACGGTGGCGGTCAATAAATCTCATCTGCTTAGCAGTACACTCCGTTACGTAATCGAATTCCTACCAGGAGAAGAGAAGGAATTGTACATGTGATATCCAATTAAAAGGGACAGCTAAAATGTCACTTAGTATGACATGAAATTATAAATTTACCAGTTCATTTTTAGATTGTTTTCTACTAGAAAAGTGCACGAAAAGATTTTATCCTTTATAGCTAAGGTAAGACCAACTTTGTGGAACTTTGGCACATAATCCTCTATGAGTGATTTTCGAACGTTCAAATCTCTTTCATTAAAAAATAAGATTAAATAACGAAGATGTCTGCTCTAAAATAAAAGAAACAAACTGTTTACCCGCAGAATTTCTCGCTCTCGTCCCTCTTTGCGCCGGCTTCTTCAAGGCATTCGCAGGCATCGATCGACCGTGACAAACAAAATAATTAGCGTCATAAAATTTGAACAGAATGAAAACGCTACAATATCTTAAACGAGCGGATAAACATAGAAAGAAAATTAAATGACAGGAAATCCACATATTCAATCAGATCTTTCTCGAAATTAATGATAAATTAATAAATTTGAAAAGTTTGCTTTTTTTCCTGAATTCAACAAACATCCCTTTCCATCCTGTTTCTAAGAGCTTCAGCGAACATTAAATCATAATAAAATATTAAGAAAATGAAAATCTAAAATTATGTCCAATCCTTTAAAAATAACGAAAAAAAATTATCATAATTTTTTCTTTTGCTTATGAAATCCCGTCTTATTCATGGATTTAGTAAGTTAACTTTAAAAGAAGACTGAATATAGGTTATTTATAAGTATCACCATGTACAGTAAACAAAAGAATCATTTAACTACTTTTCTCAATCTGAAAACCCTATTTATTGCCGTGTATTTACCCGTCCATCTGTCCTTCCATCTGCTCTGTCTGTATGCAATTTCTCAGTAGCTAAACGGCTGAACCCATTATGATGAAATTTTAAGTTAAGACTATGAAGACCAACAAATAGCATACTTGGATTTTTAAAAATTGGGAATCATCTTGAAACATGAATTATTGTTGTTTTATCCCCTTAAATATATACTTAATGATAACTGTATCCTAGAGGAAAATGGGACTTGAAGTGATATTACTCGTCGAATTAAATTTCAGAGAATATATAGAAACAGTACTTCATCAATAATATTTGGACAAATACTGTAGATATTCAAACAAGTCATGCGAAGGTAAAACGTCAAGAACTAAATATGAAAACGACGTTAGAGCAATTACAAGATGTCACATGCAGCAAAAATAATGTCCAGCATTTGCTTATGGCCGTATCACTGATAACTTTCTCAAATGAACCCTTCTCTTAGCAACAATAGACTGACATTATTTCTAAAGGAAAACTCAGTTAAGAAAGTTATTAGCATCTTTAATCCGGAGCTTGAGCAAAAATTGTATGCTTATACCTCCTGTTTAGTCTTTGTAAGATTGTAGAAGTTTCTTGCGAATACAAATTTTTGTGTCTCATCATTACCAAATATATACAGATTCACCACTTGAACGAATATATCGCACGAATGTAATAAAAGATCCAAGAGCATGGCGAATTCAACATTTTTAACTGAAAACTTTCATGACATTACTTAGGCTGTGTCTAAAAGGCTCGAGCGATGTTGCACACAATTGCTCAATTTAATACAGTGTCCCAAATTGATGTATACATTCTTTGAAACATTATAGCTCAGCAAGGAAATGAGATAGAAATATAAGGTTTGTTGTATATGATCCAGACGGTGCTGGAAAACCATAGCAACACGTTCATAGTTGTTCATTTGTTTATAAACCAAAATGGCGATGAGACTTTCATTCGATGACCATAAGTGGATACTGAAGTGTTATTGGAAAATGGAGAAAGTTGTTGAGGTTCAACGAGGTTGGAGGGTTGAATTTGGTCCACCTAACTTTCATGTCGATGTGAGAACTTTCCTCGATCACACATTCAATCACAGATGGACAGGACGAATATGAAGTGCTACGGAGTTCCCGCCTCGATCTCCCGATTTAACCCCTCTCGACTTCTACCTTTGGGGAACTTTAAAGAACACGGTGTACGCCACAAACCCATAAACACTCACAGAATTAAGAGATCAGATTGTACATTCCATCAATGATATTCCATTAGCTGCAATCCAGTCGGTATGTCACTCTGTTCGACGTCGGTGTTGGGAGTTTACTGTGGCAGAAGGTGGACATTTTGAACATGTACGGGCTTAAGGAAGTTTAAGGAATAAAAAAACAACAAACCTTATATTTCTATCTCATTTCGTTGCTGAGTTATAACGTTTCAAAGAGTGTATACATCAATTTGGGACACTCTGTATAATAGTTGCCTTAGTAGCTTTAAAGACGTCTCCAATGTTGTCTAAAAAGCTCCGACCGATGTCGCACGCAACTGCCCAAACCCTGTGATACTTTCACGATTGCTCATTGTTGATTTTGTATTATAATGAAGTTTGTTCTAAATAATAAACATGAATGATAAAAAAGAGATGGCACGTGATTACGATTTCGTGATGCCGTAATGATTATGATATCACGATAGTGATGTTAGCATTTTTTTTCTATTTAGTGCTCTAGTATTTTTCGGTTTCCTTCCCCCCCCCCCTTTCTGAACAGGAAATGGTCGCGAGTGTCGAAATCCGAGGTGTATACAGTACCAAAAGCGATTATCAGAAGCTATAGAACAATAAGTTCTTGGTTACTTGAAAGACTTCGTAAGGTATTTAGCAAAAAGTAAATAAATAATAAATAGAACTTAAAATAAATATTAAAATAACCAATCAGAACCCAATAAAAACTTAAATCAGGAGTGTTCGATAGATTTCCTCAGTATGATGCAATTCTTCGAAAATGCAGCCCCTTATGCCTATGGCGCCCCCTTACGATGGCGCCTGATGCGGCCGCCTCTCTGCATCATAGCACAGTACGGCCCTGACCTAAATATTATATAATTTTAATAATCAAGCGCCACTAGTGTGCCAAACATTGGGCAAAAGTAATCTAGATTCTGACGCTTCTGTGCGCTTTACAAACTGCACAACGGGTGCTGGCTGCCCTGTTAATGATTTAATATTAAAGAAAAGTTAATTAAAAATATTATTATCCTCATGAAAGCTCAAATCGATCGTTAAGAGAGTGAACAATAGGAACTTAATATTACTGCAGCAAAATATAGTAAAAAAATATCTTGGCGATAAATTGTAAACAAAAAATATTTACATTATTTTAACAAAGGAAACTCAACTTTCTTCATTTCTATCATACTTCTTTTGGTCGATCATCCATTAATTGGTAGGCCTATGTTTTCATCCATACCAAGAATTTTTTTTTTTAACTGAATCGTCTTAAAAACTTATGATTCACGAAGATATGTCGAAATTTCGCGAAAAAATTCCGTTCTATACGTCTATGCTAAATAATAATTGGGTCCAGTTTAAACAATAACACTATTTATTATAATACTAAGGCGTTTCGGTTTTCACCATCATCAGAGCTAGACTGTACAAAGAAGTTCCTTGTTCTTTGTACAGTCCAGCTCTGATGATGGTGAAAACCGAAACTCATTAGCATTATAATGTACACGTAGTTATTGCTTAAATTGAATCATTAGTATTTTGCATTACGGTTAGCAATAACGAACCCAAGTTTATCAATCTTGTTCGTATGTGACCAAATTTTGCGCAGGTAACTTCTCCGAAACAGGAAGCAATATAACCAAATGAATTAATAAGCACTTAATAAGGGGCTTCCTTAAACTGCCTTGGATGAGAAACTGAATGAGAAACTGGAAAGGATTGTGGATAAAGACATGACCAACTGACAACAACCTCTTGTCCACAAAATAATTTTATTATTATTTTTTTTAAGCAAACAAATTGTTATTAAGCAAAAAAAAACGATTATTATCCTGTGCCTTGGAGTATTTTTATGCTAACTAAGAGATATTAACTTTTTTCTATAGCATTTATAGGCTACCAACGAATAAAAGTCAATAAATTCTATACCTATGGACTCTTCTCATTGAGATGAATGATTTTTGTAAATAAATTCATGAGCTCTAAGGACAATTTGCGAGATATTGAGATTTTTATTTCAAATTATCAAACCAGCGCCAATAATTCGATCGTAACGCCCCCGTGTTACAGGGCCAGCATTAGCAATGCTTAAATGTTAAACAAACAAGCGAATGCAAATACTTTTTCAAAAAACAACACACGAGTTTTCCTGGAAAATCTTTTTGATTCATGCATTGTCACCGACCTTCCGTACGTGTACAAAATTTCAGTAAGATCGGATTAGTGGAAGGGGTTGAAATATTGATTACAAGATTTCATCCACCAAATATGACCCAAACATGGTGAAAATTATATAAGCGTTGTAAAAATAACGTTTACTTTTTCTAGATGATTTTGTTGTGAGTTTTTCTTTCAATTTTTGGCCGGCCATCAATAGCAGGCGCGTGCAAGAAGTATTAATTTCATGTCAAAATGGGAGGCCTGTAAGAGTGTACCATTCAAACCATTTCCATTTCCTTTCTTTGCGATTATATGAAGAACACTGAATTTTCGTTTGGACGTATGTCGCATCAAGGGAGAGTTCAATAGCCATCTAAGAATGCATTAATTTCATTTGTTTTGCTGTTGACGTTTCGAAAGAATTAGCTACGCAAAATTTGGTTAATATGTGCACAAAAATACTAAGAAAAAAAGTTTCGCAAAATTTCAAAATATCTTCTCGTATCACGAGTTTTTAAGCTGATTTCAACGAGAAAAGAAATGTTGGTGGACAAAAACATGAGTCTCCACCTTGATGATGATCGGCCAAGTAAAAAAAAAAGCCGCATCACATGTGTCTTTGAAGCCATAGACGCCGATATGCTCTTCGCGTGGATGGCAAGAATTGGATTATAGTTTGGACGTTTATCGCGTTACAAGGTGCTCTCATATTGAACTGTTGTAATGGAAATAAAACTGCGAGTTTTTCTTTCTATTGGGTCCTAGCAGAATCCTCCATCATAAATATTTTATCCGCAATAGATGTTTAAATGCATAACATTCTTTTTGACACTCTGTATTTGAAGAAATTGATAGGGAGCACGTCATTTTTTCGTTAACAAAGAATTCACTCGAGTTAATTGGTAAATTTTGATAATATTTCAAAGAAATTAATATAAATAGAATAATTTCAATGGGGACTGGTATTGCTGAATAAATAAAGAAAGAAATAAAGCTATTCATCCCGTCAATTTATATCTTTATTTACAATATGCCCCGATATCTACAAAATTACAAATATTCTTCATAATCTTGGTCTACGCCCCAAAAATAACTGCGCCTACCTTCTATACCAGACATCGCATGTATTATGAAAACAGCGGTGTTGTTTACAAATTACAGTGTAAAAGTTGTGATATCGCACACCTAGAAGAATTCTGTCACAACTCAAAAAATACTAATTTTCAGGAGTAAACAATTCTTAATTACTATTGAAATTTTTTGAAATTTACGATTTTTAGAGTTGTGACAGTATTCTTCTACTAAGTTTTTTACGAGATCCTTCATATACAATGAAAATAAATCTGCATTTATTTCTGATCTATATCAAAATTGACGTAATTAACGAAATTATGTAAGTATTACATACTACAAATAATTGTAGAAAAATCCATTTACTAGAAGATATTGAAATTTTTAAGCACAAATCTATCTTCCCTGTAATTTGATAACACTGTCCAACAACAAAGAATCGGTGCTTCTCTGTTCAGTAATTTTTTTGTTGTTTTTTGCGTAGATTACAAAAATGACGCTCGTTTTTGCCTATCAGGTCTCAATTTTTCGTAAATCGTGATTGAAATATTTATATTTTTATGTAAATTTGACACTTACACGTAATTAAGCTACATATAATACTTAAATAAATGAAAATGCCTAGAGGAACTTGTAAAAACAATCCAGATAATTTTTGTTATATTTGTGTATGTGTAACAACAAAGGTTTATAAGCGAAATCATTTATAAGGTTTATAAGGTTTTCATTTAAAATCATTTTAATTAAGTGAAAATATAGTGTTTGGTCTAAAATGCCTTAATTTACAGAAATTATAAAATAGAGACCCAAACATTGAGACCCAATAGAGAAAAGCGGTTTGCAGATTCGGAATCAGCGCACCCAAATTACCATAAGTCAACTACTCTTCGCCTAGTAATTTTTTGAAAGTTAAAAATTGTTGGAGAGTGTAATCAAATCCAATCAGACACTGATGTCATTCTCAACCTCTTCTAAAGTTTTTTCCAATATTTAAAAGATGATTCCATATAATGTGTTATATTCAATTGTTTATTAGGAGCTTTAGCATAAAAGCTACTTATAAGAATGCGCCCTTGGTCTGTACGTTTATCCGTCCGGCCGTCCGCCGTTTGCACGATAACTTGAAAACGATTTAACTTTTTCAAATTCTGTTTTCAGAAATATGACTATTAAAGTCTTAGCTCGGCCGTATCAACTTTTCAGAATTTTTCGTGATAGGAAAGATCTACATTACTATGAAGTTTAGGCCCAGTTGTTCCATAGGTGTCGGATTTGCGGGGGTGGCAGTAACTTGGTCTTTAGAACTATGATAACATATGGCATGTGATATATCATATGTTCGGAAATGATGAGAAAGGAAAGAAAATACGAGCTTTTTTACATTTTCTACATATTACGTTCGAAAAAATTAATTTTTTGATTAAAAAATGGGGAGAGGTAAAAAGTGCAGATAAAGGGGTAAAAATAGATGACTGCAGGATCTGCTACTTGCCTTACCCTACT
>JAHWFO010062673.1:3591319-3617094 GCA_023313115.1 Rhysida immarginata | reverse complement strand
TTAAATTAGTATAGATTTCGAAAAATTTTAAATTATATCTAATAGCTTAGAGACACCATTTTTAAGAATTATTATGCGTTAAAAAGCCAATAGTTTTTTAAGAATATTATTAATGACAAATACCTGTTAATCTGGAAATCCAACAGCGACTCGAATTCGCCTTAACATTTCTTGTATGCTTTTAATTTTGCATTAGAAATAAGGTTCCCTTTCACCTCCAGCTACGTTTTTTCCTTCCTTATTTTGTTTTCCTTTTTTAATTCTTTATTAGTCGTCTTTCGGTTGTGCAGCAGTAGCAATAGTAGCACATGGCCAGCTCATCTTCCGTGTGTTTGCCCACTTTCACTTTCCCCTCGACGGACGTGATAGCAATCGGCGCACCTGCCGTTCCGTCAATTAATCACGCCCCCCTACCTGCATTTCACCTTTTGCAGACCTCACTAGAATTCTTTTTTTTTTATCACTACATATTCCCGTCCACTAGAATATCACTCCTTGAAAGCCGACTCTCGCCTGGTTTCACTTTTTCAATGCAAAGCTGAAACATAAACCGAGGCGCATCTGTTCGATTCTTCTTCGGAAATCGACTGCTGTTTCTACTTGGATGTATTCACAGAAATAGGGCGACGAATGCAACTGAAAAGTGTTCGATAATAAGCCACTTAAATGTCTGTATGTTAAAAATAACATAGCGTTTAATTGTGTGCTTTTTAATGCGCTCGATCACGTCGAATTCGAAAAATGTTCTCAATAGCAGCAAGCTTTTGCTTATTTGGCGTTTCTGATAATATTTTAATAGTTGTATTCCAAATTTAAATAGTCTGTTTGGGTAGAATAATTCTGAGTATCATACCGACACATAATACAGCGCTTTTTTTTTTTATAAGCATCTGTCACGCATTCCTCTCCTCCCATAAAATAACGCACGGCTTTCTAAAATCAAAAATTGTGAGTTTCATAGGAAGAAAACACCTTCAATAGTAAAGTCTTAATAATTCTATTTTCTATACTTCATTCTATTTCTTCCCGTTTCTAACGGAAGATTATGGAGAAGAAATATTGAACATACAGGGTGATTGACATCGAATGTAAAATACTTAAAGGGGGTATTATAGAGGTTAAGATAAACACAAAACGTCCTATGAACATGGGTCCGAATTTGAACGATAACTGAGATATGAACAGAAATAAAAATGCTGCCACCAAGATCAACAAGTTAAAAACTCAGATTCTGTAAAGCCTAGATTAATGAAATTTGGAGAAATAACAGGCTACGTAAAAACTGTGTATACCGTTAAAATTTGATCTAATTCTAACAAGAAGTTTCCGAGTTACTCATTCAACATCATAACACGTGCTCACTTGTGAGTACTAACTAGCACTTGTTACAATTTTGACTGTGTAACTCGGAAACTTCTCGTTGGAATTCAATCAAATTTTAACGGTATACACAGTCTTATGTACCCTGTTATTCCTCCAAATTTCATTAATCTAGGCTTTACAGAACCTGAGTTTTTAACTTGTTGATCTTGGTGGCGGCATTTTTATTTCTGTTCATATCTCAGTTATCGTTCAAATTCGGACCCATGTTCATAGGACGTTTTGTGTTTATCTTAACCTCTATAATACCCCCTTTAAGTATTTTACATTCGATGTAAATCACCCTGTATATCAGTGAGGGCCAACTACTTTAACTATGGGGTCTCATCATAAAACTTTCACATGACACTTTACGTTTATACTATACTAAATTTAAAAAATGTTTACATCTCTCTTTTGGAGGGCCACATGAGAAAACTTTGCTGGCCGCCTCCAAACCTTTGTATTAATTAATCAAAATTTGTTCCCTATACATTCTTCTGGCATTCGTTATGTAGCGCATGGCTTCTTTCGCTCAGCTAGTTCTCCGCTTCGTTAGTCAATTTGAGTCTTTGCTAGCGACAACATCAGTGTAGGAGTTTGCGAATTGAATAAAAAGTATCTATTTAATTTCTTATACTACTGAGAGAATTTTTATTTTATTTAGATGCCTCTCCCCTTTAAACATAATAGCTTCAAAGCGAAGTCTGCATCAAGAATCAGGGGGGAAAAAATCAGAAACCTTTATCGTTCTCTGAAACTATTTTTTCACGCATGCATCTTTAGTTAAAAAATGGGTGCTTCGATATGGTCAGATAAAAACTGCGTAAGAACTAAAATAAAGGTTGGCAACAGGTGCAACTTTCATTTTTGTCAAACACGTACGAGCAAAGCAAATCCCCCTTTCACCAAAAATTAGCATAGAAAAGTTGTTCTTTCCACTTGGAAAACGAGTGAAAAGTTTAAAAATAAAACGTACTATCTGGAACACGGGTTTTGATTCTAAATCCCTACATAGAAAATCTTAAGAACCCTGTCCCGTATCACCGTTTTTCCATTAAAACATCATCCCACCGAACGCGCACACTGCTTGAAGGTAGCCAACAACTGTACGTGCATATTCAATATGGCTGCTTTTAGAACAAAACTTTTAAAAAAACTAATGAAATTAACAAATCAATAAAAAAGATATATACAGGGTGTTTTCGTGCTCCGTGTACAAACTTTTAGTGGTGATAGAGAATCTTATTTTGAATACACAGGGCGATTCGAAAGTCCCGGAACTCCAAGTTTAAGACGTATTTACTGGATTCGTCAGAACCAACCGACTGAACGGCAATACTTGGCTATCTTTTAGGTCTTGCAGCATAATACTTGGAGTTCGGGGACTTTCGAATCATCTGTATTTTCCCAATAAACTGGGGATCACAAATGAATCCTTGATACCTAAAAAAATTGTCAAACAGCTAGTTCACCAATTTTCCCTTGTCTATCCGAAGAATCATGTGGTTCCAGCATGACGGAGCACCAGCCCATTTCAGTACACTTGCACAATATCACTTAGCCTATACGTTCCATGATCGATGGACTGGTAGAAGAGGACCAGTTGCTTGGCCACCTCATTCGCCGGACCGAAACCCCTTTAGATTTCTTCTTCTGAAGGCCTCTGAAGAATGCGGTGTACGATACTCAAGCGGATTTGGAAGAGGAGCTGACAGCGCGAATTGTTGGCCGTGTCAGAAGTTCAATGACAAGACCTTGTGAGGCATGCATTACAGCTCATGGTCAACAGTTTGAACACCTTTTGTAATTTTACAAACATGTATTATTTGGTTATTAAAAAACATTGTGACCATGAGTATCAAGTTTTCTAATTTCTCCGTTTTCTGAAAATACATTAACGAGAGAGACAATATTATGAGAAGCCTTAGGCAGCCGTTATATGTGTCATGTTTGACGATTTTTTATGTAATTATATCGCAATACTTTCATTACGTTGAAATCGTTAACGATAAGTTACTCTGTATGATGCTACAGGGAAGACAAAATAAGGAAGATGGACATCTCATTAACTTGTCTAATAAGTCATTCAGAGATGACCTGACCTGCAGGATCAACCTATCTCTAATGGTAGATACATTATCGCCTCTGTGTAAAATATCGAGTTATTAACCGACTTAAGAAGAGTAGCGTGAAAAAGAAGTATCCGGGATGATTATTAAGGTACAGTATAAATCGATCTCAAAAGAAGATACCTTAGTAGAGACGCTTTCAAGTAATAAGAACTCGTAACTTATCCCTCGAGAACGGGAGCAGATAGGAATGTGGGAGTCGTTTTAAAAGATGCGGGCATTTGGTGGAGATAAATGAGACAGACAATGGGTGGAAGAAGCGGTTATGGAGGACCGCCGATCGAGCGTAGAAAAAAATTGCCTCCGTAGTTGGCATTTCTTGCATGAAGAATTGAAAACGATCAGGTTTCTGCCAGATGGAGGCTGCAAATGCTGATCGACAAAGCTCAAAACTATATCGACATGTTCCACCCAAGCCATCAGTGATATTCCAGAGAAATGACAGACTCAAAAAAGCTTTTCGCAGCGGTCATACTTTTGAAAAGAGTGATTTGAGAAATGACGGTAGTTTCAGCTATCTGATGAAGAAACTGTGTCAGAAATAAATTATGAGTCCTTAACAATTTAAATGCACCTTGCATTATATGAGCGGCCAAAGCTTGTCAAAATATAGGTGAACTAAAACAATAAGGACAAACTTCAGGGGTTGATTCTTCACAAGAAAGTTCATATCAACATATATCCGGAAATACGTAGTTGGAAAAGGCAATAACTGTATGCCCCCATAACAATACAGACTGCGTTATCAATAGGAGACACATTCATGTATATTAAAAACCATTGTGGAAAAGCGGTTTGTTCTTGTGTCTCCTGTTGATAAGTCTTTCCATCCACAGCCTTAAGGTAGCTTTTCTATTTAGTAGTACAGACTGTGGTTTTTTTTCTGTTGCAGAATTACTTTGGAGGTACAATGGTCCAGTATTCATAACAGGAAGAAGCCGAGATGGTCTTCACATACGGAGAAGCTCATGGGAATGGTCGAGAGGCCGCACGGATGTATCAAGTAAGTATCCCGACATACAGCACCACCCGAATCACAAAACGTTTGCAACCATCTTTCTGCATTTGTGTGAGAAGGAGTCCTTTGATAGAAGAGGCGAACACGGAGGGCAGCACCACTCTGACTGAACATCTTTTGTAATATTAACACATTTACTGCCACAGTAATGTCATGTTCTGTTCTAATTGCTCTATTACAGAGAAACCGTCCATTTCCGGACAAATGTTCGTATCAGATTTGTTGTTCTTTTTATGGTCAGGAATCACCTCCTGAAGTATGTCTCTATTGTTTTAGTTCACCCTCTACTGTATATGGTTGTGAGATGACGATTCTCCCCATCTCGATTTTCAGCTTGTTTAATATGAATCGAAGATGGGGAGTTCGGAGAAGTATTTACAAAGTCTTTAAAATGGAGAAGAAGTCAATAACTCGATATTCTTGAATACTATTATTTAACAATAAATCTTAAACATAAGACTTTAATATTTTCTTTAATATTTAGACAACCAAAATTTATTTAGATTCTTCAATGTAATATTTTGACTACCCAGTAATAATTCAATCAATCACTTTAAAGATTCCTTAAAATTTAAAAACTGCAATTTCCTTTGTCAAGCCATTTATTGGTTTAAAGTGAAACCGCAAATATAGCCTGTCAAGAATCGGAAAAGAAAATTTCCAAAAAAAAAAAAATCTCTTATAGCACGCAAAACGTAAAAATTCTATAAGACCAACCGACCGCATCAATACATACAGGTGCCTATAAAGAAATAGTAAAATGCAGAAAACGAAGAAAATACGCGCGAGCGAGCGAAGTCGATTTATCTACCAGAGCACGTGAAAGTGAGTGTTATGGGGTTTCCATGGCGCCCGTCACCGCCTAATGAATGAGGAGAGGAATCGATAAGGAGGAACAAACGATACAAAAGAGAAAAATATTAAATAAATAAAAGTTTAATAGACCAGACCACATAGGTTCGGGGGTGAGTTATCTAAGTAGGAGTTGCCGAAGGTGGTGGGAGGAAGGAGTTTAAATGAAATTAATTGAACTCGTGGAAAATTCCGTCGTTAACATTTCCAGGGCCCCCCTCGGGGCGCTGACAAACGAAGAAGCCAGTCGAAGGTTTAGAAAGTGACGTATAAACATTCATTTCCGAGGATCCCACGTGACATTTATTTACCCACTACAGGTTACAAAATCCCCCGCCTTTATTCGCATATCTTGCATCATCACCATCTTTTAGCTTCCTTTGCCTCCCCAAAGTGATAGCTAAATATTGTCTTAAGGGAAGGGGTCGCATTTATTGAAATTGAAAGTTTTTATTTTTAAATTTTTTAAAATATATTTCAAAATCTTTTTTTAAAAAACGTAAGAATTAAAGTCGTCAAGTAGAATAAAAGAGAAAGCAATTTCTCGAACGACGCCGTTTGAGTTCTTTACGGGAAATGTTATCGATTTTCCACGAGCATGAATAAAACTTTCAAGAAAAAAAAACCCCACAGAAACAGAACAAAGGCAAAACTGCTTTTAAAAACACATAAAACAATTTTAATAATAGAGTGACACAACATTTTAAACCCTCAGCTTTTAAAAAGTAAAATAAAAATAAACAACGCCATTACGTAACGCAATGCGATAAGTTTCTTGACCCCCGCGGTTTGCTCGGCTAAACTATTTTTACCCCCTCCAAAAAAAAAAAAGGAAAAAAAAATTCAAAAAGTCTTAAAAACGAACTCTTCTCTCTACAAGAATAAAACTCAAATCTTACATGGCGAAGACGAAGGTGTTTTAAATGTTATTAGGTGGGTGTCGGTGGTTCGTTTCCCGTCGCTTTGCCTCCTCCGAAATCGTCCGTCGAAATGCTGTCGACTTTTGGCGGTGAGCAAGAAACAATGGAGGGGGAGGATCCATAGCCAAGGAGTAGGTGAATAGAACATAAAGGTTGGCAGTCTGCCATTGAAAATTTTGTAATAAATATGTCAGTTGTTTGTGAAAGGATCCCCTACGTCTGCCCTGTTTTCGACTTCGACGCCATCAAACCAATAGGGTTTCGCTTTGAACAAAAATGAAAAGGGAAAAGTGGGGGGGGGGGGGGGGCGGAATAAAAAAGGAGAAAAGTGGAATCTCGTGAAAGACATCATCCTCACGAAGTGAAATTTCCGGCGACGAATCGAAACAAAATTATCTGTCACTTAAATAATTGCGTGGAGATTCCGAGTCATTCTTCGTCCTTTCCATTCTGCCTTCTCTCTATTAATAAAAATTAACTAACGCAACTACAAACCTCGGAGAACTAACTAAAGACCAGTAAGAATGAGTCAAAGACTAAAAATTGTTTTTCCCTTCACTATTTTTATTGCATTAAATGAATTATTTATTGCTTACAATTGTTTTTTATGTTGAAAGAATGGTAGTCAATATTGGGAAACGCTCTCCTAAACAAACAGGATGTGTCAAAAAATAATCACTTTAATTAATAAAAAAAAGATCAGAGATAGTGCCGATAGATTTCAGCATAACCAGAATGCAAGAGGAGAATACAAAGGTGGAAATTCCAATCTTCCTACAATTGCGACGCAGATCTAAACTAATTAGTAAGACAAATCAAATACTCAAGCGGTAAAAATAACCAAATGTTATCACCGAACTGTTAATAATCCTATGGTTCTAGAGGCCAAACGTATCAAGGATAATAAACTGCTAGTATATCGACGACAGACCAAACGAATTGGTACACTACCCATCTTTCCATAAACCTTATCTTCTGGAAACAGACGGTAACAGAAAGTTAGTATATATACAATTATATCACACAATTTTATTGTATTCAATTGATTAGATCTGCTGTTCTCAACCGGTGGTACGAAAGAGGTGAACTGGTGGTACCTATTCAATTATTGAGGGTCGTTGGTAACGTTAGTTATATTGTTATAGTGGTACGTGGCTGTGAAAAGGCTGAGAACCGCTGGATTAGATGATGTGTGAAAAGCAGAAGAATCAGTGTTATCAAGACAATGGTCCTTGTGTTGACACGGGTATGGATCAAACAACTTGCAGGGTAGAAGTAAATGGACATTATCTGGGGGAAGTGAATGAAGCTATATACTTGGGAAGCTTGTTTAAGATAGAGGGTAGTCTTGAGAAGCCTAGCTGCAAATCGTAGGTGCTCTGGGGTGAGTATGTGCTACCCAAAATTTCCCGAAATAGTTTTATTCTGACCGAACCGTTAAGAGGTACGAAGTTTTGCCGATAGATGGTGTTAGGAGTATGTCTCAGCTGTCATTATGCCGAGCGGCGTCATCCTATGTCCACGTGATTTTGAGTTTGAGCTATTTTTGTCACTCTTTGTGTTGGTCGTGTTGCGATTCTTGATATTAGAGCTGAAGAAAACTGCGGCTGAAACCCACAGACTGTTGAAGGAGGCTTTTGGTGAACAAGCTTTAGGCCAAACCCAAACATTTGAATGGTTTAAGCGTTTCAAAGATGGTCGAGAGTCTGTGGAAGACGACAAGCATTCTGGTCGACCGTCAACAAGCACAACTCCGGAAATGATCACGAAAGTGCGTGACTTGATCCGAAAGGAGCGAAGGCAGGCCATCCACGATGTTTATGTTTGCCTTGGGCTGTCATACGATACGTTTTGAGACGATTGAGGGAGAGCGTGAGGGAGAGCGTGAGGCAGAGATGTGGAAGAAGAAAGACTGGTTGCTCCATCACAACAATGCTCCGGCGCACACATCGCTCGCTGTGAGGGACTTCCTCAACAAAAAACAACATGCTCGCTGTTCCCTGGCACCCTGCAACTTATACCTCTTCCGAAAATTGAAACTGCGGTTAAAAGGGGGCGATTTGACTCCATTGAAGTGATCCAAGCGGAATCGCAGCAGATGTTAAACATGCTCCAACCTGAGGACTTCCAGGAGTGCTTCCAGAAGATGCCCAAGGAGACTACTTTGAAGGGGACGGTGAAAATTAAAAGATCGGGTAAGTTCCGTATTTTATAGAGGTACATTTCGAGAAAATTGGGTAGCACCTCGTATGCAAGAAATAGAATTCATCTACGTGAGCAAAAATAGTCATGTATCAAAGTGTGAAGTTGCTACCAATATTAAAGCATGGAAGTGAAACTTGGATGTTACACGAGAAGCATAAGAAACGTTTGGGTGCTGTGGAAATTTTTAAGACCAGTGACCGATGTGTGGAATAAAGAGAAATTTTGTGGATGTAATCTGTCGGTCTACTTTGAGGTGGTTTCAACATATAGAACGAATGAGTAATGAATGGCTGACTAAACGACCAGATGGTGTGGATGGAAAATATGGGAGAGGAAAGCTAAGGAGAGTGTGGTAGGGTCAAATAAAGTAATACCCGAGATTACATAAATTTGGAAAATTTGCATAAAAGGCGAATCTGAATGAAGAAAACAATGACAGTAGATGCATCAGGATTTTATGCATAAAAAGGGATGGTTTAAATTTTCTTGCTTTCTAAATGCTGCCTATCCTCTCAGGAGGATTAAACACGGTTTTGCGTTATTGTTGTTGTTGTGTATATATAGAATTCGCAATTGTTGTTGTGATATAAAAAATGTCATGAAACAGCATGAAAAACCTTCTAAGGACCAAAAGTCTTATGAAATCACGAATAATTTTAAAGTATTGCATAAATTTGCACCGATGAGATCTGCATCTATATAAATAAAAAGAATACACATTCCAATAAAACTGACCGCTTACGTGTTACGAATTTTATGGACTACAAACACATGCGCACATAAAACCTTCGAGCTCCTCTTGGGAGAATTAAAAAAAACATATGAGGAAAAAATTAACGTTATGAAAGCTGAGTAGCTTCGAGTTCTTTCTATCGAGTTACTTCATTTAAAGGAGGTCTTCAAATATCCATTCGGAATGTTCAGAGCCAACAGGAAGGTTAGCGTCAACCCTTGTGGGATTGGAACGAGCAATAAATTCGTGTTGATTGTGGCGTAAAGAGGGACTCGCTCGCTCTCTTTCCTTCCGTCGAAACAACGTTCAAGTAAAAATCAATTGCATAAAGAGTTACGGTGAAAGGTCACCTAGTGGCTCGAGACGGTCTTATCAAAATATGATGTACCCTCAGGGGAAATAGAAAGAGAAACATCGCACAACAAATTTGACATTATTACTTATTTCTTAAATCTCAAGCAATGGAATGAAATGAAACATCAACGTAAGCAGTGCTCAGAACTTCGTGTAGTATCTGCTTTAGTTTAACTGAAGAAGTAATGTTACCAGAACAATACCATTATCGCAACACAGGAGTTGATAGAGGTTAACGAGTCCTTCTCGATGTTTCAGTGCAGGTGGAAGGAAGACTCGACGCCCATTAACATTTCATTGGGACGCTCGTCTGGAACAACGAGCAGTGAACTCGTCGGACCTTCAACAACCATCATTCAGAATGAGAAAGAATGGGCGAGGAGAAGTTAATTTTCTCACATTTTCGACAAATGAATCGTTTTTCCGACCACTTCGGTGCAGTGGCTTTTACGATCTTAATGTTTGTTTTACTTTTTTTTGCCAGGAAAATGTGTAAAAATCCTTCAAAGGGATTTATATCGGCCTCACCAGATATTCTTAAAGAAGACGACTTACAATGCGCCATATGTCATGGATACACTTGAAATAAGGCAAAATGCTGTCTGTGCTAAAGATATCGGTGCATACTTTCCCACAAAAATCAGTCACATAACTGTGTGGGCCCTTAGCTTTCAGAAATTTGACAATACAAAACTAGAGGAAGTATATAAGAGAAAGTAATACATCCTTTGTCAGAAAAGTTCCAGGACAATTCTTATTATTTCTGAGTTTGCAATACTAAAAAGGAACAAATTTTGTTTTTATGTTACCTGGTATCTTTGACATGACATGTTTCCACGCATGGTGACCAGGCTGTGCTTAGCAAAATACTGTTCGGGTTGTTGTCGTATTAGTTAAGGTGATACAATGGATGCTGATTGTGAGCAAAGAGTGAACATTAAGTTCTGCGTTAAGCTCGGGAAAATCCCTAGTGAAACGTGGAATATGATTAAGCAAGCATATGCAGGCAAGGCAGGCGAGACTGAAAGGAAAGCTCCATCAAGATATCGCAGACACCCAACGGGCTGTGACAAATGAGCTTACAAGCATCGCAGTTGAAGATTTCCCTGCTTGCTTCCAAGACCTCCAGAAACGTTGGCAATTGTGTATAGATAGCCAAGGCGCTACTTTGATAGGAGCTAGGATCATTACTGGGTGTGTGCAATTTTCTATTTTTTACGACTTTTGTCCTGGAACTTTTCTGACAAAGGATGCATTTGTCACTTTATGTAATGGTATGAGTGGCGCAGTAGTAAACGTTGTGCATTTTAGGTAGAGCGATGCGGGTTCAAATCTTTTGAGAGAGCATAATTTCAAAATCTTTTCTTTTCATCTTTTGTGCAGTAAAAGCGCACAGAACAAGTTTCCGCAAAAATATTAACCATCCAAATAAAATAAACCATTTTTTCCAAATTGTTCAGGCGCAAATAGACCCTAAACAGAATCTAAAATCTCCTATTATTCTCCCGCAACTAGACGGACTCTTCTAACGCGGCTTGCAATAACAGAATTATTTTCAAACCATGGAACCATACTTTTAAAATTTTTCTCGTACCTAATATCTTTCAACCACCTCAACGTAACTGTAAAAATACTTACGCAAACAGAGAAGTTAAATACTTATTCCGTGAGATTGCCAATTTTGTTATACTGCATGGTAAAGATGAAGATGCGCAAATATCAGACCGGAACAGCATATTAATGTGTGTTAGCGTTTAATTCCCTCTGCACCAGTGTTTCGACCACTTACTGAACACGCATGGTATCAAGGTGGAATACTAGAGAACAACCCATACAACAAGGTGCGACAATTAAATAATGAGACTGTCGTTCCTGAAAGAAAACTACAAATAGTACAAAAAAAATTGGTAACATATTTTTAAAATAATGTCCAGTTGACTGAATACAACGCTCACAACGACTGATTAAGTCCTGGAACCACTGTTTAAAGCGTTCGGAAGGAATGCTGTGCAGCAGAGTTGTCATTGCCGTTTGGATGGCGGGGACATCGTCAAATCGTTGTCCTTTTGATGTTTGGAAAAAGAAAGAAGTTCGTTGGAGCCAAATCAAGTGTACGTTGAAATCTGTTTCTGGACAAGAAACTGTTTCACAATGAGTATGCGGTGCGAAGGTGCGTTGTCATGCAGCAGCACCCAATTCTTGTTCTGGAACAACTGGCACTTTTCCGTTGACAGAACCGAAACAAACCTTTGGGTAGCGGTGTCGTCAAAAACCTCAAAATGGAGCAGCGTTAAATCGAGTAAAACTGCGACAGAAGCTTTTGAAGAGCATGTTCATCAATTAAAAGAAAACATTTATTATAAGAATATTTATTGTACATCCACTGTTTTGCAATAATGTAAAAACGTTATGTTCAAATAAAAACATTGTTATCCATTTTATAATCCATTTGTTTAGGAACAATTTCTGTTCTTTTTTACCTTTCCTTTAAATCCAAAACACCACACTCTCAATGCCTCTCTCTCCTGAAAGTTTGGATCAATTGAAAAAATACCAAATGTGGTGTACAATCTGAAAATACCATTAAAAGTAGGGGTTTCCATTGCACATTTCAAAGTTGACTTCCATATTCAAAAGTGGTGTCGGCCTTTTTGGAAATAGAATACACATAAAAACACATTAATTCTTTCATTGAAAGTACTCTGTCAGATTTGTATTTTAGAAGTTGTCTATTGGTTCAACTTAGGTGAAAGGGTACGCATTCCTTGACAGAATTTCACCATGTATCTTCCGATGAGATTCCACGGAGCCAAGCCATTTATTGTCAAGCCGCTTGCTCTTCTGCCTTTTCACCTCTCTGGCACTGTTCCAAGATAGGGCTGCGCAGCCTTTCCTTGCTATCTTTTGCTGTAGTAGAGCCCCGATTATCCGATATTCGCTTAACTAACGTTTCGTTTTATCCGATACGGTATCGCAAGAATATACAGGGTGTCCGGAAATAAATGGTAAATATTCATACACGTGAGAGAACATGTATAAAGAAGCATTTTTATTCCTATGAACATGGTGTCGCAAGCCAACCCCCACAGAGATACAGGGGGATTAAAGTATGTTGCGCTGCCTGATTGTTGGCGTCCCGCGAGCGACTAGGCAATGTGGTGCAGCCCACATCTGTTCAAGAGATATCAATGTATGCTCGAATGGCTGCCCCTGTCAGGTCACTCCACAAACCTTTAATACCTTAAATGTCACTGGAGGTCGTGGCACACGTATTGATTTGCATACATTTACACAATCAGGACTATTTCACAATACATTTTACTACCTGAACCCTCACAAATGGGATCCTTGATGCAGTTATTAAGAGCCCGTGAGTACTGAGGTCTGTGGGCTGCACCACATTGCCTAGTCGCTCGCGGGAAGCCAACAATCAGGCAGCGCAAAATACTTTAATCCCCCTGTATCTCTGTGGGGGTTGGCTTGCGACACCATGCTCATAGGAATAAAATGCTTATTTATACATGTTCTCTCACGTGTATGAATATTTACCATTTATTTCCGGACACCCTGTATATCGCAGGAATATTCGACAATCGCAAAAACATTCAAATGTCACGTTGCGTTGTCCCGTATGATGTAAATAGATACTGTATTCAAAATTTCTCCAAACAACCGTAGATAAATTGGCAAGAGCCGTACCAGCGAAAGGCATAGTCCCTGGTTCAAGTCCAGGTCGCGAAATTTTCCCCTTCCCTTTTCTATTAACACTGCTTTACTTTTCTAATAAAACACTGTTTTACAAAGTAATTAAATTCAAAATTCTTTAAAATAAACATGTTGGTTATGTTTAAAATAATATATAATGCATTCTCACAAAGAAAAATAATGTTAAAAGCTGAAACATTAACCATTTATTTAATTTCGGTTTTTATCCGACATTTTGGTTATTCAACATGTTCGTGTCGTATAATCGGGACGCTACTGTACTTTCCTCGGAGGTTACTTTCTTAAAAGTGACATGCATTAATAAGCAGCAAATTCTATTTTTGAATAATAACGTGTAAAGAGCGACAGTACGTCAAGTGCCTATGAATTGGTCTTTGTCTTTTCTACTAATGAAAGTGTTTTGACACAGGTTAGAAAATGGTGCCGAATATTGTCTGATAGCGACAAAAATTCAGATAAAAAATATAATAACATTGTTACTTTTCAATAAAACTATGTGAATAAAGTGTTGAAAACAAGTATATTTTAAATGCATTTGAAAGAATGTTGAGGGAAAAATTTGGTCTAAAAATATGGATACAAAAGTATATACAAAATGCTTATCAAAATATTTATAATTTAAGTATATAAAGTGCAAACTTACATTATTATTTTTGAATCAAACATTTTAACTGTTGTCCTTATACAGGATGTCCATAATTAAAGGAGCATATTGCAAAACTGCCTACAGGCGAAACCAGTCATCAGAAAAGTGTGAAATTTTGCGGAGGACATAATGAAGGGATGGGAACTTGTTCAGCGAAAGAAAAAAAATTAGTTACGAATTTTGCCACCAGTGGGCGTTTTAACGTTGAATACCTGTAGCAAAAATGTTCCGAAATTGTTCCGGCTCTGCAAGCCCGTCAGTGCCTTGCACGCACAATCTTTATGCAAGACGCAGCTCCTCCACACATTGCACTGAGTTAAGGATGTTCTTAGGCGACATTTTACAGAAGAATGTGTCACGTGTGGCCTGCCCAATCCCCAGACCTCACTCCATGCGACTTTTGGCTTTGGGAACATTTGAAACATCTGGTAAGTCGTGACAATCCAAGAACTTTACCTGATCTTAAAGAGAGCATTTCATCCTTAGTGCGCAACATTTCGCCACACACACTTTGGTCAGCTGTGGAACATGCCATCTTGCGAATTCACATGGTATCTGAAAATGATGGCCATCATGTGGAACATGTTATGTTGTAACTATATTGTCTAAAAATCTTATGTGGATAATGCAGATGATTAACTTAAGAATAAAATAAAACTCTTTTTCCACAACGAAAAGGGAAGAGTTTTATTTTATTCTTAAGTTAATCACGTTATGTTGTAATTTGTTGTGTTGAACTTGTTAAACTATTATACATGTGCTAAATGTGTAATTAGTTATTAAAACGCCTTCTGGTGGCGAAATTCGTAACTCATTTTTTTTCTTTCGCTGAAACAAATTCCCATCCCTTCATTACGTCCTCCAAAAATTTCACACTTTTCTGATGACTGGTTTCGCCTGTAGGCAGCTTTGCAATAGGGTCCTTTAATTATGGACACCCTGTATTTTAAGTTTCAGATTTTCTAAAGAAATTGTTAGGCGTTCCTACTTCTTGAATTTCTATAGATTTTTTTATGCGATTTTAGGTTAATTCTAATTCTTTTACAGTTCTTTTCGATTTTTCTGAATACCGGCTACCATATATATAGACAGACCCCTAAATCCGTTTCATGTAATGGGAGAAACGGAAGGATAGATATTGCCGCACAAGAACAGGTTCTTATAAAGAATGCCATGAAAGCAAAGATACAGAAAATGGCACCAACAGATTAACATATATCAAAAAAAAAGAAAATACGATGTGATTGAAAAGGCGAAAATAACACATTTGGAGTTTGCGAAAAGACTACGCTTTTCTTGTAGCTATACTCATAATACAAGTTGTTCCAGAACTCTCCGCCCAGATTTCTCAGGGAGGTAGAGAGGATTCAAATGAACATTTGTCATCAATAAAGCCGTAGTCGAAATGACTCCGCGGCCAGTTACGGCACCCTGATTCTAAGAGGACGTCGATTACCATAAATGATGGGACTGAGGGACATGATATTCTTTTCACGAGTTTTATTTATCACAGAGATTTATCTTAGACTTACAATAAAAATGTGCTCGAAATAACAACCACCATTCTCAATGCAGGCTTCACATCGCCTAAGCATTGAATGATTCATGCGTTCACAGATTCCAGACATTTTTCGAACTTCCGCTGTATCAGATGCCATGGAAGCCACAAGATCTTTCTATGACTCGACTGGGTTTTATACACCACGCTCTTCATATGGCCCCACAAGATGAAGTCAATTCACGTGAGGTCGGTGACCTTGGTGGCTAGTTAATGGGACGGAACGACAGATCCATTTGTTTGGAAACAGGGGCGGGCCTAGCCTATCCGGAGCCCGGGTGCGAGCACTACCTGGGCCAAGCTGGGCGGCCCCAGCTGATGAGGCCTACTTAGGGCCTCGGCGCCCACCAGGACCCGGCTCCCGGGTGCTGTGCACCCTTGCACTCTTGGTAGGACCGCCCCTGTTTGGAAATCTTGCATTCAGGTAATCACGTAAATGGGGAGGCGCCCCATCATGTTGGAAAAACATATCTCGGAGAGCCACGGTACATCCTCAAGGAAAGTGCGGTAATCATGCCCGGTTAGCGAGCAGGCATTAAGTCAAAAGTTTGTGATCAAAAGTTTAGGGACATCCCTCATAAATCATGTAATGTGCCAAATGTCGTTGCCCTGTGTCTAACATGTTCACAGAGAAAGAACTCGTTTCAAGAAGTCACCGATGCACATTTGATTGTGTGGCACACGCCTGTTGGGGTATGTTTCATGATACAGCCTAGCTGCAGCTCTCTCATTTCCTTTAGTATCTCCATAATAAGATGAATATCGGCCAATTCTCCATTAGAGGTTCTGCATGTTTTCAATGGTTGGCATGATTGGCAATTATTTTGTTATACTATCTTAAATGTCATACATTCTACAAGCATCTTTATATTATGCAAATAATGGTTCATTCCAGAATTTGCATAATTAAAGTTTCTTAGCCTTGCAATCAATGTCCGTAGCTGCCCGTGGAGTCATTTCGATTAAGAGTTTATTAATGAAAGATATTCGTCTGTATTCTCTCTACCTTTCTACGAGAAGTTTGAACATAGAAAATTCCGTTTGAAACAAGTGTGAAAATAGCATGAATATTTTATGAGAGTTCAAAATTCAAATAGGTCAATACCTAAACTAAAAGATGCCATATTTTACAAAAGGAGATAGAATGAAAAAACACAACTTATAGGAATGGTAAGAAGGCTTTTTAGCCAATAGCCAACTTCCAAAATAGAAATCTGATAGAGTACTTTCAATGAAAGAATTAGTGTACTTTTTTATGAAAGGAGTTTTTATGTGTATTCCATTTCCAAGAAAAAAAACAAAAAACGACGCCATTTTCAAATACAGAAGTCAACTTTGAAATGTGCAGTGAAAACTCCTATTTTTAATGGTAATTTCAGATTATACACAACATTTGAGAAATAATAATTGAATGATCTTAAGAAGGTTTTTTTCACGCCAAACCTCAGAAAAACATCAATAATTTGAGAAATGTTGTGTTCTTGGTGTTTTTTTCAATTAATCCAACCGTTTAGGAGAAAGAGGCAGTGAAAGGTGTGTGTGTTCGGATTTAAAGACAAGAGGGGGGGAAAAAAGGTTGTTTTTTTTCAAACCACGCTTTTATTATGTTTTATTATAACATCTCTTCAAGCCGGCGTTAACAATTTGTTAAATTAATTGTTGGGTCTAACAATCAATTCGCATAAAATCGTCCCTCCGCAAATCGGCAACCAAGTTGCCGACTTGTGGAGCGACGAGTGAAAGGAATTAGTACCATTAGAACACGAACCAGTGAACGGATTTGAAAATTTTTTTAACATGCATTTCATCGGTCCTGTGTATATGTATCAAGTATCAGCTCTCTAGCTTATCGGGAAGTTGGTTTAATATTGATTACAAGGTTTGACCCAGACAGACAGAAGTAAGTTATAAAAAATAAACTCTTAAGTTTAATAAAAAGGCAAAAAACACAATGGATTATTAAAATGGATAGCAAAGTTTTTATTTGAATATAACATTTTTACAGTAATGCAAAACAATGGTTGTGCAATACATGTTGTTATAAGAAATGTTTTCCTTTAAATTGATGAATAATTTCTGGGTTTTTTGGAGTTTTTTTAGCCTTTTCTTTAAAATCCAAACACACAATCTGAAAATTGCCAAGAATTAAGAGGGAAAAATGATTTTTTTTTCAAATCACGCTTTTATTAATCTCTTCAAGCCGGCTATTTGTAAAATTAATTGTTTGTTCTAACAATCAATTCGCAGAAAATCGTCCCTCCGCAAATGTTGAGGGACGAGTGAAATGAATTTGCACCCTAGAACGCGTTCCAATTAACCGATTTGAAATTTTTTTAACATGCATTGTCATCGGTCATGTGTAACAAGTTTCAGCTCTCTAGCTTGTCGGGAAGTTGGTTTAATATTGATTACAAGATTTGAGCTGGACAGACGCGGACAGACACACAGAAAAATAAGCTAAATAAAAGCGTATGAAAATAGGGGTTTCCACTGCACATTTCAAAATTGACTTCCAAATTCGAAAATGGCGTCGGTTTATTTGGAAAACCCCTCACATAAAAGTACAATAATTCGTCAGATTTGTATTTTAGAATTGGGTATTGGTTCACTTGAGGTGAAACACCTTGTATAAAATTAAGTACAAAATCATTTCAGAATGCGTATTTTCTTTTTAAAAGACAGTAATAACAAACCAATATGAAAACATAAAATAGTTCATAATTATCGCATTTACATAACTGTATGCTTTAACAAGGTTATTTTACCTACCAGACATTTGAAGCATAACGATAGAGCGATAAAATCATCTTGCTGCGTTGACTTTAATTTGCATAATCCTGAAAATTTTTTCCTGGTTATTTTGTTCAGAGAAACAGGAAAATGAGATTCCTTCCGTCCTTTTTTTTTATTTTTTTTACTTTCTACGTTCCAAAATTAATAAACAAGCCGACAGATACAACTGTCGGGCTATAAAGTGACATGCCGACACGCATATTTGCACACCAATCAAAATAAGCCGTTTATTATACTCCCTACAATATTATTTGTTTGTCTCTTTAAAAAAAAGAATGTTATTAAAAGATTACAATAAATCAGAATGGATATTATTTTAAAATCTTTATCTCTCCTTCCGATAACAAGATACGATCCCTATTTACAGAAGAAAAAAATAGATCCTTCTTCTTTTGTTTTAACATTTCGTGATTGTATTCCTACACATCTAAAATATATCTATTTTTTTCGGCTTTACGTGTTCTTGGAAAGGAAATTAAAATTTCAGCATTCTCTTGTTGCAAATAAATATTTGACAAAGAAAAACAACGCGTGACACTAAACTTTCATAGAAGACGGTTAACACTGGCTTCCTGTCAGACGGAGTTCCTACTCACAAATCTCGATGACTTGACCTTAACTCGTTCCCAGTGATATTAACCTTCATAAGTTATAACTTTTATTTATACAAAATTCAATAACAAGCTGGAGATTTGTTGCGAACGTGCAAGACTTTATCTCGATTTTTGAAATACAGGTGATAACAATTATCACTGACATGTGACATCTTATCACATTATTTTAAGAGCGAACAAAGAAGAAAAAAAGTTTAGGCACGTTAACTGGAGTTTGAAAAATCTGCGAGAAAAAAATTAAATATTCAAGGAAATAATGATTTATACTGACCTGTGATCAGATTCGGAACGACTCAGACTAGGAGAACTTCTACAAGTGAGGAGAGAAAAAAAAAAAAAAAAAAAGAAACGAAAAAAATGAAGAAAAAAAATTGCTATGTTAGATTTTCAAATTTCAAGAAGGCTATATCGAATTGAAATTGATGAAAGTGAACAAGAGCAGTTAACGAGGAGTATGGAAGGAAGGAAAGAAGGAACTCTGGCGAGCTACCTGGCTCTGATAATGTGCTCCATAGTTAATCAAGAGGGACGTTGGCTGGGATTTTTTTTATCTGGAATTCCATTAATCGTCCTGTTTTCGGGCCAACACTTTTTCCGTCCAACGGTTTCGCTGCCCTTTTTTCGTTCGACCCCTCTGCTCTGATAACGTGGAAAGAGGCGGAGAGACGATGATACAAGAAGAGGCGATCTTATCTCGAACCCCGTACCACAACCTCGTCTCCGCCGTTTCTACGCCAGCGTTCATTTGCAATTTTAATCCAACTGAAAAATGGCTCCGGCTATCTCGTCGATAAGATAATGTCGCTCTATTCAAAACAAATGGCTTCTCCTTTTTCCTAGAACTTACCCCATTTTTTTCATCTTACTATTTATTCCTTTAACACACTTCCCATTCAAACCCTTGTCTATCCTTGTCGTCTAGCTACTCAGAAGATTACTAAGAGTGGAAACGATACGTTCAATCGATTTCCGTTTGATTCCCAACCGCTTGCATGAACATGAGGAATGAACATGAGGAATCAAGATCCTATTATTAATATTTAAATTATTAATAAATTTTAATTATTTATCAGGGAACAATTTATATATAGTAAAAAACGCCTCGAGACATGACTAAAATCTGACATCTCCTCAAGTCTTCAAACTCAACTGTAAACGCAAATGAGCAAGAATCCGTATTTTTCCCATTTTTTTAATATCTCGACTGGTACTGTTGCAAATCTAAAACAGAATGCAACAAATAAATATTTATTAAAAATACAGGGTCCAGTCATGTCATTATGATCACCTTCCCAAAGCAGACGTGGAACACTCTTATTATATTGAGCATGTGCGAAAATATGACACCGAATGAGTATGGAAGGTGACCTAACAGACTTAGAAAAGGGTACAATTATCGATTATTGGATCAGGTGTGACAGCATTTTGGAAACAGCGAACTTTTGAAATGTTCTCGTGCTATAGCAGTGAAATGTGAAGTGAAGCTGGAGAAATGGAACATGCGAGAGCCAAATTCCATTGATCTTGGAGATGAACATATGAACATCGTGGATAAGCTGAAATGCCACTGTTATAGGACTAACAGTCGAAATGAATCATGGAGGTCTCTAGAACAAATCCAAAGTTGCACAATGAATCCGAAGCAGACGCCTGGTGCCAGCACCTATGTTGACGTCTGTTCATCAGAGAAACCTCCTTGAATACCGAGATTGGATCCTGGCCGAGTGAAACGGATAGCCTTCTCCAATGAGTCAAGATTTTTTGCTTCATTGAGTGGGCTGATAGATGTTGGCAAAGGGCATAATGGTGAGAGTAGAGTTACAGTCTGGGGAATGTTTGCATGCCATGATTTGTGTATGCTGATACCTTTGGAAGGCAATATGAACGCAAATGATAACTTGTTGGTTGTGTTCATTGGGATGATGGTATGGACAGAACTGCCCGTGAGTAGTTGGAGGTGTATGACAAAGACTTGAGACTACTATCCTAGTCTCCAAACTACTATCCTAGACACAGCATTTATTCTTACATTTGATACATTTTAATTGAATGTGATTGGAATTTTTCTTATCCACTGTTAAATTTTTGAGGCTACGTATACAAAAACAATTTTTTGAAAACCATTCTAATTCAACAGAATTGGGCTAACAAGTAATTAAGGGTCTATCTACTATTATTACTATTACTAATAAATAAATTTAAACTAAACGCTATTATCAGATAAATAACTTCTTTCATATCGCTGATATTCGTTGGAGGCTCACGTTATAAAGATTACCAATGATTATTTTTAGAGTGCTTTGTATTAAAGTGAATTAGACGAGACTTGTAGCTAATGATAGTAAATCAGTCCAATAAGAACTAAAGGTAGGGGATGGGGAAAGGGAAAGGAGGGGGTTCTCCAATTTGTATACTGAAGAGCATAACTAATAATGTCACTTTAATAAGTATTAAAAATGTTGATCTAGATTCTGATGAAGTTGCAACTCGACGAGTTGTGAAAATTGCATTAAATATCAGGATATGTCCAAACAATAACAAAGGTCTAAATAGATTCACAAACCCGATCCCCTCCCCTTTAAATATTCGTAATATTTTATTTTCATTTTTTATTTTATTTGGCAAGTAACTTGGGAAAGGAAGAAGGCAGTTTTAGGGAACAGTGTACGTATATGCCTTAATATATTTAAAAGCTTGAAAATAGATGGAAATAAGAAGAAAAAAAGGACCCTATCCGACAGCTGGGACCTTTCCTTTCTTTAAGTCTTTTTTCTATACATGATCTCTTTTTCAGCTTTCATGTAACGGTGACAATTTAATTATAAGAACACTTATGAAAGATCATTCATTACCCTAGTTTCTGATTCAAATCAGCTCTCGAAATATTTTCCCTTTATAATTTAATTTTCATTAAAACTGTTTGCTTTTTCTAAATTAATAAGCAAGTTATGCTTCCTATTATCTAATTTAAATATATCATATTTGGCTACTGAATGAGGAGCTTTAATCAATGGCCTAATACGATAGAGCCCCTTTGCGCTCATGAGAATTATCATCAAAAATTCAAGCCGATTTTGAACCTAGCCAATGAGCAAAAAATAATGAAAATTTTCTTTCGAGATCTATAATGTGTGACTGCTTGTGTTTATGGCGCTGTGTTTTCGTCGAAGAGAAATAAATTGTTTTTGATGTCCCAGTGACACTCTAGAGAAGTCCTCCATAAACGAAATATCTAGCAGGAAAAAAAAATCAAGGCATCACTTATAAATTGGAATTTTGTAAATCACCCCGTCAGATATAGAAAATTCAATTTTTCTGCGTATTCATTCATTTTTCTTATATTCATAAAAATCGTTTTGCGAGATCTTTTATTGATTGTGCCCTAGACGCTGTTCTTAAATTTCTATGCAATGCATCTCCGCTTTTTTTGTATGCAAGTGCCCCAGATTTATCACTTCCATGAGTGATAGAAGAAGCTCTTTGGAGAAGAACTAAAAGTTCTGAAGATGGCACCAAATCAAACTAAGCTTTTCCACAGATAAACCAAGAAATTCCTTACCGAATGTAACGGGGAGGACTCTGTGAACTGACGGGACTCTGGACGGATTTCAGTTGAAAACGCATTAGATTAATCAAAATAGTGATAACAGGTAACCCTCCAATGCATTTCGATTTCCTTTCACACACAAACATGATAAAATAGAGTTTTCATTTATTCAAGAACGCTGGGAAAACGAATCTGAGATTAGACGAATCACTCGGAGGGCGACACATCTTGAATCAACCTTCAATGATGATAAACTACAATGACCCCAGATCACAAATACGATTTCTAATAGAATTATTTGTCAATAAAATGCCATCGATTGCTAGATTAATAATTTTTAATTAGATTGTTATTTTATATAGATAGATTTGTGTTATATTTCTAATTAATGTTAATGACACACTTCCAATTCCAAGATTTAAGACACACTAATATGGCTCAACACAACTCATCATAACATAAGAGATAACTCAAGGATCTTTTGAAGGGGAAGGTTAACAATGAATATTATTTTAAATCTGAAAATTTTATATAGCCAATAAGGAAGCGCTATTATCATTTCCACTATTAGCAAAAGTATATTAAATGTTCATAAACTCATGCTACTGGTTAGTATTGACAGCACTTGTTAAGAATTTGAAAGAGTAGCGATCTTGATTAGTTGTTGCGTTTGTCGGTTTTTAAAAACCTATTTTTTTGGATCAGTTTGTGAAATTCGATAAATTTTATATTAAAAAATAGTTTTAGATACTAAAATTAATATACAGTATAATAATTAATTATTTAATTAAAAATATTAACGTTTTAACTTGAGTCTTCTAGGGTAGAAGCATTTTGTAGTAAAACTAATATTTAGAATCAGGCGAATGTTTAATATGCAAATCCACGCATTATATTCTAATGGATTGGCCATTGACATCAGCTGTGTTCTTCACGTGCACCGCACCAGACAAGACTACTTTACTACCCGTATTTCACTTATATTCTCGCATAAACCTACTCATTAACCCTCTGTCGAATTACTCTATAACGAAGATTACAAAATCGCCATGTGCTCGCGGATCTACTCCCTAAAAATATCTACTCCTCACGCATCTAATCGGACAGACTGCAGTGATATCAAATCCATGAAAAACAAATCATGACTATCTATAATATAGTTATTCCAATAAACGCTAAATCTTCTTCACTTTCGATTTTCGATTGCTGTCTGAAATTTATCATACATAAAACTTATATACAACACAATATGCTACGCCTTACCTTAATTCCTCTCATAATGAAGAAATAAAAATTTTGGGGAAAAAATTCGAAAACCGGTTTAATCGACTTTTTGGAAATATTGGAATTCGAAAAGTCCGTTTTTGTATAAACCTCAGTTGTACATTCAAATAGAGTAGAAGTGCAGTACTGTCCCTTCACAGGGAGTGATTTTTTCTTTGTTCTTCGTTATCTCTATATTTACAGCAGAGTTTCCCAACCTTTTTGGTATTTCGCACCCCCATAAAAATATTTATGGTAAAAATTAGTTGTTAGGGTTTTAAGATAAGAAATTAAAAATCAAACAAAGATATTAGCATTGCCTTTTCACTATCAAAATACCAATCAATCATCACTGCTGTAATGAGTCAACCTTCTCATCTTTGACTCCATAGTGAACTTTCTCAAAGGAGGTCTATAAAAAGTGTTAACCCATGCAATTGACTTTCCATTGGAGTTCATGGAGGCTGTAAACAAAAACTTCCTCAATTATCTCTCCTTTTAAATATAGAACCTTTCCTATAACGCGATTGATTTCTGGTATTCTCTTCCCAATGAGATGCACTATTAACGTTTAAAATTCCCACCTGCCCCAATCACTCCACTCATGCCAATAGGTTAATTAAAAATTACATAACGGAATGTCAAAATGAATTTGTAGATTATGAAACTTGATCATTGTATTGGATTGTATAAGTTATATTGATTGTATGAAATTTATTGTAAGATATTGCATTCATTGAATTTGTATGAAAAGGTATTGTAAGAAACGAACATTTTAATAATTTATACACTGGTGCCAAAAGTTTGGACCAACCAGCAGTGTCAAGAAAAACTGAATTTATACGAAAACTGTTTTACACCTACAACTCTAAGTAAATATTAAACAATATTCAGGGAAGAAACAAATTTATTTCTGCGTTGTTGGTTTCTTATTACCTAAAATCAAAATAAGACTGGCCAAAAGTTTGGACCACATTTGTATAACATAAAGGGAAAAAAGTATTACATCATTAACTAATGAATTATTTTGATATTTGAGATCATTTTGACTCTACAATATTTGACAAACGACCTGAAATAGAATTAAATAAGCTTTTAATAACATTTGGCTTAACAGCTTTCTGAATGGCTGCTATTTGTTGTTCTCGAGATTTGTACTAAATGTTTTGGTAAATTTTTTGTTCCATGAGATGCTACACATTCTCAATAATATTGAGATCTCGATTTCGAGCAGTCCAAGCAAAAGTGGAAATGTTATTGCTCTCAAAATAGGCTTTCACAACTCGTGCAGTGTAGATTGCAGGACTGTCCTGCTGCTAAATCCATGGTTTTTGCTTAAACTAGACTTTGCACAAAGGGATGAACACATTATGAAGATCATCTTCATACTGAGCTGTTGTGCAATGTCCATCTATACTGTGAATCTTCAACTTTCCGTTGCTTCCAATGGCACCCAGAATCATCACTCTACTACTACCCATTTGCCGCTTAATTCGCAGTGGAACAAGTGTTTCTTTATCACGATGCTCTTCAAAAGAAGCTATATTATCAGGACCATCCAAACTGATTCGTTTTTCATCAGAAAACACAACCAATTGGAAGTCTGTGTTTTCACGCAGAAGTGTCTTAGCAAACTCCAGTCTCTCCTGCATGTGTTTCTGTGTTAGTGGCAACTTTCTGGGTATAATTTCATAGGCAAAGTTCTGAGCACGTAGTTCGCTGCGAATTGTTCTTCTTGAGGCAGCAAATTGCAAATTAAGTTTGACTTGTGTGGTGTTGACTACATGCCCAGATGTAATATCATGTCTAACATGCCTCTTAATTTTAGAATTTGTCTCTTCGCGCCAGTGCACAAGGTCGTCCTATTTCCGTCCTATTTTCCAATTAACATTTTTAACAATTCTGATAAAGATTTGTAGCTCACACGGGAGATTTCAGCAATTTTTTTGAAGTTTGTAAATTGCTTGGTAAAATTTCTAATTCGTAATGGTAGTATGGGTCCAATAACAATAAAATAATGGTAGTGAGTTCTTAAATGCAACAATTTTAAATTTA
>JAHWFO010062673.1:3578682-3590919 GCA_023313115.1 Rhysida immarginata | reverse complement strand
TAAATTTAAAATTGTTGCATTTAAGAACTCACTACCATTATTTTATTTCTAATTCGCTCTCGTTGGCTTTCAGTTAACATTGTACAATACATAAGATGGTTTTAGTGCTCACCACACAACACGATGACTTGTAATATGCAAATTATTTGCATGTTTGTGATGTTGGTCCAAAGTTTTGGCCAGTCTTATTTTGATTTAAGGTAATAAAAAAGCAACGACGCAGAAATAAATTTGTTTCTTCCCTGAATATTGTTTCATGTTTACTTAGAGTTGTAGGTGTAAAATATTTTTGGTATAAATTAATTTTTTCTTGATTTTGCTGGTTGGTCCAAACTTTTGGCCACCAGTGTATGTCCCCGAGGGACGCTCAAATAAATACCTAAAGAACTAAATAAATAAATATTCAATCATTTTTCCTCTCACCCCCAAGAAAGTTTTTTCGCATCTTCGGTTGGGAAGCCCTGATTTACCTCGACAGCATTGCAGCGTAAAATCATGTGAGCATTATATTTTGTGATAAAAAAAACAAAAAAGTTGAAACGTAAGTAATAAGATTTCTAAAGTGCAGTTTCAATTCAATTAAACAAGATGCGCCACAACTGTATCAGAATCGGATAGTAAAAACGAACATGAATCTGCATAGTAAAAATAAACAATGTTTTAAAATGAACAAGAACGTTAGTGAAGAATTGCTTGAACAGAAGTTATAATCGTGTTCAGTCATTTATGTTGATGTAGAATGGGATAATCTATCGAGTCCAGTGGAATTTTTCAATATCTTAATTCCTTCCGGACTTCCACCTCGTAAATTAAGCTTAAAGACTAATACAATTATTATGCTATATATGATGAAAGGATTAGTAAATGGTAAAAACAACTGATACGGTTAAATATAGTTTACAAGGAAGTAATAAATTAATCACTCGATAGTATCTCATATTAATTTACTATATCCATTAAGATAAATTATGTGAAAGATTAGGTTCAAGGAATTTTCAAATTTAAAATGAGAGCAATAATTTTTAATTATTTTCATTAATTATATGAAATTGCATATCACCAAACCCATCAATTAATAATACGGGTTTGTGCGAAAGTATTTTACTGAAAGCTTGGAAAAGTTTATAACCTTGAAAAATTATGCCATACAACAGTAATGAGTTTAACGGCTTTTCCTCTGCCAAAATCTTCGCTATTATTTCACAAAATTTGAGATAAAGTATAGGAGGGAATTTTTTATAAAAGCAAAGAACTAGGCAATTGTCGAACTAATCTATCTATAACAAAGGACTAGATATTTATAAAGGGAAAATATGGTTCGCTATAATGCAAGGGGAAAATATGGTTCGCTATAATGCAAGGGGAAAAAACTGTTTCATCCGCAGGAAATATCATTTTTTATAATAAATGGGAAATAAAAATGGATTTTAAAAGATAAAAGAGATGAGAGAAGGGAAAAGAGATTATAATATCGGAAATGGAGGGAGCTGTATGCATGTTGCAAATATTACCGAACAGTGGAGGACGTAGACAATTAATTTGCTTTTTTTTCTCTACAGGAAACTTGATTTCACATTCAAGTATCGTAGAAAAGAATTTTTTTTTAAATAAAATAATTTTTTTGTCGCGAAAACATTTCATTAGTACAATGAAAACAAAGCGATTAAATTAATTTCTTCGTCAAGGACTTTTTGATCGTGTAAAACGTTTTTTAATTGATTTAGTTTTTTTTACTATCCAGATAACATTCATCAATTCAGTTTTGGCTGAAAGGCAAGGCGATGCTTAGCTTACAGCGTCGTCTCCGGCGACATCATCGGTGGTTCGAAGACGATCAACCACATCGGCAACCGTCAAATTCCAGATTCCAGTCCATCGAAAAAAAAAAAACAAAATTTCATTACCTTCTTGTAAAATATTGCTTTGAAGACAATTGCAGCCTTCGTTATTGCGCTGGTTAATTCAA
Organism: Rhysida immarginata; assembly: GCA_023313115.1. Lineage (NCBI taxonomy): Eukaryota > Metazoa > Arthropoda > Chilopoda > Scolopendromorpha > Scolopendridae > Rhysida > Rhysida immarginata. The sequence continues at coordinate 3,588,953 of JAHWFO010062673.1, read as the reverse complement.
ATTATTAACAATAATGAACGATTGCTACAACAACGACGATGCTGCTATGAAGTTCAAAGATCAAAATGTAATCGTTACCAAAGAAGAAGGCACAGTTTTAGGCGTTTTGATTATGACTTCTATCTATAATGGATTTTTAAAATTCGCTCGAAATGTGCTGTAATATTTGAGGGGAGTGCACAGATTTTTCACACGAGAGTGAATCCGATTTGATTTACAACGGTCGTCACAGAATTCCGTTTCGTATAATATTCCACCCACTTATGAGGGGTTTTTTCATATAAAACTTCCTTTCCGGATATCGACTGAAACGATGACGAATCGAGGAAATTCTGCGTTGAGTGGGGTTAAATCGGATGGATTACGTTTCCACCCAATAAGAAACACCATCTTTAAAGAACCCTCGAACGAATAGTCTTAAAAGATTGAATTCCCCATTATTTGACGAAGGAGACTTTTTTCCCCCCCTTCAACCTTGCTGCCGTTCTCCGTTCGCCGAACGAGAAATCGCATCGGCCGCCGCAGCATCGAATGAGTGTGCACGGAAAAGGATTTTCCCGTTTGTCTCATCGGAATCATACGCGGAAGTAGGAGGGAGGCGGAGGATGAGCTGCAGAGAATGTCGCATTTTCGAGTGATGATGATGAGGCCTCCCTCGTTTGAGTCATGTTTCTAGGTCAGCTCCGCGCACTGGTGACATCGGAGTGAGATTGGCGGATGGACGGCACCTCGCGCACGAAACCGGCGAAACGGATGGATGCCGCTCGACAACCTAAACGCCAACGACCGGCTCATCGTTTGTAAACGTGAAATAAAAGTAAGGCGATGGGGGATGGGAAGGACGGTTTGGAGAAATGAAGATGCGGAGGAATGAAGGGAGGCGCGGGATGCTGCGCGAGGAGGAGGAGGAGGAGGAGAAGGAAGAGGATTTCACGCACACAGAGACAGAGAAGAAAAGAAAAACGGGCTTCCACTCACCTGCGCTCCTCGTCAGATGCTGCGCTGGCATTAAATCAACACGAAATGAGTAAATGGCATGGATATTGAGTAAAGCAAGCAACATACAAACACAGAAAAGAGAAAAAAGAAGACGAGGCCTCGTTGCGCCTTCGCCAGGGCCCGGACTCTCTCTCAAGGGTCGGACTGGTCGAAGGGCGCCCCACTATCGCCACCGCCGTCGATTCTGCCCGATCCCTCGACTCGGCATCGGCTGGCTCGCTTCACAGGGGATTCGAGCGGTGGCGGCGGCATCTGGCGGACGAAATCCTTAACAGGAGCGGTCGATTCGCACGGGGATGAAACGCAACACGCGGAAAGAGAAATCATTTTGTTTGAATATTTTATTTCCAAGGTCGATTGACCATCGTTACGACAGAATGACAAAACGACACACCACATTGAATTTTATGTAATTTTCTGCGGCGTCGTTAATTTTTTTTTTTTTTTTTGCTGATTAATTCGAAACGGAAAACCAATTGAGAAGTATTGCAAAAGAGTCTCATGAATAAATAAATTTAATATTAGATTAGATATTAAACGAATTCAAGTAACAAAGAATGAAATTTAAATATAAATGGCAGTAAAAATATTTCATATAAAATATCAATTTCTTCCCACTCTTTTAAAACTTTTTTTTTGTTGGCCTTCTGCATTGATCGCTCGCACGGTCAAGGTGAGAGATGGGCACTGCCAATTGTGATAAACGGAGAGTTGCGCATTCATAAGAGCAATACTCTAAAAATTATTATTATTATTATTATTATTAGTAGTAGTAGTAGTAGTAAACTTATAAATCAAAATTATATTAAAATTTAGATTTTTTTTTAATGTTACAAAAAAAAAATCACCTTAAGGGACAACTTTGGGTATGTTTCCGAATTACAGTATTTCAGTTATTGTTAGGTTTAAAAAATAAAGGAAAAAACGGAAAACACTACTCCGCATAGAAATATTTTACTGACTCAGATGTACATTTCGGATTTCAAAAATCCATCATCAGTGAGTGATTTACAGACGGGAAAAAAACCATATATATACAGAATTAGAAAAAACATACAACCAATCAAGCAACGGAGAAAAGAAAAAAAACATCTCGCCAGAACAGTGTTTTTTTTTGTTTTGTTTTTATTTTTATTTTTTCTTTATATATATGGGTTTATGGACGATCCCTAAGAATTTAGACGCCATGCAACATTATAACAGATGTCCAAACCGTAGGCAAACATTATAAGTTTATCCAATTGCGTCGCAAAACTGCCTATTTAACGCGGTTTCCATATAACACTGTACACGGTTTCCATATAACGCGTTACGAATTAATTTGATACTGCCGTGCCCTCTAGATACGAATTCAAACTCGGCAAAAACGCTTCTAAGGTATGCCTTAAATTATACACTGTGTTTGGAAATAATAAAATAAGAAAACGTACCTCACCAAAAATTTCATTGCGGTGTTTTCCTTTATTAATACTGCGATTCTCATAAGGCGGTAGGAATTAACCTGAATTGTATGTACTAATTCCCAGTTTCTTATAACGTGGCATGAATGAGTCGCGTTATAGGAGGGTTGACTGTATTTTATACGGATTATTATCTAAAAATTTTGAATTTGTTTAAAATTATTGTTTAGAAAAATTTGACAGATACTTAGGATCACCACTTGTTCTCAATAAAAATTTATTGCACATAAATATACATTCGACAAAAATAAATAGAAAAGCTCTTGTTGTGGCAAAATGTTTATTTATGACTTATTGTCCATACTTTCTGTAGTTTCAATTTTAGGATCAAACTGATACTTTATGATTATCTTTTTTTTATGGTTGTGTTTTATTTTGTATCTTATTCTAGCCTTTAAGATTTCTCCAGCCTTGTCCTTTTCTAAAGAAATTAACTTGTTACAAATTCTTAATCTTGAACAGTTCTTGAACAAACTTAACAATGGTTTTTCCCAATTTATAAGCTCTATTCGATTTAAAAATCGCAAAGACTCTTGTTTAAATAAGGTATCTTCTTTTTCTTCTTCTACAGTTTATCCATTTTCTTGTATGGAGTTGCAGTTCTTTACCAGTCTTTTCCCCTACATCTCTACCATGTCTTTTCCGTGGTCCACCTTTTTTCCGTGTACCTGACAATTCCATTCTCATTATTTTCTTTCCCACAAAATGGTCCTCCTTCCTTTTTCCACCATCTAAGCCTCGATTCCTGAATTTTATCATTTATATCACAATCTTTTAATGTGACCCTTATCCAATCGTTCCTAAGTTTATCCACCCCATATACCCACCTCAGCATCTGTATTTCCGCCTTCTTCAAGGGAACTGTTTCCATCTCATATAGCATTGTCGGCCTAACTACTATTTTGCGCTTCAATTTAATTTGAATTTTTCTGTCACATAAATAAATTATAATCTAAAAGTCTATCCAGTGTGTATTTCTCGAGGTTTCGGAAATTCTCAAAATGTAGAAGCGCATCTCCTTTATATGAAGATGCGTCTTTGGATAACTTGGATTCTTAAAAAAAGTTGTTGAAGATTTAAATATCAAATTTCGCTTAACCAGCAAGCGTAGAGCAATTTGTGGCGATATTGTTTGGCCAATTGTTAAGAGAATGAGAAACAATGGCAACTCCTTTGAAATGTTTAAGGTTTTCGTTATTCCAAAGCGAGCATTTACTCTATTATTAAGTAAGTATAGGCCTTTATCATTTGTTATTGAAAGTCCTGTCTTCTTAAGAAGCATTTACCTTTTAAAACGGTCGTTAACACTAGCATTTAATTAAAGTTAAAAGGCTTTTAGAAGAAATAATTTTTTTTTTACTACAAGTCTAAGTACTCTTCTCCAATCTACATTCATTGTCAAGCAATTCTATTCCTGTAGTCAGTTGGGGATTCCGCCCTTCTTAAGACTTCATAGAGTTAATCAACACAAAACCGATGTTAATTTTTTTAAAAAAAAGTCATCTTCAAATTTAACTCCATCCAAAAAAAAAGTCCCAGAAATATCATAAAAACCCCACCCTAGCATCAGTGTATATTTCGATTGCCGTTCACCTTTTAGTATCCTGAAAAATGACTACGTTTGCAGGCTAATCGATATTTGACATTTACTGAAAGAAACAACATGGCAATCGAAATGTACAAATATGTGAAATTTTTTTTTTATTTTGGACAACTGGTGGTTCCAAGTCTCTTTGCCGACGTTTTTAGGCAAAGTTTTCACAAATTCCTAAGTTTTCTTTTGTCTCTTTTCTTTATTATCTTAGCTTTTTCATTAGTTTCTTTTTGTTTAAATCTCTTTTTTTAATGCTGCAATAATATGTCACACGTTAATATAGCTGAAGATTGTTTTTTAAAATTTATTTCTATGTTAACAACGTGAGGACATGTAATCGATATTGTTTGAGTAAGCGTTATGAAAACGCCTTCTCAATAATATAATTAAATTTTGCAGTCACACATATCTTGTTATAAAAACAAATGACTAAATATTTATCTGTTGCACTTTGTTTTAAAAATGAAAAAACATGTTCTAGAAATGAAATTTTTATAGATCATGTGTAGACTACATTTATCATGCACTAAAGGCATGACGAGCGGTTTCGACTTTCCTCGAGGTGTGGGGCGCGTTGCAGAAAAGTCGCCATCCGACATTGGAGGGCGTTCGATCGAAATCAATTGCACGACGAACCCATGGAAACGAGAATCCCCCCACAAAACAACAACAACAGGAGCCGAAGCAATCAACGCCACCGAACGTTTCTCCTTTCTTAAATAGAAGAACCATTGCTGTCCGAAGCATATCGACGTCTCAAGAGGAAAGTGGAAATGGAACACTATTTCGTCGAACGTTCAGTGAAAAAGTGCTTTCACATATACATGCACGCGCACAAATGTACGCGTGAAACTCTGCTCGTGATTTATATCCATCCAACAAAACAGCCACACAACAAGGAAAATAGCAAGGCGGCGAGAAGGGAGTGAGGGTTTGTGATTCTGAGTTACAGGTGTGGGTGAGTTCGTGGTCGGAGTGGGAGTCGGGAGGTTATCGTCTCCTCCTTGATTACTGTAAATCTCCTCCAGAGTGACTTACCCGGTGAAGGAGTTTTCGAGGAAGGCGTTGAGGGAGGCGGACGAGGCAGCAATGGCGGCCTGACGCGTGCAGCTCTCTCTCGTATCCACGAAGCTCACTTTACCTGCACATCGAGAGAAGACGAATGAAACGACAAATTATAATAAAGAAACGATAATAACAAAGAAAGGAAAAAAATAAACCTACCCCCTTGAAGGGCCCCTCCATCTTGGTAATCTGAGTAATCGACCAGCGCGCGTACAATGGAAACTCTTGGCGCGCTCGGAGTGACAAAAAAGCGCGCGTAAAACGCGAGAAATTGAACGTGAATAAATCAATTCTTTTGAAAAATAATAATAATAAAATTATTTTACTTATTAAGTATGAACATGAATTACTTATCGGCATTAAAAGCGATGATAGAGAAATTTTACGCTTTACGCATTCATAAAATCCTAAAGGCGAACTTTTAGTAGTCAACTCCTTGAAGTGTTAACTTTTTTACATTATTGTATTCCCCTTGCGCACCATAAACGTCTTCAATTAAGAAATTTATTTAAGGGCGTGGGAAGTGTTTAGTGCACATTCGTTCTCGTTTGGCCTGAAATTGTTAGTTTAACGAGCAATTCCCCAATTGGCCGTAATTTCCACGGAGGTCGTCGGTCAGCGGCCTCCAAAAAGACAATTTTCCTCTTTCCAGTTCCCTTCGCCATACAAAATGAACAAACCCACTACACGGCAAAAGGATGAGGATGATCGACAACTTTTAGCTTTTATTTGCGGAGAAGCTATCTGCTTGAAGGGAAATGATTGAACGTCAAGAGGGGAATGAACTCACGATCGCAAAAAATATTAATTTATGTTACAACAGCGCATGAAAAATTTTTCAATATTTTAATACATAGAAAAATCTTTAAAAACATGAATTATGAATCAACACTATATAAATTACAATAACATAAAGTTAATAAATTGCCTCTGATAAAAGGATAAAATTCGATTTAAGGGATAAAATAAAATATATAAACCAAACAAAAATTTAAGGGAAACAAAAGCATATGCCATTTAAAAATCAGGTTATTAACTAATATGACAGAGAGGAATGACAAACAGAGGAGTGAGGAAGCAAACATTTAAAAGAGTAATGAAAAATGTAATAGAAAATGCCGATTACAAATCTTAATTTTCAATAAGAAGTTTCATAATCGGAATGTCATTCAATATCAGCTTTTTAGATTTTGAATTTTATTCCTTTGTTTGTAAGTACTCGAAACAATTATAAAAAATACAAAACGCTTGCCATCAGTCCAAATATTTGTTCGCAGGGACTAAGTCCAAATATTTAAATATTTGAATTTATGAAACGAGGGATTACGTGTTGATGTCCAGAAAAAGGCCAATGGTTCATGAAATAATCATTGCCAGTTTTCCTTTTACCATTTAGGGAATTTTACTCGTAATAGACAAATACTCAAGAGTTAGCACAAGGTAATTTCAGTTTAATTTAAATAGTTTGATTCTTCTAAATTAACACCTTCCCTCTGCTTCTCAGAATATACTTAATTCATCAAGTAAATGAGGAGCGCTAATTGTTTGCTAAAGTAGTTCTTTGCATGTAGTCGCAATAGCGACATTTCTACTAAAGACTTAGGTATAAAGCAATTTTTAACCTGTCAAATGACAATTTTTTTTCCATTAAAAAGTAACGACAATTTCTTCAATTAAAAAGTAATGACAAGGTATTTATAATGCTTGACTAACTATGCTTTGGGTGCTGAGTTTCTTTGAATAGAAATAAAATCAACAATGCTGCTAAGCTATAAAGCGCACGAAAATATTAGATACCATCTATAAATTTTAATGATACGAGTTAGAAAAGAAAAACATAATGTTGCTGGTTTTCATTCATTTTCTGATATCTGTCGAAATCGTCTGAGAGAACGTTTCAAAATAATTTCCCCGCTCGGCGTTCGCGTAGGCACACTTTAGAAATTTCTGCATATGAATATAAAGAAAATATATTTTCAACATTTTTTAATATTACATCTAATCAAATTTATTTTATTAGAATCCAAAATGATTTCTTGCTTAAGAGAACGGAAAAATTAGCTACGCCACTTCTATTAGGAGCCTTTTAGGTAAAATCATTGTACAGTTTAATATCGCTACAGATTTTTTTTTTAATGAATCATTCAACTTTTCCTTTATTCAGTGAATAATTACGGGATTATATCCGTTCAGTCGTAATAAGCAATATCCCGAGCTCTTCGAATTCTCATTCGGAAAACGAACTCGATTATATCCGGGTAATTTAACGCAATTGACGTACATTAACAGATCACTGATATCGCAGCGGTATTATCTTTTGCTAAACTCCAGGAATTCTGTCGTTATGAAGCAGGTATACAGATGTTAGAACGTAAAACCTTTAAAATAAATTCCGATTATTACAGTAATTGTTTGGAAATGAAAAGAAAGATTCGCTAAGTTGATTTGGCTTCTGTTCGATTTGATCTCTTTTTTTCTTTTTTTTTTTTTCCAACAGCTAAATTGAAAAGAAGTTTAAAATTGGCACTCCAATCATTCCAGCACCTTTTTTCGATGCTCCTTTAATAAATTTATTTTCTTTTTAGTATTTGAATCCTAGCAGGAGTTACTTTGATGGACGGAGTCGCACCCCTCGTTTAGCGATCTCCCCTTCCGCGTCCCATATTAGCATCACTTTAGGTAATCATATACATAAATATGAATGCCCAATGTTAATTTGAGAATTTGCTTCCATGCATTTCGAATTTCTTTTCTTCCCACGGAGATTCTTGGATACTTGGCACGATTACAAGCCCAACCCTTTGTGTTCCGTTTCGCTCCAGCTTCCCTTTCGTAAAAGTACGCGTTTCGCCAAACTATTTTTAGAAGGACTCCAAGACACACGATTTAATTTTCCACGAGAAAAAAGGAAAAATGTGCTTGACCTCTGACCCTTGGGAGACAAAAAACGTCTCGTTTGGCACTCTTCAGATCGAGGGGGTTTGTCCCGTGCTCTTGGGTGTGGTTCCCCACTTCTCACTGTGCGGCTCAACTGTGCGTGACTCGCCATTCACCATCATCCAACCCATTAAAATTGTAAGAGAGGAATATTTAACTTTCCCATGGATGCTAAAAATATATTTCATACCGAAATCACGAATTCAAATTATATCCAAAAATAAACCGCAAACAAAACAAGGAAAGGGGTGGCAGGGTTAATGGATTCAAGGTGGAAAGAAAGAAAACTTTTTTCCTTACTTGCCTTCTACACAAATCATTAATTTCGCCAAGAAGAAAATAAAAAAAAGAACAACGAGGGAATTGTGTCACGTGTGATTTGGGCTATTGATAAGTTGGGATATTATTTATAGGGGATCTTTATAAACCAGCTCCACCTACACTGCGGAACGACGGGCCGGCTATAGACACCAACGTCCGAAAAGGCTCTTCTCAGGTGATACGGTCGAGGCTCCTCATTGGCCGCATACTCCTCCTCCTCCGCCGCCGTCACTGCCGCGTTCATTTGAAAACCGTTGACAATTGACTTGGCGGTTCGACTGAGTTCTTGATAAAGAGACGCTTGCATTTATACTCCTAAAATAAGAAGTCCCTTTCCTTTCAAAAAATCCGTTCCAAAAAAGCCTTTTGGGCTTCAAAAATAAAAATAGTCCTTCACACACTGCACTTAGGCACTAATCCAGATTCGCAGTTGCTGACGAGAAAGCACTTGAAGTGCTTTCAACACTGAAGAAACAAAAACCACCGACTTCATCGGCCTCTCAATTTTTAATGTAAAATACACTGAAATGAGAAAATGTTTTGAAGGGTCGCCAATAAAAAAAAAATAAAAAAAATAACTCTTACTTTCCTGCGCTTTATTTATCTTTATTTTAATTTTGAAGGACTTCCAGAAATTAATTTCCAGAAGAAAAGAAAAAAAACAATCTTAAAACTACAACAACAAAAACAATATCTGGAATAAATATAAATCTCGTATGTTTAATCGATCACTTCAAAAACGACGTAAGTCATAAGTCATTTCATAAAAATGAAAATATTTTTATAGAAAATATTTCACTCATTCTATAATTCTTAATTATTTTTCTTTGATTACAATTTTTTTTCATATTAATATTTTCATTTTTTTATAATCTATAATTTTTATTTTACTTTAATTTCATTGTAATTGCTCAGCTGTAAGCTGTTTCTGGGCACTCAGCCTGTTGCTTACAATTTTAAATAAATAAATAAATAAAACTTTTCAGAAATCAATAAAAACTGTTTCACATAAAAATATTAATATTAATTTTTTTACTGATGTGGTTATTTAGAGCTTTAACCTGTTAGTTACATCACCGTTACTATTAAATAAAAAGGCTTAACATATAAAAATTAAAAAAAAAATTCTTGACTTAAAGGGCAAATGACACCAAATCGGAAGGTGATTTCATGTAGTTTTGAATACTTTCCTGATACTAAATACCAATTTTATTAATTTTTTACTTTCATTTTTAATAAACAAATCTTAATTTAAAGGCCACTTCCGATAATATAAATTCATTTTGAATTTTGCCAAAAACTCCCGCAATAGCGTTGCTTAGGGAAACTATAATTCTTGTTCATAATTAGGGAAACTCCCTTCATCTAGTTTCCCTAGCGTTGCTTATGACGTCAGGTTTGGTAACCGAGGCCGACGAGATTTACAAGCCGTGGGGTGATTCACAAGCCCCTGGCCAACGCCTCCTGTAAAGAAAGCCTCGGCACTTAAACGTCATACATTGTTACATCATCATAAGTCGACCAAATTTAGGGCTTATTATTGGTAGAAATACTATTAACAAAGGACGCAGTATGATGATATAACAATGTATGACGTTTCAGTGCGGAGGCGTTGCCCAGGCCAACACTACTTAGACATAAGGCCTGATAACGGAAACGCCATACATTGTTACATCATCATTAGTCGACCATTGTTAATCCTATTTCTACCAATAATAAGCTTTAAATTTGGTCGACTAATGATGATGTAACAATGTATAACGTTTCCTTTATCAGGCCTTCTGTCTAAGAGGTGTTGCCTAGGCCCGACGAGATTTACAGGGCCTGGCACGAGGCTAACGAGAAATACCAACACCTTCTAGACACAAGGCCTCTTCACGGAGGACTCTAACGTC
>JAHWFO010062673.1:3519431-3568682 GCA_023313115.1 Rhysida immarginata | reverse complement strand
TAAAGAAAAAGTACCAAAAAAAGTATTTGTTTAAAAAATTTTCAACAGAGGCTTAAGTGCTTAGGTTAACAGTAGCAGGAATCTATTCATCCAAGAGGCATTTGCACTAGTCAGGTATATAATGGGTTTTAAGTCCGATCATTCCAACGATCAGCAAGAATCGTTCTTCTGGACGTATTGTCTTGCAATTCCAACCACTTCTTGTATACCAACAATGCTATGTGTGCAAAATTTCAAATAAATCGACCCATTCCTTCTAGGTGTTGCATTTTTTTTGCCAGCAGTGTAATCATCCATTTTGTCAGTCACTCATTTGAAGAGCTGTTTGGATGGTGCACAGACATGCTTGAACTTCTGCATTCGACGGTTTAATCGCTGTTAGTGATTTCAACTTCTTGGATATCAGTTTCCTTTTGAATCTTAAAGATGATATCAGCCAGAGCATCCTCATCTGCTTGGGGGTGGCCATGACAAGCCGATCGATGGAGTTAAGCAACTTCAGGCATGGCTTGAGGACCACTGCTGGGTAGAATGGCTATTTGGGGCACAGCTGTTGGGGGATTTTAGTCTGCTGGATGCCCAGCAGTTGGTGATAGTCACTAGTCTGTTAGTTTGTTCGTCTGCCAACAGCTCTTCCATCATGAACCCCCCGTGCTTCGGAGGGCACGTTAAGCCGTCGGTTCCGGCTGCTACTATAATCTCGTAGCAGCCGTTTGTTATTGGGATGATGCAAAACTCCCTCAAAGGAGTAAGTGCTGCAGACTATCGTTCTGCGATAATCTACCGTCTGTACAAGTAGAAGATCTTCATCTCCTTCCGCGTTGGTTCTTTCGCAATTTGAACATCTTGGTCAATCGTAACCCAAACACTGAAGATATAATTTAAAGACCAAGGACCTGAAAGTGAAACAAAAATACAGTACAATCCATGCAGCACAAATAGCAAATTAAAGCAAAAATTACCTTACCTTCTTGGTCTTTATACACCTCTTCATTTTCGAACTTAAAACTAGCTTTTTCCAGCAGTTATTGATGGCTTGACACTTCTGACCAGAAGAAAACATGTGCATAGCATCAAGCAATTTTAACAACTTCATTTGCTAGGAGTATCCATTGGCTTAGAGGGATACTAAAAGCAGAGTGTTCATTTTTCCAGAGTGAGATGATGGGATGAAAAAGTAGAAATTGTGCTGCATGAAAAAAAAAAGGTGGCCATATTAAGCAGATTGTGGCCAGTTAAAGTGAAAAATTTGTTCCATAGGAAACAGAAAATTCTAGACAGAGCTGGAGTGACCATAAAAAGCAGGTGGTCATATTAAAGGTGGCTACATTAAGCAGCGACCACTGTAGTTGTAAAGAGGCAAGCATCGGAAAAGTGAACACCCGGATCGGATGTCTCAAAAATTTATTAATGCAACCCAAATAAGGGAGCTTTCTTAAACCATGTGGTTCCATTTTGGCCTGACTCCCTCCCTCCATGCAGCCTTACGTGATTTTTTCCTTATTCTTAAAAATTTCTTAAAAATAATTATAATAAATTGGTAATTAATTTTCCAATAATAAAAGCTGTGGCATTTGTTTCAGGGTGTATTTATATTCCTCCTCTGATCATCTCAGCAAAATTTTCATACATTTTAAAAAAATATACCCAAATTTAAAATTAATAATAATAAAGGACCAATATAAATTTTTAAATGTTTTATTTTAAATTATCATTTCTTAAAAAAATTTAATATATATACATTTTTTTTTCCTGAAGAAAACTCTGACAAAAAAATAACCAGAATAACAGTCACTTTTTTTTTTTTTTAATAATTCCTTAAAAAAGTATCAAAACAAAGGTGGAAGGGAAAGTAAATTAATTAAAAACTGTACAAAAAAATGGAACATTTTATTTACACAATGCAAGTTAAAAAAAAAAAAAAATAATTACTTTCAGCTCTTTGCAAGAATCCCTACAAACAAGCACTTATTCTCTATAATAACAGCAACATACAATTGTCCAGCTACAAAAATTTACAATCATGCAGGCACAAGTTTCACACCAAAAAAATCACAGATGATGAAGACGATAATAATAATAATATCTAAATGGTCTCTAAACTTTTAAAGTTATTTACATAAATGCATTTCACTTTTTTTTTTTTAAAATGGAAAAAAAATTATTTTCAGTTTCTCCTATAAAAAATAGGGAGAAAAAATACTCTTCTAAAAATTATTTTAATAAAATGGGATAAAAAAGATTGTATTAAAATTATAAAATACATCTTCACGCAGTAAATTTTTTTACGCTTTTTTTTCTAAAGTTTATTATTAAAAACATTTTCTCTTAAATTATTATCTCCATCTTAAATAAAGGTGAAACTGCTATAAATATAAAACATGTATCACAAACTTGTAAGGCGTGTATTGACACAAAATTAACACTTACATCAAAATGGATGAGCAAATTAATGAAGACAAGTTGCAATTTGAAAATGAAATAATGTAGGGGAGGAAAGAAAAAAAAATTGCATCTCTTATTGTAGTTTTCTAAGCATTTATTAAGGTGTCCCTTAAAGTGTTTTTTAAACCTAGAAAGACTTGGTAGAATTACGATTTTTTAATATGGAAATAAAATAAAGTGGTGTGTAAGTATAGAATTATCTAGACCATAATATGGATCACTGTGTACAAATGTACAAAATAGATTATTATTGTTGGTTGTTAAAACATTTGTCCCTCCCCCCCCCTCCCCATTTTTTAATTTTCCTATTCACTTGAGTCAATAGTGAAATCAGGATGTGCATTGAAAGAAAGGACCTTTCCAAGTATGAGGCACTGAACGGCCCACTCTGTTGAGACAACTGGAATGCGAAGCTTCTTTGACCTTCTAAGTATGGACGGCGGTGGACAAGACATATCAGAAATGATCACAACTAAAAATTTAAAAAAATAATAATAAAGGTTATTATTCAGCTCTTTATAATTGCAAATCATCACACATATATTATCAAAGGTCACATATTTACAAGGGCGGTCCTATATTAAAGGTTCGGGTGGTTGCATGGACAATTTTCTAACGTGCACATCATTATTCTCCGTTCAATAGTTTGGGTGTAGCAAGTGTACGATATGAGCAATGTCATAAAAAGTATCCCAAAACTAAAGTGCAGTTATCCGATTTCTTCAGGCAGAAAGAGTGAATCGGAGTGAGATTCCTCAGTTTGAGGACATTTTGAGTCAAAAAGTTGTCCGTTTGGTGCAGGAAATTCACAGGCAGCTGAACTGAACTGAACTGCAGGGTGACCTGGAGGAATGACAACCAATGTTGGTGCACATACGAGGGGATTGTGAAATGGTAGAAGGTTTGATGAGGATTTGACAGCCCTCAGATTTCTATGTGTTTGGCAATTTTAAGAATTTCTTATCCAGCAAAAGATTCCAGGATCAAACTGCTTTAGAAACCACTTCAGCAGTACATTACATAAAGGGCAAGGACAGCTATCGTGACTGCTTGCTTAAACAATGCAATGCTGAGATAAATGTCTGAATGCAAATGATGACTACGTTGATAAAGGAACATTATCATGTGCTTTTTGAATTTGATTTTCAAACTTTTTCAAATAAACATGCTCCCATAACTTTTATGTGTACCTTTATTATCGGACTGGCCTCATTTAACCCATCCAATCGATGCATAAGAGGATTGCTGACGTATATGCTGCAAAAGGAGAGAGTGCTGACGTATTTTTTTTCTTTTGGTTAATGTGTATTACCGAATTTATAGAAATTTTTGTTTATTTATTGCACAAATGGAGTAATTTATAAATAAAATAATTTTCATTACATTAACAATTTCATTTTATTTTCAATGAACAAAAAAGCTATCAAATGAGTGCTATTATCATGAGTAAGGTACTTTCCTTAGGCATTTTACAGAACAACAGGGGAAGTATGAAATGAGTCAGGGAAAAACCTTTATTGAAAAGGCATACATATATGAAATTGAGACTCTGATTACTCAGATTCTCAAACTGAGATTACAAAATTTTACAAAAATAATGTTAAGACATTAAGAAAAAATCTTTATTCTAGAAATCATAGGGTCTAAATACCAAGTAATACTCAACTCTACATATCTGAATCTTTCCAATAAATAAGTTAAGGAGAAATTAACAGAGATAAGTTAAAGATGGATTCAATTATCAGGTTCATTACCTGGAAGTTCACTTGAGCAAGTGGACAGTCGGGGGACAATAGCTGCACCGGCTGCATGAAGAACAGACAATAAACAATCTTTAAAGTTGTTTTTGTCCTGGGAAGAGATGATCATCATAGTTATATCTTTGAAGATTTGACTTCTATTATGCCTGGGAAAAAATTCATAGAAACTGAAGTATGTGATTTTTCAATAAAATTTTGTACTTCTTATAGCTCATGCAATGAAAGAAGGAAGCAAAAGCAGTGAGAGCCAATTAGATTCAAGCACAAGTTGATCAGTTAGGGTTTATCTGGCTTCCCGTAAAGGGTGAATCGTAAGGATTTTCCAGTTATTTCTTTCTCTTATGGGATGATTCGGTAAACTTTAAAAAAGCCATTTTTAATAAAAGGCTAAGGAAAATGTGGCAGTGGTTTAACACTTAGATTACTATCATCATCGCTGATTAGTTTGTCAAATTGTTTGCTAACCGCTCAACGTGTGCAATCGTTAAGATAACAATTGTGACTGGTCCCTTCTTTTGTTGCATTAGCTATAATCAGGCTGGCTATAATACATATAAAAGAAAGCGTGAACACTTGTGTGAAAGTTTTCCTTCTTTTAATTTTATTAAATAATTAATTAATTGAATTTTAATTTTATTAGGAAAAAACCCCAGGATGATTGTTGTATATCTGCACGGTCTTTTGCTCAGAACAATAAGCCTTTCGCGATAATGAAAAATAGTTGCTTTATCAAATATTTTCGAGGTAAGGAAATTACTTGTACCACATGCCATGAAAAGTTAGTGTAGAAGTTAGGCAGATATGAAGTAAAACAAGAAAGAAATAAGTTACTTGATAATCAGAGATGAATGGGTTGGCAAGTCTGGCAGTGGGCCACAGTTGCCAGAAGACATGACAATAGATGGAACTATAGCCATTCTTAACTGGCACCCACGAAATATTAGAAGAAAATGACTCCATACTATACTCTGTCTCAGCTTCAGTTGAGAGTGAAGTCACAAGTGAAACTGTTATAGTTCATCTGCATGAAGAAATAGTTCGAATAATTTTCTATATAAAAAGTTCAAAATTCTTTCTGCAATCATATATCATATTTTTCTTCTTGATATAATAAAAAATCGGCGGATAGAAAAGCCACTTGATGAAATTAAAAAAAAAAAAAAAACTAATTAAAATGAAGTTGATCTATAGTCGAGATTATTTGATTGTAAAAATGAAAATGGCGGCGTCTTGTTTCTATGTGAAGAACTAACGCGAAAGAGATGTGTCAGAAACGAAGATGATAAGAGTTTACACGAAGAGGATTAAAATATTTTAAAGATTAACTTTAAAAAAAAGATATCGGACAGATACCAATCGACTAATCTACTTCGAGAAGCCACGTGATTATAGGACGGTCTAGCGTAGTACAAGTCCAATGGCGGAAGGATAGGATGTTGTGCACTATGCCTGGCAAACGACGTCGTTCCGTGACATCACTCTCAACTGAAGCTGAGACAGGGTATAGATGGAGTGATGATATCAGAAAACTGGTGGGTATCAATTGGAAAAGCAAAGCCCAAGACAGAGCACACTGGAAACGTTTAGGAGATACACAAGGTGAAGATAAAGTCTTTATCTGATAAAGAAAATTCATAAAAAAAAAAAAACAACCAAAAAACAAAAAAAAACATGTCAGAAAGGTACATACTTTTTTTGTATTATGATCTCCATCTCATAAAGTTCTTAAACTGCTGGTACAGTAGGAGCCGAAGCGATTTAGGTGGCGCTAACCTCAGTCATATTGAAAATGGCATCTACAGTGGCAGCCAAAATAGTTGGAACAACAGCATAATTTTCACTCGAAAAGTTATAACCGATAAATTTTGTATATAATTTTGCAATATTCATCAATTATGGCAACCTTTGTTTTGCAATATTCATCAATTAGCACCCTTTGTTTTTAACAGACTGGAAAGAAATAATTTTAAAATTTGAATAATTAGCATGTACCAACCGACTTTTTCGTGGGCCCCCCCCCCCCATTGGACTTAGACAAAATGGTTGGAACCCTAACTACTTTGCATGTCGCATTGCTTCTAGGGTATTTAAATACCTGGAAATCGTTAGTAATCCAATCCAACAGCCAAAACCAAAAAATAATCATGGGTAAAACTTGTCATTTACAATATGCTGTGCATCAGGGCATGCTCAAACTGCATCGTGAAGGTCAATCATTTTCACAGATTTCAAGCACCTTCTCTGTCAGTAAGAGCACTTGTTCCCTAATTGTGAAGAGATTCCGTCAGACAGGCATCATGGATACCTCAAAAAGCAGTAGTCGCCCACGGAAGACAGCCCGACCGGACAGGAAGATATGATGCCTGAGTTCGAGTGATCCATTCCGCACTGCCCGGGACATTCACCATGACCTTATGAATGAAAACAACGCGAATGTCAATGTCCGAACAGTTCGAAGACATCTGAACGAATACGGCTTATTTGAACGATGTGCTGCTCGAAAACCATTTGTTTCAGCAAAGAATCGCCGTGCTCGTCTTGTATTCGCAAAGAAGTACCTAAACCTTACGCCATCACGGTGGTCTCTCATCTTATGGAGTGACGAATCTAAATTTTTGAGATTTGGTTCAGACGGTATGAAGCACGTAAGATGACCAAATGGTCAAAGATTCAACCCAAAGTTCTTGGTTCCCACTGTCAAGGGAGGTGGTGGATCAGTGATGGTTTGGGCATGTTTTTCTGGTGGAGGAGTCGGCCTTATTCACCAAATCAACGGGATAATGGATTGTTTTTTCTATAGAGACATTCTTAACTACTAATGCTGTCCTATGCTGATAACAATTTGCCGCTTAAAAGGGTTTTCCAGTAGGACAACGACCCAAAATAGACGGCACGTGTAGTCACTGAATGGTTTAACTCCCACCTCATCAAAAAATTGGACTGGCCAGCTCAAAGACCTGATCTGAATCCAACTGAGAACTTGTGGAATGACATTGATAAGGAGATTAAAGCCAAAAAACTGAAGAATAACTTGGAGTTAATGGCAATAATCGAAGAAGCATGGAAGTCCATTTCATTACAACGATGCCAGGTGCTAATACGGTCTATGCCGCGTAGATTTGCTGCTGTTATACGGTCGAATGTCTATCCCAATCGATGGTTTGGAAGAGATGGTCCTACAGCATGGCCCCCAAGTTTCCATACATAACATCCTTAGGCATTTTCCTATGTGAATATGTTAAGGATAAAGTGTTTGCTACACCAGCCCCCAACATAAATATAAGCAAGAATAATGGATGGAATACTGACAATAACAAAAGACATGCTGGCACATATGTAGTGTGATGGACCCAGCCTCCAGGTAATGCACATGAGTGCATATATTAAGAACAACACTGGAGAGTGAGACTATCAAGGGTTCGGGACCAGTGATTGGATTATGAGAGCTTAGGTTTACGTGTTAACTTAAGTTCGTTTTTATTCATATTTTCTTTTCTCACATACATTAAATTACATAAATCCATATATTCTTATGATAATATACTCGAGGCCCCACAAGCGCTATTAAATCAATATTAGCATGCAATATTTCGTAACCTAGATTTATTACAAGGTCGGAATCATGTGCACTTCAATTCCCGACGCTTGAATCTGAGGCAGACTGTCTTCACGCAACTTGATACTAATAAGAGGGGAAGGGCGAACTCGCGCTCCACACAGCGACGTCACGCATAATTCCTATGCTCGCATCCCCTGAAACAAGTATTCCGTTGGGTTGTACGTCAGTTCACGCAGAAAGCCTCTTTTAACTACCAACAAAGGGAGAGGCACTGAAACCCTTCTTAGAAGGATCGAGCATCTAAAACGTGAACGCTGCTGGCGAGCTCCAAGAGCACATCAGTGTTTACCTTCGCTACACGTGCTTTTAAACTCACGGTGCGAACACTGGGCTCGAGGGTAACGCTCCCCTTCACTTCCACTGCTTCAGCACTCGCCTCAGATCCAACACAAAAGCATTCATATGCATAATTGTATTAAACTAGATACAAGTTTCCTGGTACAATACAGGTCGCTGTAGCATCATGTAGCGATGAAGGATGTGTTCGAAATACTCTTAATGGCGAGTTTATATCTAATTGTTTTTGTTACGACTATTCAAATTCAGCAAGAGAGGCGTAGGGTAAATTTTTAATTTAGTTCACGTGAGATCCGGTGGGAGGTTCCGTATCCACGCCTAGGTCGACCATTATACACTCCCACAAATCGAAAACGATACCACTCACCGGGATTCCCGTGGCTTAAATGTTGCAACGCCACTCCAGGTTAGCTATATGTTCATACTCTGCAATCCACATATCGGTCGAAGTCATCACTCTCCCATTCCGTAGCATTTGTCATCGCAGGGGCTCCATTGCGCCTAGCCCTCGCTCGCTTCGACGGCCCTCGCAGTGTAACTGGACGAATTATTTATCTCAAAGAAATTCAACAGAACAAATAAACAGAAAAATCATACTTATTCATTGTACGAAACATAGTTAAATTCAATTATCGAACCATATCGTTCCAGTCCGAACTCCTGGACGTCGTGTTCGAAAAAAAAAGGATGTTATCATTCAACACAACATATGTCCACATCGCCCAGAAGTCGACGATGGAATGCCAATTTTACATAAAAAAAAAAAACATCTTCAAAAACACGCGCAACAAACAACATTCACACACAAGCACTTATTCTCTGAAATTCACACAACAATGCTCTATTGGAGGCTGAGTTGATCTTCTAGGAAAACGACGCTAACAACTGCAGACACCAACAGAGCACACACACGAAACACTCACACTTCTCACAACAATATAAACAACAACAACAGCTACGACAATCCGGATACGCACAAACAACAAATAAATATGCAAAACCATTTTACAAGCACTTTAATTACTCAAAAACATCCCGTTTACGAACTAAATCACTGTTTTCAATACAATTAATACACCCAAGACAATCGCTCCAACCACACTTGATTCCCCTTACTACCTGACAATAACAGACATAAAGCCAAACTCTAAACATACAGGTAAGACTTTATCTAATTTCTATAAAACCACCCCCTCCGCCGGACACACGTGACTACCAGCTCACCTGGTACGTCACAGTGGCGAGACATTGAATATCGTCTAAATGTTCTCAGAGCTACGAAAGATGCACATGTTGAAATGTACTAATTTTTTGAGATGAAGATCTTAATACATAAAAAGCATGCAAGTCTATCTGACAGATTAAATATACCGTATTTTCGTGAATATACCCCACGAAATTCCAATTTTGTGTAAAAATATCTTGGAAACCCCACACCCCTGCAAACCCCACAGGGTATCCAATATACAGGACTAAAAAAAACTTCGGGATAATATTATTTAAAGCAGGAAATTAATAAATTAATTATTTCAAACACAAAACTGAATTAACATTAATAAAAATTGTATTGGCAGTATAAAAACTTACAAGAGAAAGCATAAGAAATGGAAGAAGAGTTTATTTTGTAGGAAAAGAAAAATACAGCAGAATATTCAATACAGAAATTAACAAATAATGGATCCAGCAGACAAAATAAGCAACTGATAAATGAAAACAACTAGCAACCCATTATACAGGGCAAATACAAAAATGAGACCCCCCCCCCTTTTTATTTTAGTAACCGAAGCAGATATGTCAATTTTGATAAATCCAATGAATAGGAAGTGGTGGGTGGCCTATCCCATGGTGCACTTTTCATCATCCCAAATATATAAGTTAGAACACATTCAAATCCTATCTTAAAAACCGTAAGAGATACACGAAAATTTCCAAAATCCGATTACACTTCTAGTTTAACCTCTTCTTGCTTTCCATCTCTCCATGTAAAAAATATTTTGGAAACCACCGCCCCTTCCCCGGATGTAAAAAGTGTATAACCCGCGGGATATATTCGCGAAAATATGGATATAAATTTCAAAGTTCAAGGATAATCCCGACACACAAAAAAAAAAAATGATAAAAAAATCCCCTTCCACATACACGGACTTAACTGAGTTTACAACAATTTGATGGAATATACCAGGGGTGGGTACGCTTGAGGTCAATGAGAGCCACATTCCGGATTTTCATATATTATAAAGAGCCACACTATAGTTACATAGTATTAAATACACAATCGCAAATAGCAAACTGTTAGTTACTTAATCAACTTAATAAGATTTACTAAAAAAGTTTCTGAAAAAACAAACTTTCAACAGGAGCCTCACTTAACGAAGAGTCGCATGCGGCTCTCAGAGCCTCATTTGCCCACGTCTGGAATATACCAATATCACATCTGGACTGGTCCATCCTGCAGTAAAGTTGGTTGTTACACTAGAAGTGTAGATGACAGTTGCTGTTCTACAGGAGAAAGTACTGGAACTGAACTTTAAGATCACTCACAAACACCACTGCACTGAAGAATCCCAAACAACAAAACGGTAACATCGAATCACAACGATATAGTTTTTAATGTATAATTTTTGTATGTTGGGATTCTTCTTGAATTTTAAAATTTAAACATTTTTAAAGAGAAAAGCATTTATATATTTATGTAAAGACTTTATGTCCACCCTGTACATTCAGCAGTAGATTGATAAATGTTGAATGTGATGATGACCAATGATTATCAAAAAACTGAATTGAATGAAATTAGCCATCTCTCAAATTTTATAATTCTTACAGCTATTTCAAGCTATATACCGTAAAACCTTGAATACAGGCCCAGGTGTCTATTTAACTCAATGGTCCCAGGTGTCTATTTAACTTAATTCAAACTTATACAGTATTCTGAATTACTCTAAAATAAATAAATTTAAAGCATGTTGTCATATAGTGAATTTTTAGTTTTCCTTCTATATTAAAATTAAGCTTTATCTTTCAACCGTTTATATTTTATGGCAATGATAAAGCATTACATATAAACAATGAAAGCATTATGAAAGCATTATGAAAGCATTTTATGGCAATAATGAAAGCATAAAAAAAAATAATATTAAAAGCAGATCAAAAATTACAATGTGTGTTTTTAAGAAAATAAACTTCTTATCTGATGCTTACCATTCAACCAAACTTTTAGTAAAGATGTTTACTCCTGTTGGAAGCAGATACGCCTTGTAATGTAATAGTTTATTCTAAAAATAACCATAAAATCTCGTGAACAAAAAATATGACCGTTATGAATGATAATTTATTATTTTCCTACTAACCTTCTCTTTGCATATATCAATTATCCATGAATGAGAGATGCATGGGATGCCCACAGCCAAACAATAAATATATTTTATAGTCCTTGCATGAGTATTTGATATAAGATAGCATTCTTTATGCTCTGGCTATAAATTCATATCAATAGAAAAAATATAATAACAATAACATAAATGGTTTTAAAAATTCCTTTGAAATCATGCTAACGTAACGCAGCAGTCTTTTAATATACTATCTAGCTTCAGGTAAGTACTAAATAGAAGGAAATAAGTTGTCAAAATTTTAAGAAAATATATAACTCTACCTTATGCTCTTCAATAGTGTCCAGAATGATTCCTCCACCTGAGATAATCTGTCGAGTTAATTGCATCTTGCAATAAGGAACATGGTTAATAAATTCTAGCAGTGGTATGGGGCAAAAAATTTAGGTTAAAAAAAATTGCTTTAAAAATTTTCAGCAATGATATAGGATAATAAAAAGAATGAATGATAACATCTGCATGGGCATAAAACTAACCTTCGGTTGATATAGATCCTAATGAGGATAAAGACTCTTCTGCATCCTTTTTATTATCATCATCAGCACTTCCTTTTGCTACTTGAGTTAGAAAGAAAAACTTCCCTTTGAACAGAAAATTTCCTTTTGGAAGCAAAGGCCCCAAATTTGGATCTGAAGGGAAATATATATATATATATATTTTTAAAAATTCCAATATTGTAAAATCATCGATTTTAACATATTTTTATGCATATTTTCATTTTTCGTTAATGGCAATTAAACATTTTTTTGTATTCTTATACAGGGTAATTCAAAAGTCTGTACATGATTTTACAATCCAATAACTATGCAGTCATTGATGGTAGCTGATCAACCATTGGAGTCATTGGATGGTACCATTGGAAAGAGGGGATTGTTAAATTTGTTGCAGTTCCCGGTAGAAGTCTCCTAGTAGTGTTTCAATGCCTGCAAAAAAGAAGTTCTTGGGACGTATGTGGAGTCACTCATGCACCGCCTCCTGAACTTTATCAGACCGGAATTTGCAGCTGCCAAGCATTTGGGTTCTGCCTCCCGGAACCAGATTGTCGAGCATTACATGCCCAAAGGCACCACCATCAACAGTGACTCGTATTCAGACCTTCTGAGATCCAAACTGAAACCTTCCATCCGCACCAAGCATCGTGGACTTCTCACAAAGGGAGTCCTGCTCCAACACGACAACACTAGGCCCCATACCTCCCATGCCACAGCTGCCACCATAAAAGATCCTCCGTACTCCCCCAAAGTTCAGGAGGCGGTGCCTGAGTGGCTCCGCAAACATCCCAAGAACTTTTTTTTCTGCAGGCATTGAAACACTACCGAAACGATGGCGCACATATATTGACGCCATTTTTTCCTTGCTGACATGTGTTTTGTGCAAAATAAATTTTTAAGGTTACTTTTTGAATCGCCTCGGACATGTGGTGCCTCAATACTTTTTGACAGGATTGAGCCTCTAAATCACCATTTCAAACCGGAATGATGAATATTTTGTTCTTTACTGCACCTCAGTATGTTTAATTTAACAATAAATAAAGCGTTTTGTAATGAGATACGAAGTTTTGAATTACCTTGTAAAATTAGATTTTATTATTCAAATTCTAAAATCATAATTTCACAAGAAAACGGAATGGAAGGTTCTGCCTTCATTATCTTCATTATTTTATTTGAAGTTTTTTTTATTTCTTGCCACAAATTAGTTAGAACACAATATATTCACAAATCTGTTTAATCATGAACATGACCAAAATACAACATGCTCAGCACATGCAATTAAACTTCATTAGTACAGACTTCTGCAGACCATCAAAAAAAAGTCTGTTCTAGCAGAGTCCTGTATTATCCAAATATGGGTAAATGTGTGAAAAATAAACAGTAAAAAATGCAGATGTCTACAAAGGAATAGGTAACTTTTATTAACAAGACTGATTAGATGGTAAATGTAAATTGAAAAGATGAAAGCTGAATGATTGAAAAAATGAAGAAACTTGAAAGAATGAAAATACTAATTTTGTTTGAATCGAATGTTCGCATGTATGGGCATATAGGTCAGTTAATTTTTTTATATATAGAGAGAAGTTGCATGTTGGAGGCAGAAAGACTTCTGCTTATGTTTACCAATGCCCACACTCTTCCTCAAACAGTACATACGGTAATACTTTCCTCCCCTATATGAAAAATAAATAGCAGATTCAGCCAATCATCAAGGTTGAATCCAACTCATCTGCAAGTAATAGTCTGTTTAATCTAGATGTTCTGAATATTTGGTCCTTATTAACCATAGGTTCGTATTATCCATCAGCTGTAGTATAAAAAAAACATTGGCCTTTCAACCAATCCAAAAAAAAAATAATAATAATAATGGTCCGTTTAACAAAGAGTCCTTATTATCCAAGTCCTTACTAACAAAGTTCTGCTATATGTAGAATTGACACCGAAAGCAAATTTTCAAAACCGAAGAATTAGAAGGGATGGTCCAACACAGCGGCCCCAGGCTTTTCCCACACCTGATTATTTTAAGAGGAAAGAGTGTTCAGTTAACCTATTTCTGATAATAAAAATTGGAGGGCAAAAGTAATGGATATTAAAAAAAACCCGGCAAAAAACGAAATATCACATACGGTAGGCGAGTTCCGAGCAAAAAACAGTACTTAGTGACATGCATAAATAAAGTATTAAAAACATGTGTATTTGAGAGGAAGTAAAAATTTGAATAAACATCTACTTAACACAAAATTGAGTAAAAACTTCATGGTCAGACAGTTCATCTTACATTTAAGAATAAGTTTTTAATTTTGAAGAATTCACGTGGTTAATTATATTTTTCACTTCTGAAAATCTCCTAACACATTTACGTTTGTTATTCCCAAATAAAAATGCCATTATTAATTTTTATTTATAATTTGGCGGAAAGCAAATTAATTAATGTACAATTAATTTGGCTGATACCGACTTTAACATTAAGACAAAAAGTTTGACAACAGCCTACAATGCATGAGTACAGAAACATATATAGGTAATTTATTTATTATCCAGATGAGGTTTCAAATCATCAGAATGATTCTTTTATCTCCTATTAAAATTTAATTAACAAGAGAATTAACTGAATTTTATTTTTAACTGAATGAGAATTAACCTAAAATCAATGAAGTAGATTTCAAAAAGAAAAACCAATATATGAATTCTACACAGATACTTATTTAATGTTATCAAAGTAGATTTAACCAGTTTTTTTTTACCTTCTATCTGGTCAACAATATGGAAGTCTCCACCTGCCATCTTCCTTCGTTTCTGTGGAGTCGACTTAGCACTTGGAGATGACATAGAGGCACTGGTAATTGATAGGCATTTCATAGATGAACTTTCTACAAAGAAAGAAATAAAATCAAACCCAAACCAGAATAAGAAATGAAATTTCTAATCATGGTTATATCTAATTTACCTATAGGGGCTTCGTTCTTTGAAGTGACATTCTTCCTGCTTTTCTTCTGTGGTGTTTTAGTCTTCTGTGGACTCACTGGTGCTAATTGTCGGGCTTTTGAGGAGCGTTTGCCTTCCACTATGTTCTCTAAAATAAACAAGAATAAATTAATCCCTCCTGAGGAGGGTATAGAAAACAGGAAGCCTCGTGTTCATCTAAATTTTTTTTTTAAAACCCTTTTTATCCGCACTTTTTAACCCCCATTTTTTTCAAATTTTGATTTTCTCGAATGTAGTATTGAGAAAATGAAAGGAGATATATCTTCTTACGTTTCTCATCATTTCCAATTAAATGATATATCAAATGCCATACCTTTCCATTTGAAACTTTGATAGTTCTAACGACTACGGGACTGCTGCCCTCACAACTCTGACCCTGCTAGAAGAATTGGACCCAAATTTCATAGTAATACAGATCTTGTTAGAGGAATCTGCATATCGAATTTCACTCCTTTACATACAGAGTACCATATAGATCAGACGGTCTCCTTTAACTCCCACCCCAGTGGGCCAATCAAAACCAAACTAAATAGCAAATTAGGACATGCCTATGGATAAGCTACATTCTGAATTTTGACCTTTTACATAAAAAAATGTAGAAAATATGAAGGAGATTTCAACATAATGACTGACTTCACAAATCCAGTAACGAGGTTTGTAACATTGCTGAAAATCTGCAATAGATTGAATGAAATCACAAACTAGATATGATACAAAAACAACCACTGTACATTAAAGTACACAAAACATCTTTCCACAAATAATTTATTGTACATAAGCACATTTTGGGGACAAAGTCTCTTTCCCTTATGAAATAAAGGTTGAAATTTTTTGGACCTTGCCTTGCATACGGACTTACACAGTGAGTAAACAACAGTTACATAAATAAAAATACGAATTCAGAAAATAATCTGTTTATTTTCCCCATCGGTTATTTAAAGGAAGTTGCTAGTGACACAGAGACATTATTATAATTTCACATCCAATGATCTGATCTGAATGAAATTTTCAATGGCAATTGCAGATACCTTGAGTGTTTGAAAGATACCAAGTTTAGCCTTTTAGCCTCATTATTTATGCCTTTACATTTTTTTTTCAGATTTGTACCTTTTCCAGCTGAACCATTCAAAGTAGATTTATACCTTTTACACCATTGGAATGATCATGTTTTACAAGAGAGTAACCAGAGCAGAATAATTTTTTATCACTTTAGAGATGAATACCATTTGTTGTCTTTCAATATTTTTTTTTTCTGCTTCCCTCCTCTCAAAAAGTCTTTATTTTTCCCAGACCTTTCCAAAGTGCCCAAGATAATAAAATCTATCCAGTAGAACCAAAGATATTATGTCTGGTATAAGATGGTACTTAAAAGAATTTGATTACTGGTATACTGGAAAACTTGAATGCAAGAAATTTAAGTTCAAAGTTTTCAAAAATTTGTCTGGTACAAGGGGGTTCAGAAAAAATTTTTGTTGACCGTGATAATAGTGAAATTTAAAACACTCATGCAGATTGATAGACATGTTAAAGATGATAATAAAAAATTTCCATAATTTTTGAATTTTTTTGACCCAAAATTCGTTTTTTCACTAGCAACTCCCTTTAAGAAAAATTTACATTCATATAAACCAAGTATACCCGAACCCCATCATTACGAAATATAAGGGACCCAAAAATCTGCTCATACAAACTATACATAACTTTTTGTAACACCACTGTTCACAGAACTATACAAATTGAAATGTTCTGGTGGAGTATCACTGCCATACAGGATGTATGACTTAAATCTCCTCTAAAAATGACGGGCTCGGGGCAATATGGATGTAACTAACAAGACGAAATTCTTACTAGAGGTAATAATTAGTGCTTTTGAAAGCCATTTACAGTATGTTTTAGTAACAATTACACAAATAAACTGCAATCACAATAAATCAAAACATCAACCATGATAAACCTATCCAAAACGTATTTACTGCTTAGATCTGTGATAATGGTGGTTAACCGAAACGCGTCGGCCAAATAAAAAGTTTATACCATACAGATTTATAGATTTTTTTAAAATTTAACATCACTTTTCTCACAAAAATTCTTCCTGTGGGTTACATCCTTATTGCCCTGAGCCCTTCAATTACAACATATGCTTTTCAGATGGTGTGGATTTTTCTGTCTCATTGTCATCACTCAGTCTTAGATTCACCATCTTCATTTTCTTTTCAAAGATTTTAATTTTCAGAATTCGCAGTTCTTGCATCTCACGTGCTTCATTGTTTATTTACACTGAAAGCCAATCAGAATTCACAGGTATCTAATTCGACGTGCTTCGTTATTCATTTAAACTTAAACCAATCAGAATTCACAGTATAAGAACCAAAGTAAAAAAGAAAAATCACCTTTTTCTTCTTCTTTATAATAAAAATCTTAAATAACATAACTTTCTAGAAATTAATTTCTTCATTTTTTCTTTTTTTTCCGTATTCTTCACAGATTAATACAGATGGTCAACTCTGCAATAATCACGTGATTAAATGTCCTGCAGAGCACCAGTGAGACATACAAAAAGTACAAAAGTCAATACCAATTGTGATTAGAAGAATTTTCTTAATTGTTTAAAATTCTACCATTGTTGGAGTTATACAATTAGCGATTCTACCATGAAGGAGAGTGTTGAAATTACCCTAACGCTACAAGTATTAAGTAAAAATAACCTAGCGAAGTGGTTTCAAAACAAAAATACTTTTGGGAACTGACAAGCAAGTGAAATGTAGCATAAACCAACCAAGGGATGATTTGTGAAGAACTATAAACATAAGCTTTGTAGAAAACTCTACAAGAGCTTAATAAATTGTTGTAAAATCTTACAGAGTATTTATTTGTAATTATGAATTCCATTTTTAAATAAAATTAAACAAATTTAATTTTAAACTGTTTTAAGTTGTCATTTTTTTATGTTAGCATTACTCAATTCACAATTGGGAATAATTTGTTTTATTAAATTGACCTTTATCACGTGCATTGTGATTGGTTGCCACTAAACGTTACTGATTTTTTTACAAACTTCAAATGGCGGATACTGGACGTGTTAACGGCATTTGTTGACTGTATCATAAGTGAAAGTTTTAATTGTTGTTGTTCAAATTTTTGTTTCTATGGTTAAATATTGTTGTGTTCCCAAAATTGTCAGAATGAGGAGAAAAAAATAAACATCATTAGAAAATAATTTTATAGGTAATTTGGAAATGACTATGAAATTAAAATTATGAAAGGTTATCCATAAGCATTTAAATCATTATATTTTCCAAATTTATGGTTAATAATATATGTTGAATTAATAAAGATAATAATAAAAATCTTTAAAATAGTAAAAACCTATGGAAAATGTAAAAAAAAAAAAAAAAAAAAAAAAAAAAAAGAATTTTACTCAAATCACAAGTGCTTACAACACGACCAAGGGATGCCATTTTTTATGTGGTCACGTGGGTAGTCAAGGCTACGAAGGCTAAGAAGAGGTGTGAGAACGAGAGTTTATGATAAAGGTCAATCCTAAAATTAATTTTTAAAAAAATGATCTTAGTAAGCTGAACTTGATGAGTCTACGTCATATACTGCTCAAAGGAATATACGTCATATGTTTCATAAACGACGTGATTAGTTAGGCAATATATGACATCATTTTTTTTAGTTCTTATCTCAGCCACTGGGTATCATTGCTGAACACTGATTGGCTAATCAACCAAATTGTTTTAATCTTGTAAGAATAGGAAGTTGACCCTCTGTATTAATCTGTGATAATGTATTATCCAAATTTTGGCAAATTAAAAAAATTCATATTAAGCAACCAATTTAATATAGGAATATTTTACATGGGACCACGGCCACAGAAAATTTCATATTAAGCAAGATTAATATATTTTGTAATACCGGGGTTCGACTATAATTTATTCTAAGATTGTAAGTATAGAGAAGGAAAGTAAAACCTATTTTTTTTTAAATTCGTATTTCTGTGATGAAAAATAGAATAAAATATATTACTCAAACTAATGGCATCTGATGTGACTTCAGTTTTTGGTGACTTCTCTTCACCAAACAAGCATATCAGCTGATCAGCAGTCATCATTATGGAAGAGACTGGAATTCTTGACAGAATTAAAAAAATAAATAAAATAAAATAAAATAATAAACAGAAAAATTAAACAGTAATCATCAAAAACATTAAGATAAACAGAATTATCAAAAATGAACTCAAATATTTTATTAATCGACAAAACACAGGTTTTTATTTTTACTTTTTAGAACCTCCATTATCCAATTCAATAATGTAATCGTTTTGGTTTCCATCTACTTCAATATCAGTAATAATTCCAGTATCGAAGCATCCATCATCTAATTTTGCATAAACACTTGATCCAACAGGCAAGAAGTTGACCCGATAGATATCATTATTATTAACATGTCGTATGCTGTTATCATCAAATGATACTAGCCATCTTAAACAAGAAATAGCACTCTTTAAAAGATTGGAAAGGTAGATAAGACATAATTCTCTTCTTATCGTTATAGTCCAAAATTTAAAACATACCTTCCCAAATGCTCTTCCTTCATAATTTTCCCAGAATAATAATAGCCATCAACCCATTTTGCAAACACTCTACATCCTAAATGTAATTAAACAAAGAAACCAAAACTTTAACCAAAATCT
This sequence comes from Rhysida immarginata, assembly GCA_023313115.1. Taxonomy (NCBI): domain Eukaryota; kingdom Metazoa; phylum Arthropoda; class Chilopoda; order Scolopendromorpha; family Scolopendridae; genus Rhysida; species Rhysida immarginata. The sequence continues at coordinate 3,549,003 of JAHWFO010062673.1, read as the reverse complement.
ATTAAACAAATATGGCACTGATAATATTAATGGCTTATGGTAAAATAATAAATTTCAAATGACAATAAAGAATAATGGAAAAGAACAAATTTTATAAGGGGAGGAGGGGAAATCCTTGCTAAGACTTGTCGGAATAGCATATGATCTTTAGTTAAGATTAAAAAAAAAAAAAAAAAAAAGTTATAAAATTACAATTAATATTCTGCACAAAAAATTAAATATAAGAATTGTAGATACCACAACATAATTGCTTCAAGAAGTGGGAACATAGTCAATCTAAATGATTAAATCAGACCAAATCCTGGATGAATAATTGATAATAAATAACTTCATTTAGTATATTCTCAACTAATGAAGGCAAGGAACACAAACTTTTTGTTTGCAATAAAGAAGTTTGCATTTCCTTTCCTTAGTGTTTGTTCACAATTCTTGTGGTGCCCGGCATGAAAGAAAAAGGAAACAGGCGCATGTATAAATGAATAAAACTCGTTCAATCAATCAGAAACGGACTGGAAACGAGGTTTACTTATACTGGCATCAGTAGTAAGTAATGCCTTGATTCCTGTCCGTTTCTGATTGGTTGAATGAGTTTTATTCATTTACACATGCGCCAGTTTCCTTTTTCTTTCATGCCGGGCACTATAGGGTATTCCATACGTTCTCAACATTTCAAATGATGTAAAAACCTCTTCATTTGCCCTGAAGAAGCTGGGAATAAATGGCGAAACCAGTTGGAAAGATTAATTTCATCATAATTTATTGTAAGACCTCATTAAAATACTTCTTGTTAAGCTGTTCTGAGAAAGGGATAATTTCATCATACAGTACCACGAATGATGGTGAAATTAAATTATGCAGTGAAAGGGTTAAAGTAATGCTTATGCCTTAAATAAAAAATATATAAAATGCATATACCGTATTTTACGGTAATTAGACTGCAGCAATGGATAGGTCACAGTGTTAAAAAAATAATTTTATTACACAAAAAAAAAAAAAAAAAAAAAACAACCCTGGTTTGGCCGTAGCATTGATAGATTCTTGAGGGGGTGGGGGGAGATTTGTGAGCTATCTTAAGTCACTTTAAAGAAATCTGCTGGAATTTTACAGTATTAAGTATCATTTTATTCCAGAAATAATAAAATACACACACGATAATAATATTTGGGTACAATTATTGGATAATTAGAATTCGTAAATAAAATCCTTCAAATGAAGAATCTTCTGATTGTTCACTTTTTTCATTGTCCTCTTTGGTAGGACAAAAAGCAACCAGATGAATTCACTCGGACAGAACAACTTTTTGTCGCAAGTTCATTCAGAAAAATAATTTACTAGATTAAACACAGCATTGGTTAGGCTGCACACGCAAAAATATGGTAATTTATGCAAATCTTTATGGCCATGAAAGTCAGGGCACAGGTCCTCTGACTCTCATAATCATCAGATCTACTGCTTAAAGAGGAATGTTATTCATTTTCAGTGCCAAGATATTCTTGTACACTTAAGTCCGCTACATAAAGGCCCACCCATGTTACAAAATCCACTAAAGACCATGAGTTCAAATATTCAACTCATTTCAGTCTTTGGCCATCATCGGCCGCTAGCCTTCTTGTGATGGCTGATGATTGTGTATGACTAAAATATATTCAATCTGTATTGAATTCTGTTGCTTATTTGAACCTATGGCTTTTAAGTTTTATTTCTTCTTCTTTTTAATGTAAAGTAGAGGGTTTTACCTGTGGAAATTGTTCTGGTCATACAATCCTTACCCTCTTCTTCAGAAGGAAAACTTGAAATAGAATTTCTAAGAGAAAAAGTCATAAATTTATTTAACAAGGGTAAAAAAAAAAAAGAAAATAAAAAAATAACAAATGCAAAATTTTCAAATGTTGCATTATCCAATCTTTCAACCTGATAAATCTTAGGCATCCAGCAAAGTAAATAATATACATTAGGGCTAATTAGATTAAATAGAAAGGAAAAAAAAATTCAGATTAAGGCAAAATTCACAACCTGGATTCGAACCAGGAACCATGAGCTTCTGACTCACACCTTTAACCAACTGCGCTACTGCAGACAAGATACTGGTGTTAGCTGGATGTAAAATCGCCAGTAAGATGTGACCAGGATCGAACTTAAACATTCCGGTGCTGTGATCAGGATTGAAAGACCAAAATCTTTATTTTAAACACCATTTTGGCCATGTTCTCAAATAGATAGGACATATGTGCCTATTATAACTTTTACTTACATTTTGACGCTCTATCCGAATCTGAAGTCAAAATCAACAAACTCGAAAAAAACTGGCTACAGAATGACTGAATTCTTATACCCAGTAACGATGTTTTTCATTAACAATGTTATGGTAATGCAATACCATGCATTCTCAACTAGCTTTGAATTGCTCTTTACTTTTTTATGCATGAAAACTTGTTTTTTGTTTTTTTTATAAATCTAAAATAAAGTTTGTGGATTTAATGCTCAATGTTTTTAAAAATGAACATGTAGCACAAGCTGACATTTCAACGTTCTCCAGTTCAACAAGCCCACCATCACTACTGACTATGACCCAGACATCCACTTTTTCAGAGAAATCTCTTTCCCAAAATTCATTCATCTATTTTGAATGAATAAAACTAATTTTATTTTAGACACAGAAGTACTAGAATCAAATTGTTAAGTTCATTATAAAGAATTAATCACTCATTCTACTGTAAATATTTTCCTCATATAGATAGAAAAAATAATAGATAGAAACATAATCTTCATTATATGTTGATTATATTTTAACATTAAGCAGTGTTCTCCCCAGAAAATTTTATCAAGCGGGTGGAAAGATAAAATAGCTGGGCAGACAACATTAGAGTTGTGTAGCTTTTCGTGTATTCAGCTGAACAAGCACCAAAATCAGCCGAATGGCTCGTCCCTTCAAAAGGTCCTGGGGAGAACCCCGATTAAGAATTAGATAATAATCCAGTAATTCCACACAAGCCTAATAAGAATCTTCTACTATATGAGGTCTGTTTATAAAAAACAGGTTTTTGACTCCTAACTTTATTGCCTGAATTATAACAATATACGTTTGTCTTCTTCAAAGTAGTCCCCTTGCTTGCAATGCATTGCTTCCATCGTTTCTGCCACAGTTGGAATGCTCCATGGAATTCGTTTTTTGGGATAACAAGTAGCTGACTGCGAATTCTATTTAATCTCTACATTTTGAAAATTTCCTTTTAAGGTGGTTTTCAACTTGGGAAAGAGGAAAAAAAAGCCTGCTGGGACCAAGTCTGAAGAGTATAAAGGGTAGGGAATAACGACCACTTCTTGAACGGCCAAAAATCGGCCAACCAGCAGAGACTTGGTGCATTGTCGTGCTGCCAAACCTAGCTATTGTTTATTCCACGGCTCATGCCTCTTCCAGCACACATCATTTAACAGAATGGTGATTGCATGAGTTTGCTTTGGCAGCTGTAGATCGCCAACTGAAGTTGGAATGAGGTACCAAACAATATTTTGTTATCAAGGTTATTTTGTTACCAAACAATATTTTGTCATTAGGCAGCACCACTTACAGGAGCTCAATTAGTGCAATGGTTTGTTCACTACAGAAAAAGCCCGATCTTTTTTTGAACAGACCTCTTAGATTCACAAGGTGTTAGACAAATGTTTACCAACAATTGTTTGGCCATGTACAGATAAGCATCTCTAAAATCCTGATGCTGACCTATTGATCTGGATATATCAATGCTAATATTTAAAAACTGACTCATAATCAAATAAAGGTAACTTTAAACATGTTAATAACTCATTCTCAAATTGCCCCCCGTGAGACGTAAGCCCCATGTTGAGAAACATTGTATTAAATATTTTTTCGTCAATCAATCAGTCCTTTGACAGGTCCAGATTTAAATATTCTTGGCATTTATTTAAATAGCTTGCTTGCAGTTGCCTTTCTATGTTAGTTAACGACTGCAGCAGCTGAGGTCGAGACCTTAATGTGTCCTCCGGAGCAGGGAGAATATGAAAATCTACTGGTGGTCACCATCCAGTGACTGGCTGCACTATCGTTGCTTAACTCCACTGAATATTACCGATCAGTAAGGCAACCGAGCTACAACCACCCCTAATTTTTTTGTATTATAATACTGATGAACAGATTAAAAGCACAACACTCTTTAACCACAACTCTTTTTAGTTGTGGTTAAAGAGTGTTGTGCTTTTAATCTGTTCATTAGTACGATCCACATATTTACTTATTTTGTTTTATTATAATACTGATTTCATATTAACATAAATAGATAATTATACCATTTAGTTCCATCACTATACAAAATGTTAAAATTGCTTACATACAGATTAGGTGTTCAAAAGATATGAATTTCTCACTTTAAAGAAAATGTTAGGATAATAACCAAAGAATGAAAAAGAAAATTAGAACTACTGTGAAAAAACATTTAAAACATTAAGAATAGCACTTAATAAAGTGCCCAAAAAATAAAATGTTTCCAAATGAAGAATTATCTTACGTTTTCTTCAATGATGAAACCTCTTTTGTTTCATTCCTCGTGTGAGACAATGAAATTTCTGTTTCATTGTGTATTTGCCTTTTACCAGGAGGGTTAAAAACTTCAGGGGACATGGCATGTTCATTTAGTGCATATGAAAACACTTTGTCATCCGTCACTTCTTTATGTGTGGAAATATCGCTTCTGATTTGATCTAAGTAGGAGTTTTTACTATCATCCTGGCCAATAAAGGATGGCACGTTTTCTGAATAGGAAGCTGCTACTGCTGAAGAACTAGATAAATTTACAGTTCCAGTGCTCTGGTTATCTGAAAACTCAGATAATTCTTGAATCCGGGGTTTCTTCATTCCTTCCATTAAAAAGAAAATTGCAATTAATACTAATAATGAAGATTTTTCTTTAAATTTTAAAGGGGGGGAAATAGGACATAATTGTTATTGGAATATCGATCTTGTATTGCACACTTGGAAATAAATAAATAGTTGGGTTTTTTTTTTGTTTTTTTTTTGCAATGCTGAATATTTAATTCGACGACTGACCTATTTTATCATTTTCAAAGTCAAGAGATTACAAATACTAGATGGAACCCGCCAAAATTTGACGGCAAACAACACAAACAATCCTCTCCACAAAGATGTCACAATCAAGTACTTTGTTAGCATTGATGATCAAATTAACAATTATATAAGAGTAGGAGTTGAATTCTGTATAATCAATTTTAAAAAAAATGATAACTCCATTTTAATTCAAAAAATAAAGAAATAAAATAAATATTAAAAACAGTTAAAGTCATCTGATGTGGAGAAATACAAATATTGAAGACGAAACACAGATGAAAAGAAGGTCTTGTGAAGAAATATTACAGGAAAACACAAAAGGAACACAGTCAACAGGAGAAGAAAATCTAGATGAAAGTCCGATGATCAGTAGCAGGTTGATAATAAAATTAAAAAAAAAAAAAATGAATAAATAACGTTTTTGGGATTTTTATCCCATCTTCAGTTTGTAAACTTTTGAATGAAATTTCAGTTAAAACAATATAATTGAAGTCATAATAAAACAAAAAAATCAAAACAATGTGATATTAAAATTGAAAAAGTATTGTTATTCCTTTGATTGTTATGAACAGAGGGGTGATAAAAATGAAGATGGGATAAAAATTCCGAAAACGTTATTTTTTATTCATTCAAATTTTATTATCCACGTGCTACTGATCATCGGACTTTCATCTAGATTTTCTTCTCCTGTTTACTGTGTTTCTTTTGTGTCTTCCTGTAATATTTCTTCACAAGATTTTCTTTTCATCTGTGTTTCGTCTACATCAGCTCCACAAGACCTTTGTTTCATCTGTGTTTTGTCTTCTTCAATATTTGTATTTCTCCACATTGGGTGGCTTTTTTAATTGTTTCTAATATTTATTTTATTTCTATTTTTTTTTTTTTTTTTTTTTTGGAATTAAAATGGAGTGATCATTTTTTTAAATTAATTACTTACAATAATTAACAATGATAGCAATGATCACAGTGTCGATTTTTGCTCTGATAAAAAGTGCTTCGCATTTTCAAATATAGGATTTAAGATCAAATAATATAACTTAATGATGCAACAATGGGTTTACAACAATTGGATAATTTTACAACTATCGTAATAATATATTATGAACTTTAAAATCCTGAATAACAAGTCTGTCAGATGCAGTTTAATTTTTCAAGACACTAAAATTCATCCTTAATAAATTATCACCATTGTTGTAAAAATTATTCAATTGTTGTAAACACATTGTTCCATCATTGTTACAATTATATTGCTGAATTACAAATCTATATATTAATACATGAACACCGAAATTGGGGAACATTTTTGGGGTATTTGTTATAAAAGGGAGGTAATGAAACATACTTCATTAGAAAGGTACTGTACCACAGAAGCACAGAAAAAAAATTAAGTCTCTGCAACCGTAATTAACTGAGATTAATTAAAACCTATACAGATAGGATGCTAATAGATACCGATAGATGGAGTCCTATGTTCATCAGTGAGAATTCAATTCAATTCGCGTGAGATTCGTTGATTCAGTTGCAGTGCGAGATGTATTTTAATAACAATATTTGTAGCTACAATTCATTGCAGACACAATTGGTTGAATTTTGAACACAGGCGATACTAGTATTTGTAATCTCTTGATTTTGAAAATGGCAAAATAGCCAAACGATCGTCAGTTGTTGAATTAAATATTAATCATTGCATAAAAGACCCAACCAATTTTTTATTTATGACTTAACTAATTTATTAACAGTAAATAACCAGAAAGATTGAATGAAATTTTTATTTAGTGCCTTGGAATTTTACAATCAGAATGGATTAATTAAAATGGTAGAGTTTTTATATTTAAAATATTTTTTTCTTAAAACATTTAAAATAGATATTTCATTTTTGACATTGTTGCAAATAACATTCTGAATAAACAAACAGAATAGGAGTACAAATACTGTAAGAAATTCAAGAAGAAAAATGGAATGGTAGAAGTGAAGTTCGTTACTTTATATGCAGTTATGGTTTAAATTAGGTCTCAAATTTTTATTATTTTTTTATAGTGAAAAAATAGTTCCATCCATACAGGCATAGAGCAGAAAATGTTTAAGAACAAAGATTATGATGTTCTAGGATCTATAATGGAGAGATTGGTAGGCAAAACTTCATATGTAAGAAACAGACATGTTTTAACACCCAACTTTAGTAAGAAGGAAACACAAGCTGGTAAAAGCATACAAACAAATGTGTTATATCAACACGGACAATGTAGAAAATGAAAGCAAAACAGAAGAGCAAAACAATGTATCTTTTCCTGAGGCAAGTGTTCAAGTACATACGTCGTGATTCTGGGCTTTCTTCAGCGGTCAAACGCCGCTTTCGCAAAGGATTCACTCTTGAAGAATGTCTACTGGATGATTTCTCGCTTTTGGAAGATTTCTTAAAAGGCCATCTGTGCAGTAAAGGGTTAGGGTCCGTTGAAGGTCTTTCAGATTCACCTGAAGTAGATGCCGCATGTGAACTAGGAAAACAAGGATTAACAACTCCTTCAGTCATGCTGAAATCAATAGTAAAAATTATCAGCACATTCAAAAGAATAGTAATTTCCAATGAGTATTTATACTATTTATTATACATTTCATAAACGGTTACCGGTAATTTTAATAGAAACAAATGATGATTGAGTGGAAAAACTATTTACCAACAATTTTTTTTTTAAATACTTGAAATGCTTTTAAAAAAGTTTTAATTTTTAAAATATACTTAGTAAAAGAGTTAAAACTTCGATCAAAAAGAGGAACATAAAAACAGGAGTCCAAAACATTTACCTAGCTGTGAAAAGTGGTGTATTGCCACTAATTGAACTGCTGATATCAGCAAAAGAACCTGATGAGGATTTAGTTGTTGTAGATGAAGTCAATGAAGTGCTGCTGTTCGGATTTTTGCCAATGTGCGATTTAGTGAGATGCGATTTCTTTGGTGGAATATTGATAATCTCTTCTGTAGTGACATGATCATCTTCATACTACATAGATCAAAATTAGTGAAAACAAAATGAAAATCCACATACAATAATATCTGCTTATCTGACAGCTCTTTCAAAATGAAGTTGATTATACAAAAGCCAGGGGGGGGGGGAAAAAAAAAAAAAAAATTTAATAATTATTGTATGAATTGAATCTCCTTTCATGTATTTGAAAAAAAAAAAAATCAAAATCTTATCAGAAGATGGTGAAAACATCTAACTTTTGCTCCAATATTAACTTAAAACGAACATTTAAGGGAACTTCATAAAAAAAAAAAAAAGCAGCCTAAACTATGTACTGTAGTTGTTCATTCATTTTATTTGGCACAATTAAACAGGGTAGAGAATAAACAACAATATGGATTTTATTTCCATAATTAAGATATGCTATATACCCACAGCACCATATGTGTGATGTGACTTGAAGACAGTGCTTGGGTGGAGAGTTGTACAAAGTCGGCAGTCTCATTTGAACTAGCAGACGTGCTGGCGGCAAAGAATATCAATGTATCAAAAACATTAAGCATGTGGCAACTAGACTCAAATTCGCTTGCAGATGTCATACGGAATTTCCCCACCAGTGGAAGCTTGTATTGTTTTGATCTGCCCACTCATTGCCACATCGCTTGTTGAAAGAATTATAATTGTGTTCTGTTAAGTGAACCTAAGTGAATCTAAATTTTGATGCTCTCTGAAGTGCCTTTTAAAATGAGATTGTTATGGAATGGTCGTGTTCTTTATATACTCAATAACAGAAAACAGCACAAGTATCTTCAGGAATCAACAGGGGAAAAGAGTACATTCCATCTGGGAGGAATGGGGGTTGTCAAAAGAGTTCCAAATAGAAGCACATGGTTTGGGGTTGTTCATAAATTATGTAAAGCTTAAAGGGGGGGGTTTCAGGTGTGGCATTAAATAACGCTTCTTTTGAAATTTATTTCAAACTAAATTTGTGAGATGGTTTATCAAATTTATCAAACAAAAAACCATGAAGTAAATGAGTTTAATGAAATTTTTGCACCCTAAGTTAGTTTTTTTGTTTGTTCAAAATTTAAATTATAGAAATATTAGCATGACTCACAAATCTATTGCTTTATTACAGGTAAGAAATCTTTTATCCAAAATTCTAAAAAACGCTTTTTATTATTGAAGATCGAGTGTCAGTTATAAGGTTTGATTGGTGTAAAGTTCATTAGTAGCGTAAACAAAAATTGTACAACAACTAGGCGAGTCAACAGTTGGTAAAAATACAGAGTAATGTCCCCTAACTTTTCTGGAGGATGTTGGGCGTCTGTTGTGGTCATGCTCTGAATTTTTTTACTGTGCCATCTCTTCTTAATAAGTAAACGTTTTATCTCATTTTCTAAATTTATTTATTGAGAAATTTGCATGGTAAAAAAAAAAAAAAAAAGGTGACAGTTTCGAATCTGCAATCCGAAACATTGAATCATGATAATGTTTTTAGATGCAACCAATATATAAATATATTAAACAGTATATAAACCTTTTATTTATTTATCAACGGACGAGTTTACAGAATCATGTACATCAGTAACACTGAATAAGGGCTTAGAATAACTGAAGCGGGGAAAAATAAGCGCGGGTATCGAGTCTGTCGCTATGTCAAGTAACACAGTGTCTATGTTTAAGGTGCATCTGTGGTCACCTCTTCTTACTCGCATCTGTGGTCACAATCGAATACGGGACCACAAACACGACACGTGCAAGCTATTCGCGGTATCTAATATCACAAAACGAGTGTATTTTGTATGACGAAAAATTAAAATTATTGCATCACCCGTAACGCTCTTTTTAGCCGACATGTATAGAGAGGAAGGAATCTGTAGAAATAAATACTGTATAGCACTTCAAAGCACACAGAAATTCAACCAGCACTTAAATTATAGATAAGTTTAAGTTTTCGAAAACCATCAAAAAATCTAAATGTTTCAAATAATAACTTATGAATTAAACTGTGAATAATAAAACATATTTATTGTAATGGAAAAAGAGTTTATTCCAATACACTAGCATTCATTAGTCTTCATTCGGCTATTACACGGCTAGGTAAGACAGCATGGTGCAGTTAGGCCATCCCGCAGCATAACAGTAAATTAGCAGAATAGTAAATATTATTCCCTCCACCACCCCCAAGCAAATGACTTATTATCTTAAATATATTATGGCCCGTGGATTAAGATTGAAAAAATCTGTTAAACCAACGGCTACAACAATGGTATTCAAACTTTACTACGCGAAACTCATTTTCATGCAACAATGCGTTTTTTTGCGGACAAAAAAAAATAAATTTTTTTAGTAATAGTAATTTGAAGAAAAATTGTTGGTCAGACAACAATGGTCAGGTGACTTTTCAGTTCCGGCGTTTGATTCAAGCCAGTGCCAACAAATGGTTAAACTTGCAACAACAATGCAAAACTGCTTCTGTAACACTTTTTGGTGTCGGTTTTCGCATCACATTTTTTATAGATAGATGTCCAGCCTTAAAACATTATCATGTTAAAAAAAAAAAAAAAAAAATAAATTATGAAAGCCCTTTGCCAGTGAAAGTCTGCTACAGTGGTCATGTGATAGAATTTTTGGCCACCTGTAGCTGGTAGATTTCGATAAATATTTATTTTCAAATAAATCAGGCGCACAAAACTTGATATTAGATCTTAAGAATTGTCGTAACCGGTAGGAATTTTTAGATACAATGTTAAAAAAAAAATGAATATTAAATAGACTAGGCACAAAAAAATTGATGTTTAATCATGTGATTTGTTTTCGATCGGTCAGTATCGATCAGAGTTTTTAGACACAGCCATATTTTTATATACTTAACACCTTTTTGAAACTTAAAAAAAAAGCCTTTATAAACTTTATATTCAAGACTTTATAATGGTGTAAAGCTGAAACTTTTGTCAGGTCATTAATTATTCCTTTATTAAAGTGTATTAAAAACCCTAATTTCTGTATACATAGTATTAAATCAATTTTATAATTGATGTTCTCACTCAAAGTACGATGCACCTTTGCTACAATTTCTAATAAAATAATTGACATCTTTTGAAAATCTTGGAGAGGGGTCAAGCACAGTACCGTATTACATAATTATCGAGGGGAAGGGGGGGGGGGAGTTAAAAATGAGCCAGTTTTACATTATGTAATTTATGGACGACCCCTTTATGAAAATTCCCTAAAATGCAGTTCAATTAATAGACGAGCGAGTTAATAAACCTGGCTAGCACCGTTTCTAGCAACATTCCAACATTGAATGAGGAAATGATTCAATTATTTACAGCAGAAGACCTTAAGGAGATTGAGTTGCAGGCCAAAACAATGGCTACGAATAACCACACTTAGCACGCATGCGCACAATTACTACTGTAGTGCTACGTCAGCAATATTTAAAAACGGAACTTACCGTACTTGCTGGGTGGCCCTTGTATATTCTTATTAATCATAACAAAATAAACCTATAAATGTTAAAATATTTAACAGCAATCAAAGGTTTAGAAAAAATAATAATCTACTTGTTTTTCTTCTCTTTTAATGACAAATCCACCCAGAATAGTCTCTGTAGTAACTATGCGTTTTGTTATGATGGTTGTAATGATCCTTTGTTGCTTCAGAAGGTTCTTTTTTCTTAATCTTATCTGCATATAAAAGGATAAAAAATGGACTGCTTGTTAATATTTTATTAAATTTGTATCTGTAAAATATTCTTAAAATATTCTGTAAATATACTTTCTTCTAAAATATTATTGAAATTATATAAAATTTATCACATCTCACCCTGTTCTGTTTTTGAAGAACTGATGACTGAAATGAACTAGCTTTTCTGAGATTTTTTGATGACAGGCTGAGTAATTTTTTAACAACAAAATTCTTTGGTGTTGAAGTTCTTCGTCGATGAGATAACTAAGTAAAATACAGTAGATAGATTTTTAAAAACTCGTTTATGAATAAATTTGACCCAAGAAATAAATGAGGGTCTTTTCCTAGCATTTCACTTTCATTGTATCATTAAAGCAATGCCAGTTCTTAAAAAATTTGTTTTCAAACCAGATGTGGTCATTAAATATAGTTAGCGATTTAAAAGTATTTTTTGCATAATAATGTATATCACTTATAAGGGAACCATCCGAACGTGTATCGCTCAGTTTCACCCCAAATTGAAATGTTACTCACCTAAAGCTACTATTGATGCTTCCAAAATAAGAAATCGTGATGGTAACACTGGTGATTTTTATGGTTAAGTTTTGAATCCTTGATATATGGCAAATTGAACCGTGATGCCTGGAGGATCCTATTCTATGGCAGGTTCATGGAAATGAAGACTGTTGTTTTGCAAGATGATAATACACAATGTCATTCATCTGCCTCTGTCAGAGACTGCCACAGAGACATGGATATCCAACGTCAGGTCCCTGATATGACCTATACCAAACACTTATGGAACAAATTGGAACATAGCTTGGGGGTCAAGTATCCACATCGGACTTTCACTGCTGAACGTCCAATTTATCGAAGAGTGGACACAATATCGATTTATTTACGCACATTTGTGTTATTTTCTTATTTTCAATTTATCTACAGATTTTTTTTACTTCTTGTCTGATTGTAATGATGGCAACAGTCTAAACACATGTCATTGCTTTAAATGTTTTCCCATATTGCTGAATCTTGGATTTTGTAATTTATTTTATAATTATAGAAGGGTCCTGTTATAATGCAAATTCAGATAGTATAATTAGACCTTCCAATATGAGCAATACACATCTATGTTACGTGTATGTTATAGATATTAGAAAAGTTGTTTTTTTTCTCCATTTGTTCAGCAGTACTTTGTTTTTTAGCAGGGCTCGTGCTAAGACAAAATATCTAAGAGTCAATTTGACTCCCAAGCCTCCAAACTGAGTCAAATTTCAGAAAATGCGAGTCAAACTTTAGATTCTTTTTAACTTCCATATTTTTACATGCATCCACAATCTCTATTGTTACTGCTATAGTTAATTAGATATTTAAACAAGACTGCATGTGACAAAATGAAGTGAGAAGACATGGATCGATGATATCCAAAATTTAACAAGTCAATTTTGACTCGCTGGTCAAAAAATCACGAGTCAATTTTTAGCAAAAATGCCAGTTTGACTTGTAAATTGCGAGTAAGCGCGAACCCTGTTTTTAGCCAATCAAACAAATAGTTCCTACTGTTTTCTACCAAGTCATTACCATTAAAGCACATGAATAACAAGAATCATCTTTGAGGATTGGTTTCAACCCAACTTTTTTCTCTGCCTTCTGTGTTCATTTCTGAAAATACAAGCTGGAACCCAAAGCTTTCAAAATGCTTAATAACTGTCCCACTCATTGCAAGTTGCCAACTTAGTAAGTTGTGAAAAAAGATCCAAGTTTCTATCCTCAGATTCCCTAACTGTGGATACAAACTAACAAGGGAATAAAAAAATGCCACTCTTTACAAATTATGTGCAGTCATTTCTTTATTCCCGTATTTTTTCTTTCCTTCTTTTTCCTATTCTTCTTTGTTTATTGAAAATTAGTAACTCAAGATGTTCAGTAAAAGTTAATTTAGTGTTGAATATAACAACCAAGTTCTTTGTTGAGTTTCTACAATGTATTCTGTGATCCTTTACTTTATAATTCATTACATAGTTTGTCACTTTACGACAACATTCATTCATCTCGAAATCCAACATTTTATGTATAATATAAAATACAAGCAAGAGTAAATGACAAGTTGTACAACAATCTTAATGTGCAAGTAATCTTAAAGTACAAGTTTTACAATAAATAGAATAAGGTACCAATCAACAGGAAAACTCAAAGTTTACCTAAATCCCAAATGCATGTAAAAATTAATTCCAAGGTAATTTACTTGTTAGGTGATAAATGTAAAGCAAAAAATAAAAAAATGAATCCAAACAGTAAATACATTTTATTGCATTGCTTAGTATTTTATATCAGAATACCATTATGGAAAATCAAGTGCAGAGGTAATTCATATCCAATCGTGACAAAGAAAATTATATTTTTTATTCTATGGCCATGGTAAAAGACATTCAAATGACTTTGGAAAAATTTGAGCCTGTGACCTACTGCTAGTTCCTGGGACAAGGCAAATATCAGGTTGTTGCAAAAGTTTTTTCCAGATTTTTATTTCAACACAAAATCCTCATTTTATTGAATGACAGATTCAGCTCATGTAGATGCCGGGCAATGGTTGAAAAGTGAACCTTGAACTGTTCTGCGAGTTCCCTCGTTGTTACATTGTGATCTTCATCAATTGCTTGGCGTAGATCACCATCTGAAATCATGATTGGCCGACCAGAGGAGGTGCATCTTGATGAGTGCTATCTCCGCGTCTGAACCGCCGATACCATTCTTCTATTGTACGTAAACTAACAGTGCCATCACGTAAACGTTGGCAAATGTTTCGGTGACATTGCGCAGCACTAATCTTTCCAGAATACTCATAGAAGATTATTGCTCGAATATGCTTGCGTGAAAGGTCCATTTCAGACCGTTGATGGCACTCACAGATGTATAGTCAGAAAGTTGATTCCTGGATGTAATATAGCAAAGATATTCAGGAATCGAATGCAATAATTTGTTTGAAAAAATACGAACACCCCCCCCCCCCTCAGAAAATGAGCCCTTCTTGGGCACGGGTTATAGAACCGGAAGAAACTTTTGCAACAACCTGATAACAGATTTTCAGTAATTCATATTAAATTTATTATCAATAGTTTTGTTTTTGAAATTCTGTGCCCCTGAAAAACTTGCACCCAGGCTATTGTACTATGAGAACTAGTCAAAGAATAATGAGAATGAATTTATTTTGTAGTATGCAAGTAACGTACAGCGATGAAACAAGTTGCATTTAGAAGACTGCCTCTTGTGATTCACAAGCGTAATAAGAAACACGTACATGCATGTGCACATCACCAGTGCTCCAACAAAGGAAGCATGGCTGCTAGTCGCTAGAAAAAGTGGATTCTGTTCGTGATGAACAGCAAGCAGCCATGAAATATTAGGTTCGTCTAAAGAAATCTGCCAAGAAAGCATACAAAATGTTGCAGCACACATATGACAAAGATGTTCTCCCACAATCAATGACATTTTGGGGGTTTTAAACAGTTTAAGGAGGGACAGAGTTTCGATAACAAACCAGGCTGGTCCAGGCTTTCATCCACAGCTGTGAACGAAATCATGGTAAATGCCATCCTTGCTAGGGATGATCACCGAATAACAGTTGAAGGATTGGCGGACTGTTACACGTGTCGCATGATAGTCCGTTCACCATTCTGCACGATCACTTGAACACGAGATGCGTCTGTGCAAGATGGATGCCCAAACTGCTAACAACTGAGCAGAACCTGGGAGTATTGGAAGCTTCAGCATCTGCTAGCAGAACATGGTGATGAGAGTTTACTTCACCACTAAGATCCCAAAAGCAAATAGTCAAGCACTGTCTGGAAAACACCCCCCTCCCATCTGCAATGCCAAAGATGGCCAAAGTTGCATGGTTAGAAGGGTAAGTTATCAACAGCCTTGGAACTACCAACACGAAGTGCCTCCGCACATAAAACAATTACAGGACAAAATTATGTGAAAATGTCTTAGACTTTCAGCATATCCACAGAAAATGCCCTGAGTTGCATCCATCTCATTGGCGACAATATCACAATAATGTTCGCAGTCATGTTACCAAATACTGTGCGCCACAATCTCCATACAAGCCAGATCTTACTGAGTGACTTTTTTCGTATTCTCTCACCTGAAATCGGACCTATGTGTTCAATGTTTCGACTCCTCATTGGCTGTTCTGTGAAAAACTAAGGCATGTCAAAGAATGATTCCAGCATGCCTTCCAAGTCTGGAAGACATTTTGGGTCAAGTGCATACAGCTCGATGAGGATACTTCAAGAAAGACCATATCTATGCCTACTGTATTTGATGAATAATCAATTTATTCTCATTCTTTTTTGACTAGTCCTCATACATTACTAACCAGCATTTTGACCTCGGACTAGCTTACTTAAAGTGTCCGACACGAAAGAAAAAGGAAACTGGCGCATATGTAAATGAATAAAACTCGTTCAACCAATCAGAAACGGACAGGAATCAGGGCATTACTTACTACTGATGCCAGGTATACATATTACTACCTCGTTTCCAGTCTGTTTCTGATTGGTTGAATGAGTTTTATTCATTTATATATGCACCAGTTTCCTTTTTCTTTCGTGCCAGGCACTAAAGCAACAATTATTACCATCGATTGTTGCTCACCTATCTAAAAATTAATTTTACCGCTTTTACAGACAAGGAATAAGAAGATCTTAATTTAAAAGCCAGCAAATTATAACATGCATATTTTTACCTATAATATAATAATATTACCAGATATAATTATATATTAATGGACATATAAAATTAATTAATTCAAATATAAAATTTAAAATTTTCAAATGGTCACTCATTAAAGGAGCCTGAATTCCAGCTATCAATATTTAATGTAATAAAACATATTTTTCAGTAAAAACGTAACTTTGAATTTAAAAAAAATATATATATACAATAATCCACCTTATTATACATAATTAGTAAAATTCACTAAGATAAATTCAATTAACTCACCGTGATGAAACTGCGGCTTGGTGGAAAACTCTGCGTTCGAGAGTTGTCAAGAATTTTTTTTTTGGTAACTTGTTTGTCCTTACTTTTAAAAGAGTCTTGCAGTGGTGAATTTTCTTGGTGTTGTATTTCATTTTCTTCAATAGTTTTGTTGGAAATGGTTTTTATTTGAGCTTCTTCAGGTTGCTCTATCACATTTGATGCACTTTTTGGTTGAATGGGTTTCTTTACTTTAGATTTTGATTTTCTTTCTTTTGGTTCTTTTTTCTTCTGAATACCATCATCTGATACTGTTTTCTTCAAGCAAACATTATCCACACTTAATTCATTGTCTTTGGTTAAATCGCCTTTAAGAGCTTTTTTCTGAACTTTTTGTTTGCTTTTAAGGATTTTGGGACTAGATTCCTTGGCATGTGCATGTTCATCTTTTGTCTCAACTAAATCTACTACATTTGTATTCAAAACAGTTTTAGAATTCAATTGTTCAGAGACAGATTTTAATCTGACTTTATCACGAGCAATTGTCGAGTTCTTTTTCTTCAGAGAAGAATCAAGTCTTTTCTTTTTATCTACATTTGAAACGCTGGAAGATTTCTCTTCAGTTGCACTTATGACAAGAGATTCAGGGATTGAATCCCTCATCTGAGAAGTATTTTGATCTAAACACTCTTGCGCTTTTTCTTGGATTGTTAAAGGATTCTTTTTTGTTTTATGAAGAACGGGAACCCCTCCTGTTATTTGGCATTCAGTGGGTGATTTTTGGCTTTTGGCTTTTGTAGAATTCTCTTTTGTCAATTTTGGAGGTTCAGGTATTTTCAAGGTCTCTTTACCAACTTGGGGTTTAGATTTTTTTCCAATGCCTTTTCCTCGAACATTTTTATCCAAATTTTGCTCTGATAGTCCTTACAATAAAATTATAATAATAAATGAAATAAAAATCATTAAAAAATGTAATTTAAAAAAATTGAGTTATATGAAAGAAAATTTTTTCTTTCGTTTTTAACAATTGTAGAAAGGAATATTCCAAAATTGCATGACTTCACCCTAACATGACAGTCTAATAAGAGCCTCCAAACAAACTGTCCAAATTGATGGATTCATATCAATATAAGACAATTTAAATTTATTCAGGTAGAATCTCACTTATATGATTTGAAAAAATGATGTAATTGCATTGAATGATATTAATCACACTGATGAACAAAATGGCTTTAAACATTTGCAAAATTTTTTCCAATTTTATTGTACTAGAAGCATAAAGCAATGGTGTGAAGTTAATTTCTACCAAAAACATTTTTTCCATTTTCATCAATGTGTAATTAATTTCTCTCAATACCAATGGTCAAGTCACTAAAATAGGATAAAATTTTATTTGGTTGTCAGATAAATTTGTTCATAATTGGTCTCGTATTACATTGATACAAAGACAGCCTCTCCCCAACTTACGACTGGATCAGGTACCGATAAACCCGCCAGAACTCAAAAATATCTTAAGTTGAAATTAATTAAAAACATGCTACAAGTATATAGATAAATGAAGATACTGATGGACAATTTAAAGCGACAATTTCAATAATAATATAATGCACAAAACCCCTCATAAGATATACACCAAGAATGCGAACCACAATTATTGGATTTGTGGCCACCATTATGCTTATGTTACTGCATGATTTAATTCGAACTTTCTCGTATTTTTTTTTTCCCCCCCCCCCTTTTTTTTTTTACAGCCACTTTATATGCTTATGTTATTTCTTTTTCATCGTCTCACAATCTATCATATCTCCAAAAAATCATTACTCGAACAATTGTAAGTCGGGGAGAGGCTGTAATTGAAAGGTATATGGACTTAATAATATAGTAAGTTGGTGGTATATATTTTTAAAAATAAATTTAAATTTTTATCACTATAAAATATTTTTAATACCGTAAATTC
This sequence comes from Rhysida immarginata, assembly GCA_023313115.1. Taxonomy (NCBI): domain Eukaryota; kingdom Metazoa; phylum Arthropoda; class Chilopoda; order Scolopendromorpha; family Scolopendridae; genus Rhysida; species Rhysida immarginata. The sequence continues at coordinate 3,530,330 of JAHWFO010062673.1, read as the reverse complement.
TCTACTATAATGCGAATAATTTTGGCCTAAAAAAACACCTAAATTTTCTGGATCGTATTATACAAAAGAATATCAGCCCTGCAACGACGACTGCGACCGGAGGAGGATTTTGTCCTACTACTGTCCTGATGAAATTCACAACGAAATTATCATGTGTTATAGATTAATTATACAGCATATAAAGTGTCCAGTTCATTATACAATAAATTAATTCACTTTTTATTTGAATTTCTCGTCGCCAACATCTAATACGAAAACAACTTCTCCCGAAGATCGCTACTTCCAAATAGGCCTACTTCCAAACTGCCTACAAGAAAGCCTACAAGAAAGTTTATGCAGTGAAGTTATGAAAAATGTTAAACTGAATGTTACACAAAGATTACTTGTTTAATTTATTAAGAAAATTGATGTTCTGTTGTTTTTTTTGTCGATGTGCAAGTGAGAAAGCTTTCCCTATCAATGTAGGGCAGTTGCTTTTGTCGAAGTTGCTTTCTGTGCTGATGATATTCACACAAATTTACCGTGTATTATACATTAATTACATTGCATATTCAGTGTCTAGTTCATTATACAGTAAATTAATTCACTTTTTATGTGAATTTCTCGTCGCCAACAACTAATACAAAAATAACTCCTTCCAAAGATCGCTACTTTCAAATAGAGACCATCAATATTGATGGTCTCTGCTTCCAAACTGCTTCGAACTACTGTCCTGATAAAATTCACAGCGAAATTACCGTGTGTTAAGATTAATTATACAGCATATACAGTACGCCGCTTTTATCCTTTGAAGAACCCTTTCCGCTTATCGATTTTACGTTAAAAGAATGCAAGGATGAGAGAAAACAGTCTGTCAATGTTTCTGAATTAATGGTGTTTGTGCGCGAGACGTCCAGTTCATTATACAATAAATTAATTCACTTTTTATTTGAATTTCTCGTTGCCAACATCTAATACGAAAACAACTCCCAAAGATCGCTACTTCCAAACTGCCTCAAACCAAAGCCTACAAGAAAACTTATGCAGACACAGATGAATCAGATTTTGAAGGTTTTTGAATTGTAAAGATCCAGATTATTTAAAATCTTAAAAATAAAGATTTTTTTTATGTATATTTTTGCACGTTTTATTTCTCGTGAGGAGTCAAAAATGGGGATCGCATTATGCAAGAGGACAGCATTTTTGCTGGTATTTTGGGCCAAAAAATTTTTCGCATCATACAAGGAGTCGCATTATAGTAGAGAATTTACGGTATCTTTGAAGATAAAGAGTTCTTCCTAAATAATTATCTATTCCATCATTTAAAAATATAAACCAGCAATATATTGCATTACAAAGTCCTCATTCCTTTCAATTATTATTTGATTTATTGATATTGTGAAGCATTTTTATCAAAACGTTATGTTTTTGTAGTCTTCCTCTACATTTTTCTTCACCCCACTTCACAAATCTATACAAGATGGCTATTTCATTGGGAATTTCTGCCATGCCCACCATACTTTTCTGACCCAGCACCCTCAGACCATCTTTTCTGATTGCTCTACAACAATCTGTGAGGCATTTCATAAAAACAACATGGGGGGGGGGGGGGGGGGAGGGAAAAATGTGAATGATAATTCTTCAAGTCAAGACCTGGTGAATTTGTACTGTCAAGGCACTGCAGTATAGGGCAAGAAGTTATGATTTTTAAAAAATCTTTGATGAAAAATAAAAAATAATTAGGGGAAAAAAAACAACAAAAAACTAACGTTATCCGACAACACAATTCAGATATTGCCACAAATGGCCTCTTACTAGAAGCATTAAATTACACGTATTTATTATTTTGTGATGTAATTATAACTAAGGCAATTTTAATTCTACAGTGGTGCCTCGCAATTGGACAGTAACTGTCCCCAAACTGTGGGAAAATATTTCCAATATAAATCCAAAATAGATTAATCATTGTTAGACCCTTAGCCCAAAAAAGAGAGGAGGTTTGTCCAAATTTTTATTGCTATTATTTTCATATATGCTATTTTTATTTTAAGGTAACAAACTTGCATTTCTATATAATAAATTTAAATTCTAAGTAATACTTTAATAAATAATGGAAATGAATAAAGTAGGCAACAGCAGTTATGAAAATGGGCTTGATAATAATGCAAAATTATAGTTGCCTATTATAGTTATTTACAATATTTATTATCACATTACTTCTTTTTAATTTATTGTTATTTTACTATTTGTCAATAATTAAAAAGGACATTAAATATAAGTTCACTGAAGAAATATTAGCTTAACCATTTCCCAACTCAATTTATTAAAACATAAAATTAAAAAAGAAATAAGCATTTTTATTCATTAATTTTTATTCGGCATAGCCAAAATTAGTGATTAAAACTATGGCATTTTTTAAGTACTTACATGAAAATGAAAATTAGTTCTTTACATCACCATAAAAAAATGGAAAACAAACAGTTCCCCAATTACAGCATGAACATAACTGTCATTATTTTTCGCATATAAAGCAAAATTTCTTAATATAAAACTTCAATAACATTAACAATGTGAGTATTAAAAACTACTTAAATTTTATTATACGTTAAGGTCATACAAATACAATAATATTGTTAGAAACCTAAATAATCTACATTCAATATACTATCTAGTGTATTTATTAAAAGAAATTAAGCAATGGTATCAATAAACAATTTAACATCAATTTTATAAAAATAATAAATAAATATTAAGAATGAATCAAATTTTAAGATAAGAACGATGAATTTATCATTAAATATGACAGGGTAATGGTTAAAGCATTCAATCAAAATTAAATGCAGTTGCAAAAAAATTACAATAGAAAATTAAAAATATACAAACTGATAACTCTATTAAACAAATATTAAAAAAAAAAATATTATAATCCAAATAAAAGAACTCTCCATTAATTCCGGACATTCAGTCTACTGCTGTTCAAATGCGTATTCGGCTTAAATACACACACACACTCTTAATATGAAACATTGCTCCTATAGATTCAAAAATATATTTTAAGACTGCATCTATAAGTCCGATCGATGGCGACCACAATTGACCAAGTCACATGATATGTTCACGACTGATCGTGCTTGGGTTTGGATTTTTTGTGCTATAAGAAAGCATTGCTTGAAACAAAGAACTTGAAATTTTAAAAGACCAGATAAGAAAAATCTGCTATTTTATCATGTGAACTGGTGAGTTGTTGACAGCATTGGTCAGACTTTTTAGACACTGCCAAAAATTTTCATTATTAAAAAGGCTATGGTAGATCACTAGTTTTAGCTAATGCTTAGAAAATAATAATAATAATAATAATAATAATAATAATAATAATAATAGTAATTAGGGTTTGGATTTTGCATATATAGCATATGACCCCCCCCCCCCCCCCCCCGAACTAGTAATTCACTCAAATGATGTTTTAAGCACTTTTAGGCCCATCTGGATCTTTTAGCAGCCTAAGTTTTATTTCTGCATATAAATATGCATATTTCTGGCTTTAGCACATTTATATTTCGAATGTTGTTACCTATTTTAGGTATTGTTGCATATTAATGCACATTTAAAGTTTTAATCATGTGCGAAAATCGAGATAAGTGCTTTAATTCTATCCAACATCTATTCAATCCAAGGATTTGAGGTCATCAATAGTGATATACTTGCCATCCGTCGAGTGAATGGCCTGTCGCAGGACCATCCACAAATAGGTAGTTTCTTTCCACTGTTTCTACTATACAGGGTGTCTCATAAATAAAGGTATAAACTTTAAAGGGGAGGAGAGGGCAACAAAAGGATTGAGAATTGCACAGGAAGCCATGAGTAGAAACGTCATGGGAAGAGAGTAGTATAAGTACAAGAAATGAAAGGACAATCCAGGAGTTTTCGACAGTGTCCACCAATCCATGGTCCGTCAGCGTAACGTACCTATCGCATGTAATGGTAGAAAATTTGAGCATCTCCTGTAACATCCTGAAACTGAATCATCTACTATACCATTTGTAATATTTACATACAAAAAAGGTTTCCAGTAATCTCTGTCTTATGTCCTTTCATTTCTTGTATCTTTGCTACCATTTTCCCATGACTTTTGTTAATTCTTTTGATACCCTCTCCTCCCTTTTAAATTTTGTATCTTTATTTATGACACACCCTGTGTATTTTCCCGTGCTCATCATGTGTGTTAGGAGAGACAAGAAAGGCTCCTCATGCTTGAGAAAGAGACAGAAAACTCATAGTTATACAATACTTGAATAGGTAGCACGAGTGAATTGGAATTAAGTGCTAAACTTCTTGATCACAGAAAATACTGCTCTTAACAAAGCAAAGAAAGCCCTCATAAATAAAAAAGCTACTGCACAGTTGGCTTTCATCAAAGCACAAAATCTTCTTATGGGATTTGGAAGCATGCTTACAACAGTCAAAAAAATCAGTGATCTAAAAGGAAGTTGTGTGGCCTGGACCTAACTGTGAGGCAGTGAGGGAAAAACTGGCTGTCATACTTAAAGAGATGCTCAGCATGGGAAACAGTGGACCAAATTTCAAAGGCACTGAAAAGGCAGACGTCTAATTTGGATTCAATCTCTCCGAAAGTGGTGGCGGTCTTCAAGTAATTACCAATCACCTTTAGAAAATTGTTGATTGTTCAGGTCAATATATTTTAATTCTTGCTGTGTTTAATTTTTTTTTTTTAAAGTCCAGGTGATCCAAAAATGTGTTATATTTTTTCATGAAACTAATACCGTAATTGTTTTGCCATGACAAATTCTTGTCCTTTACATCGTTTTGCACGTGCCTCGTGATTCTTATGAAAGCATTGAATTGCTGGAAAGCAAACACTGAAAATGTCGTTTTTGATCGTATGACAATGGTGGTTTTTTGATCAAAAAAGTGAAGTTTCACCAAACTGTGAAAATGAATTTTTTGTGCAAATTTTATTGCATGTTTTCTTTTTTTTTTGTGCACATATATGCACATAATTTTGCACTTTTTAGTGCAAATAAATCCAAACCCTAATAATAATAAAAGCCAAATGAACATCAGTCAAATGCAACACAGTTTAAAAAAAAAAAAATAAAATAAATAAATAAAATAAAAATAAAAGTCTTTAAATTTATACAAGATTGGGGCAAAGAAAATAACACCCCCCCCCCCCAAGATTTCAATTTTAAAATGTCAGTAATACATTTTTAAATTTATTTTTTTATAAAAGGAGAGTTCTTTGTATAACCGTCATTTTTGATGAGGCTTTGAAGTGTATAATGAAAGAAAATAAGGGAAATTTCCCATTGATAGAGCCAGGAATAATGGAGAGCAATTCTGCTATATTCTTCACAAGGCCTACCTCAATTTTTTAATTACAACCATACAATTAATAACTGCTATTAACTACAGAAGAAAGTAAACAGGCCTTCATTCAGCATAATGAAATTAAATGAAATTAAAGACAATCAACAAAGATATGCACACTTAATAAAATGGTAAAATGTTTTTGTTTTTTTTTCCATAAGAACTACACAGGAAGCTGCATTATGATTTTTAAACTTTTATCATTAAAAAAGTATCCATGCACCAATAGTTTGATTACTAATGAATAATACACTTCCCATCAAAAGGAACTTATAAAGGGAATTACCTTCAAAGTAAAAAGAAAAAAAAATGATAAAAAAAATCAGTTTTAAAATTGTGTATTATATGTTTTAAGATCAAATGGTGCATGTTTTATTTCCTTTCCTTTGGGGTATAGGTTATAATGCTTGGAATAAATCTGTATTATGTACAGAAATAGAGGGACAAGTAATGACTCATTTAAGGAAAAGGTCATTTAAATAATGTAGTTTAAACAGTTTGAAGAATAGACATACAGATTTTACTGATAGGTACTGCATAACTGCTTTTCCACTTACAAGCACATATGATCAGAATATGAAGTCACGGAATCATCTGTCCTAAAGACCTGAATAATTCAATTTCACCTCTGTAATTACCATGTGCAGTCGAACCCTGCTGTAGCAAACTCTGCTTATAACGAACAAAAGTGTTGGTCCCATCCATTTTCCTATAATGCTATTCTAAAAGCCACTAAACATGTAAAAATCGGATACACGTATAATGAATTTTACTGACGTCTTTGAATAAAACTTTTTTTTTGTAATTTTCGAAAAAGTTTTAGAAAAAAATTATTGTACCTTTACTTTATGTCATTGATCTTTATATCTCCATGCCCCCCCCCCCCCCCTTAGTCACCTACAACACCCAAATATTGGAATGCATTAGCATTGGTCATTGGGCAGGACAAACTGGTGGTGAAATGCATTCTTATCAATTTCCCAGATTCATTGTTCTAACTCTCTTCAGTCAAACTTGAACAAAATTCATTGCATCAAAATTTATCCATATGGAGCTGTAAACATAAAGTATTCTGCATTGAAGATAAACTGTGCTTTATTTAAAAAATACACAATGCATGTAGCCAAGCCGATATCTGCTGAGTACAATTTATCAAAGTCTACCATTGTTATCATGTGGAAAAAAAGAGAGCCTCTAATTTCTGCACGTGACAAAAATTTGGATGAGAGAAGAAAATTGTGAGAGGCCGAGCATGAAGACCGAAGAAGCATTGCTGAAATGATTTTTCATTCAAAGAAGCTGCAATCTCCCAGTATTTGGACAAATGCTTCAGACGAAGCCCAAAGAATTTGCCGAACAATTTGGAGTGACTGATTTTAATCCGTTATTCCATTCATCCATTTTTGTTATTGGATTGGATATACTGAAGTGAACCAAAACTTCGGTACTTGAAGTCTGTTATAGCTGGGTTCGACTATATCTAGTAGAACGAATTTCACATGAAGGGATAATTAGATATAATGAAACTATGAAAGTAGTTTTGAATTGTTGCAGAAAATGAATTTAGAATATTTTCTTTTACAAATTAAACGCACATTCAAAGAAATGCTTGTTCATGGTAAAAAATATTTTTATAAGACCGTATATAAGGTCAACATTTGAAATATTTGTCAATTTTTTTTTTAACTCTTAAAATGAAATTTATATCTTTAATCACCCTCATATGCTTGAACCTCTAAATACATTTTGACAAAATTTGCAGAATTTGACTGGACTTAAAAAAATCTGTCTTCTTAAATTCTGTATTTATTGTCTGTATTTATCTAACATAGTTTTAGTTTTATTAAATTTCTTTATCTCAGGGAGGGTGATTTGCAGAACCTTAAAGGTAAAACAAGTTTGTAAATAATTTGCTGAATTTCTGCAAACTTGAACTTGCTATGGAGCTAAAGGTAAAGTCTTGAATATTGTTCATTTAAACATGAACTTTAAATTTCATATATAAAATAGGTTATTGCCTCAGGTAAACTGTGGGGTCGGTGGTCGATAAACGGAGTTTAGTTTAATATGACCCATCTTCTTTAGAACAGACCCCATCATGAATGAGAACTCTGTAAAATTTACTGCATGTTTTAATGATTTTATCACTTTATTTCATTCAAACATTTTACCCTTTTCAACATTTCACATTTTTTTTTAAATAAAGAAAATTTTAACATATCAAGTGAAAATTAAAGCAACTAATTAATTAAAAAATAAAATAAATAAAAATTTTTAAAAAAAGAAAGCTTACTCGTTATCACATCAGGATTTTTTAGCAAGTCCGTAACTGACATCTCTGGTTTTTGAAATCGTTTCACTTCCAATGAATCACTGTCAGTATCGCTGTCATGAGTATAAACCTGGTTCAAACCTGATGGTCCAGGGAGTCCCAACATCATTTCTCGAAAAGAAAGATCTGGTTGCCTTAGCATTGCAAATGGATCCCTTCAAAAATGTTTTTCTTAATAAAAGAAATAAGCTGTCTAGAAAAAATGAGAAAAACAATTATCTAACCTGTCGGAATTACTTTCTGTTACACCTTCTTTTGGAAATGGCATTAATTCTTCAGTTAATTCCATTGTTTCTGAAACAAGGCCTGGTGAAAGCTTAGATTTCTCAGAATCAGGTTCTATGCTTTCCTCAGGCACCTCAACAGCCTTAACTTCTCCATCCTTGACATCTGTGCTGCATAGTTCCTGCGAAACAGGAGGCTCTAAAGAAGAAGCCTTATTCAATGCTGAAATAAGAAACAAAAATCTAGCAATACCTTAAAAACTTCAATATGGCTTAAAAAAAAAAGCTTTTGCTTGTAGTAAAATACTTGTGGTAAGAGTTGATTCTTCAGCTAATTGTGGCGTTTCAGAATCTGGTAAAAATAATTTCAAAGAATCCGAAAACATTTGGCTATCTTCCACTACAGCTTGAGTTTCCCCAGATTCTAAACTGTCATCACACTTAAGTGAATAAGTTGCATTTGGAGTTGGATTTTCTTCAAAGATACTAATACTTCCAGTAGTCGTGTGAGAAATGTCCGACGGCTGATCTGCTTTTTCTCCTTCACTAGTAAATGAACTTGAGTTATTATTCACTGCTTGCATATCACATTTATTCGCTGTAACTTTTTCTATACAAACTGGAGATGATGTTTTAGGAGAAACATTATCATTACAAGAGAGAAATGAGCCATCTTGTTGATTCAAAGGAGAATCCGGAACTGTTAATGTTTGAAAAAGTTTGGAAGAAGAGTCTGACGACTCTGATGTCGATTGGTTTTTGGAATGTGTTGAATCGTTCATGCACATATCTACAGATTCTAACAACAATGAATTTTTGCATGAAGTTGAATCCTGAGAATTATTGCCAAAACTTAATTTCCTGCACAACGAAACCTTAGGAGATAACACTGAAGATGCAACACTAGGACTCATCTTAACAGGCGATATTTCTACACCCTTTGCCAATTGTTCATCAGTTAATGTTTTTGGAGAACTGCATTCAACAGGATGAGAAAAAGTTGCATTAACAACTGGTGATTCAACTAAATGAGAAATAGAACTTTTTGAAGCCTAATATGGATTGGAGAGAAAATAAAATACATCCAATTAGATATGCTTTCTCTTCAAATTTCTCAGATAAGTCAAAAATATTTAGTTACTTCAGTTACAGAATCATCTTCATTTTTTGTTTCTGTTTTCACTGTTTTATCATCTTCATCTGCAATTATCACTTGAGAATCTAACAAAAATAACTGACTTAGAAAGAAATGTGAAATTCACTCATATGGTTATGCTATGTGTGTTCTTTATTCTATACCTTGTTCCTCAATATCCTCAGTTGGTGTACTTGGTAAAATTTTCGGTGGGAATTTGAATACATCAGGAGATTGGGGAATTATCAAATCACTGAAATAAATAAAACTGACATGAAAATTTTTACTTATAAATATATACAGTATAAACCCAATTTTACAACTTTTGTGGGACCAGCAAAAAAAGAAAAAAAAGTACAATGCAAAAAAACAAAATCAAGGTTAACAAAAATATCAATATGGTACTGTGTTTCAAGCAAATACAGAATTAAAAAAAAACAGTGTAAAACCTGAAAAGGAAAAAAAAAAACATTTTTACTGCATTATTTTTCTACTGTAAAACACTGAATTTAGAATGAAATTTGCATGCAGTGAAAGCCTGATTTGAGGCCAGGCTTCTATCTGTAAAAACAGTCATGTTCCCCAAGCCATTAACCAAAACAGGCTTCTATTCAAGACCTGGCATTAAGAGCAAATCCCAAAAAAATACCACTAAAGTTTTACATGCATTTGCATGAATTTTTTTTTCTTTCTTTTATTAAAACCAAAATTTAATCTTAAATACAAAAATTTGCTAGTAGATATTATTGTCTTCTGTTTCGGAATCATTGCAGATGACTGCTTCATTATTACAGATGGGGGAACTTTGCAAACAATTTCTAAGATTTAAAATTATCGGCAATACCACTTCCAAGATGGTAGGGAATATTTCACAATTTTACAAAAATAGTGTTGCTTACCCAATTTTAACTCAATTGGTGATTTAAAATTGAGTTAAAAAAGCCAGCTTTAATCGAGACCAGTTTTGATTTATGCCCCCAATCTCAAATTGAGCTTTTGCAGTAAACTATTAGGAAGGTATTGGGAAAAAAAATCCGTGATTACAAAATGAGTTTTCAAGAATCGAAAAAGACTGCAGAGATTATAATTGTTGGTGTTTGTTTGAATGTAAAATTTTTTTAAATGTTCAATGCAGTTGTAGCTTTATTTAACCCTTTTAGGATGGGAAAATTTTGATCAAAAACGGGAAAATTGAGCTAATTTATTCAAAAAATTTTTCTAGCCATAGTATATCTATTTATGGCAGATTTTTTTTTGCATAGTTTTTATTGATGTTTAGGCCACTATATGAAACAGTATATTTTATATTATGTGCATAATTTATTTTTAAAAATAACTTTGAAAAATACAAATATGAGTAAAGAAAAATTAATCTTGTTTTAATGAATTTTTAGAAAAAAAACGAAAATTATTTCCAATTACAGTAAAACCCCGTTACAACGTACCTCACTTTAACGTACATTTCGGAATAACGTACTAATTTTACATCCCCTTGGTTATATTATCCCTTCAGTACAACGTACATCCTTCACATGTCTTGCACTGATTGGTCAATGCAGCCCATGCGAAAGTTGCAAATGGGCCAATGGGCTAATTAAGCAGAGTTCACATTTCATTGCTTGGTCAGTATAGCATATATAAACCCGGAAATCTCTGCATGCTACTCAGTCTAGCATGTTCGATTGTCAATTGTCGCATGCACCTCTGCTGAGTTAACGGATTCAGAGATTCTGGAGATGGGACAAAAGCAAAATTAAATTCATAGCGATCAGGAAGACGAAGATGAAAATGGCCATTTAGAACCAGAGGTAACGCCCGTCTCAACTTTGGTAGCAATGGAG
>JAHWFO010062673.1:3487861-3514431 GCA_023313115.1 Rhysida immarginata | reverse complement strand
CTGTAGACTCGTCCATTGATAAATAAATAAAATGTTTATGTACTATAGAAAATATTTATTTATTTGTTGCATCTAAAAACATTATCATGATTCAATGTTTCGGGTTGCAGATTCGAAACTAATTTTTTTTTATTTATTTATTCCATTTTTTTTAAACAATAAATGGTTCAAACTATATTTACCAACTGTATTATCTTCATTATCAGATTCTCCTGGGGATTCCAAAACTAATGATGGTAAAAGATTTTGAGACTCTTCTGTTTTGGGAGTTTCTGGAAGATTTTCTGGTGGACTTTCTTGACTCTTTTTACTTGTAAATAAGAAGTTAAAGAAAGAATAAAATAAATTTTTTAATTCCAAGAAAATGACATTATTATTGGAAGAGGGGAGGGAAAATAAAAAAGATTTATTATTTACTTAATTTCTGTTGGATTTTTGTTCTCTACAGAAGCACTACTAGCTGAAGAACTTGTTATTGAACTTAAGGTACTTGTAATGGTGCTGCTAATATCACATGTTTCTGATAAATTCAGGGGAGCAACTCCACTAGTTGTTGTGAAACTACTGCCTGTCTTTGATGATGCTGGGAAGGGGAAACAAATTTTAATAAGAAAATGTGCCCAATCAACGATGGAGGGAAATGGCTTCTCCCCCCCCCCCCCAAAAAAAAAAGAGGTATAGGATTTTAAAGCTCATACTAGTGTTTCCAAAATTAACTATAGTATTATAACAATTTTAAATTTCATGAGGATTATAAGAATTCTATAGTGATCTAAAGTAAATTAATTACATGAAGTAGAATGTTGTTTGGCAGCAATTGTGTTCCATCCTTCTGAATCACTGACCACAGCTGTTGTAGCATCACTTAATCCACTACTTTCAATATCACTTTACAAATAGAAAAAATATACATAATTATACAAATTTAAAAAAGAAAACCCTCAAAAGAACAAAGCAATAAATAAAATTATAACAGACACATTCTTGTTTCAGTTTATTACCTTGGATTTTCCTCTTGCTGTGCTGGTTGAGCTGAAATTTAGAAACGTATCATTTTAAAAGTCATATCATAGTAAAACATCTAACTTCAATTCAGTTATAAAAAAAAAAAAAAAAAATTATAACTAAAATTACTAGAGAAATTGCTCCAGTATTGAACAATTTAATAAAGAAAAATGAAAGGAAAAACTTTGAACTTGTGATCTCTAGTTTGATTCCAGGATGTGAAATCTTTCCTTTTGCTTTTCTTTAAAAAAAATGTTCAATGTTGGAGCCTTTTTCTTCAGTAATTTTCATTACATTCTTATATGTGATTTCAAGCTTATAAAAAAAGAAGATTCCAGACTTCAAGCTAGGTTCCTGTTCTGCCATTTGATAATCAAAGTGGCTTTAATAGTCTCTAGAAGACATTGAAACTGCATAGCTGTAACTATGTCCGCTCAGTTCAGTGATGAGAGGTCATGGAATCTTTTTGCTTTTCTTTATTATAACATTACTATTCTTAATTTTTTTTTTTTTACCACTGCCATTTTGGTGTCGAGAACGGGGTGGGCAATAATCCAATCTAAAGAAATGTGTAGGTTGTGGCATAACATTGGGCAGAGAACTGATTTGAAGAAAAAAAAAATTAAATTACACTCACATAAAGTCAATTATTCAAAGTACATGGATTACTTATTATATTAATCTTTAAGTTGAGAATGCTTAGTATTGTATAAATGTACAAAGGAAATAGACAGGGTGTAGAGGAAATTCCCGAATCAGTCTAAAAACTTAACAAAAGTTGTTAAAGAGTCATACATGTCAGATCTGTCTATAGAAAGTGCCTGTGCCTAATTGAATAAAAGTATTCTCACTGCCCTAGTGAAAGCACTGAGAAGTTACGAAACCTAACGTTTGAGCGATGACAGATAGAGAAAAACTTTCCAATTACAATGTTGAGTGTCACCGATTTAGTAAAAATCTCACAATTTCTTGACAAAGAAATAATTAACTGTTAATCAAATTAGTATCTGTGAAATAGGAAATCTTAGCAAATTATATTACTGTTTATAATTTGAGTGATTCAAGAATTGTTTCAAATTGCTCCGGTATAACATATGATAAGTGAATTTAATGAAAATACATTTGTTCCTACCTATTCTCACTTGCAATTTCTGCATTTTGATCATGACTAGCATTAATATCACTTATGTTTACATTTTCAGAAACTTCAGTGCCAGTGGCTACAGTAGATACAGCTGATTCATTTTCCTCGTTAATAGCTTGACCTGAAGAAGGTCTCACATCTAAAACAAAAAAATTAATGAAATAAATGGGGGGGGGGGGGGGGCTCATTTTCCCATTTTCTATAAGAACATGAATTGCCTTTTTGAAGAATACTTCCAAGACCATAACGTGTTAAAATAAACATAGCTTGCATCATAAAATATTTTTAATTACCTTCGTCGTCTTCTAGTTGCAAATTTTGATAAGATTCATTGATGTTATCTGATAATGTAACATCTGGAGAAACATCCGGCTGCTCTATTTGGATGCGATTATCATTATCTCCATCCATTCTGACTAGCTCCTAAGCTTCCACATTCCTTCAATGAAAATATAACATCCCATTAATACCTCATATACATAATTTGGTTAAAAATATTTAATCATTTCACAAGATGTTTTCTACAATTCCAAAAATCCAATTGTAGAACGGCATCATAGAAGTGCTATAGAACAGTATACAGTAGACTCGCGATTATCCAAGTTAATTGGGACTGAGACTAACTCTGATAATGCATTAATGTAAAGACAGTAATTAAACTAATAAGAATAACAAATAATTCAAATTAATTTGTCTAAAAATCTTATGTGGATAATGAAGATGATTAACTTAAGAATAAAATAAAACTCTTTTTCCACAACGAAACAGGAATTGAACAAACATAAAAAGAAAAAGACCGAAAATAAAATGAAAAAATACAACCAGAGTCTGTAAGCGCTTTTCGAAAGAACTTGAGAGAACTCCTTGCTTTTATTTTTTTCATTGTTGTATTTTTTCATTTTATTTTCGGTCTTTTTCTTTTTATGTTTGTTCAATTCCTGTTTCGTTGTGGAAAAAGAGTTTTATTTTATTCTTAAGTTAATCAACTTCAAATTAAGTTTTGCTACAAAGTCTTTTATCAATTTTTTTAAGTTAATGGCATGCATCAACTTGTAACCTGAAACCTCAGATAACCGGGGTTGGGTTATGGCGAATCTACCAAATATTGTATTTTATGAATCACCCCGCACCCTTGTAAAACTCGCACTTCTGTATACCCCTGAGAATTTGAATTTTATGTAACAGGTTTTGGTTCCCTGCATCCCTTGTTATATCATCCGGGTATCCAATATATGTGAATTAGTATATTCCAGCCTTGGGTAAGAGGTGGCCTGGCAAGCAAGAGCTGCGAGCGAGGATGCTTGCTTGCTGCTTTTGAAACAAGTGCTCCACTTAAACATAGAGGGGGGTCAGAGTCCGATATAATGTACTTAAACCTGTAATTCATTTTCATTCCTTGAATCAGTGTCTTGTTCCATAATTGCTTTGTCCGAATACGAATAGGAAGGGATAGTAGATATTGTATTTACATTGCCAAGTTACCGTATTTACCAGAATTGATCCAGATGTAAAATTTAAGCACATTCCCCATATTTTTGAAATAAATATTCTCAAATTTAAACAGGCTTCTATTTTTTCAATGTTCTGGAGATTATCAATCCACATGAATTTTTTTTTCCAATGAATAGACATAACTACTCTACTGTATATAGAGAAACTAATCAAGATATGTACCATATGTAATAAAAATCAAAATTTGTTTACAAAACTAAATACCATAAATTAAAAAACAATTAAAACGTAATTTTATTCACTTTCTTCACTTTTATACTGTTCCAAAGTTCCCGCAGCAAATACCCGTGGCACCAATTATGAACTCTTCAGACCAGTTTCTGTTGTCTAAGCATGCATAATATGATCCCTGCTTTAATATTACTCGGATGTACGAAATAGTGATCAAATCAATTCAACAGCCACGAAATAAAATTACAATAGTTACAGAAAACCAAATCAAAAAACAATCACAAAAAATAATGCCAACGAGAGCGAGACCATTCGCTAAAAAAACAAAATGGCACTGAACAAAAAAAAAAACAAAAACGTTTCTTCCTCGAACGCGAATTTAATCCGGGATTACTTTTTTCTACTATTTTTCTGGAGGGGGGGGGGAACCCCTTGGTGTGTATTCAGGTAAATATGATACAGGCAGATCCCGTTATACGCGATTTCGGATATATGCGGTTTTCATTTAGTAGCACCATCGATTGCCAACATGCGAAAGCTCTTCTATTTTTGTTAGGAGTTGAATTCGTTTTTGAGTTTTGTTTTGTTCCTATCCCTGTGTTTGTGCGCACTTAGCACATCACTGGCTATCTAAGAATGATAAGGTTGCTATACATCAGTTTGGACAAGACCAGCTGAGTTTCTAATCGGTTTGCGAAAAGATTTATTGTTGTAGGACTTAAAATGCCGCCGGAACGTAAAGAGAGTATTATTACCGAAGGAAGAAAGCGGGCTCGAAAATCCTACTCGTTAGAAACTGAGTTAGAGGTCTTCGATGAAGATGAAGAAAACGTTACAGCCGACCATCAAGCAATTTTTAACGAAACATCCTGCCAGTTCGAACGATCCCTTAACATCCAGTCCGAGCCCCTCTTCGGGATTCCACCAGCACTATTACAAGAAGGAGACTGTTGGAAACAGCATCAGAATCTTCAGATGAACCCAAAGCAATATAAAGTTTAGATTGTGGACACTTCTTTTTGTTGTATGTGTACATGTATTTTGAGTATTTTAGTGTATCTTGAGTTTTATAAAATAAAATAAGGTGCTATATTAAGACTAAAAAATAGAAAACTGTTGTATTATTAATCCTATACTTCTATACTGGAATTATTTACGTTATATCAGGAAAATAATTAATGCTTATGAGAACCAAACTCTATTCTGTACATGTTAAATGAAACCAGTTTTACGCGAGTTCGGTATACACGGCAGTTTCACGGAACGTATGTATCACGTATAACGGGATCTACCTGTATTTCAAAGTTCAGAATCAAATTTAATAAAACAAATTCATTTTTCGCTTGTCAGTTTGTCTTTATTCAGATTTCCTTCACTTTACTACTCTTCCCTCATGGACTTCACCGCCACTGCTTCTTGAGATGCCTGTCAGCACGTCTCTGCTTGTGAGGATGAGTCGGTTCAAACAGGCATTTCCGCGTCTTGGGAATGGTATATTTCCTTGTATTTCCCGCACCCCCTTCTGCAGATGTAAAAAAAGTGATAACCTGCAGGGTATATTCAAGAAAATATGGTAATTTCTTATTCAATAATCCAAAAGGTGCTTTTGTATCTTTAAATTATGAAATCAAAATATTTTTATGGGGAAAAAATCAACTTTCAATGTTTTTATTATTTATAAATCAACTGAAAATCTTATAAAACCTTTTATTAATAAAAATGCCTCACACTCTTCTGCACTCAAGTTTTCTTTAAACAAAACCCAGGTGATACATCAATTTGAGAACCTGCTATTGAGTGACTTTCAATTGTTGTTACAGGTTGAAGCCAGTTATAAAATTCCCATATAATCCTCATTATAACTAATATTTTAAAAACTCCCAATTTTTCCCTATAGAACACCCCTGTTAAAATCTGGCTACAGCAAACTTCAATATAACGAAAACTCATTCATAGCGAAACTCCTTTTGCAAAATTTTAATTTCTCTCATTGCTTATAATGAAATTTGAAATTTTGTATTGAACAAATAAATATTTATTAATGAGGGTTTTGGTTTAGTTAAAGGATATAGGTAAAAGTGATGTTTTAAAATATAACAATCCCTCGCAATGTGTCAGCCACTTTAATTTAAGACAGGAAAATTCCTTGATATGGGCCATGGCGAGTGAATGACAAGAAAAATAAAAACAAATCCACAAAAATAGTTCAATAATATTTCATATGTATATTTTATTGATGACGTCAGCCTCTTCAGCGAGAAACATGAATTATCAAGGGTTTGAAACATGGACTTTCGAACCTTTGATTGTCCACGTTTCTCGATGAAGAAGCTGACGTCGTCAGTGAATGTACATATGAGGCAGTATTAAACTATTTTAGTGGATTTGCATTTTCATTTTTTATTTATTTATTTTTTATACTAGTCTCGCCCTCCTGCGACAACAGCATGATTATAATAAATAAAATTAACCTGTCAAGTGGTTATAATAAATTGGCCATTCAGTGTATAAAATAAAATTAACCTATAGCTCTCTGGTTCCCAACCTGGGGGGGTCGCAAAACCTTTCCCCCGCGGGGGGGGGGGTTGCCGAGCTAGGATAATTTGAGTTTTTTTTTTATTTCGCTATGTATCATCCTGTTAAAAGGGGGTTGCGATTCAAAAAAAGGTTGGGAACCACTGATATAGTAATGTACAGTAGTATTCAAAATGATTCATTCAAATGAGAGTAAATTCTGTACTTATCAACCGCAACTTAACTAGACATGCACCAAATGAAATAAATATCAGAACATGGTCATCTTGGATTAGCTCAAAAATCACATTGGTATTGCTGTGGAGACAATGATAAAAAATATGCAAAATATTTTGAATATCACCTAAATCACTTTTTCTCAACCTATGCTCCAGAAAAAAATAAAATAAAAATTCCTTTACTTTGAGAGTGATTTCTTGCCTAAGAAGCTCCTCTATCGAAACTGATTCTAAAAAGGGCTCAGTGAATCAAAAAGGCTGACAATCGCTGATCTAAATGTTGCTCATCTGAACTTTAGTGTTTGGACCATTTAGAAGATGAGACAAAATTTATAAGGTTAATCTTTTGGTTGAGATTTCACTAATTATTTCATATTTGTTAAATTCAAAAATACAGACACTTGAAATTGGATGAATCATTCTGAAAATCCTGTAGCCTCTCTCAAATCTAATTTCAAATTTCTGTTTCTCAGTTTTGTACATCAATTTTTTTTTTCTTTCTATTTTCTAACTCAGGTGAACTTATATCCTATACATTTTATAAAAAGATGAAGACTATGCAGCTCTCGGGAAACAGCAATCGACTGTTCTCAGTTAGGTTCTTTGTTGCAGGAGAAT
This sequence comes from Rhysida immarginata, assembly GCA_023313115.1. Taxonomy (NCBI): domain Eukaryota; kingdom Metazoa; phylum Arthropoda; class Chilopoda; order Scolopendromorpha; family Scolopendridae; genus Rhysida; species Rhysida immarginata. The sequence goes on along the minus strand of JAHWFO010062673.1, from coordinate 3,507,228 downwards.
TGTGATTTTATGAGATGGCTTGCCACAGATGTGACAGTAGGCAAGTCAGGGAGGCCTTTGCCTCAGGTTTATCCAGAATGAATTTTAAAAATGTTTAATTTTTCTGAAAGCACTCCATAAGGGAAGTGCCTGGAGCATGAACTGCTTGAACTGTCAAAAATTAATATTAAAAGTCGTTTGTTTGCTTGATTGTGGTTTCTTCTAATAGGCTTAAGCATTTGAAACCGTTGAATTAACTCGCAAATCTAAACATTTCCATATAACTTTAATCAAAAAGATAAACAGCCAAAGAGATATGAGGCTAAAAGTCAAAGGAAAAAAAAAAAACAAAAAAAACCTAATGAAATCAGCAAAGTATTAACCTCTGATCGGGCCCAAGACAAAAATTTGCTCCGGCCCTATTTTGTTGCATGTTTAGAAATAAATAGCTTATGTAAAATCTGGCACTCTTGGGCATTGCGATCGCAAGACCATCTCTTTTTTGTCTCTTTAATCACCCATTACTGAATGAAACTTACATATGAGCCATTGCAGATACGAAGGACGGACTTAATCAGTGGTTTCGAGAAACATGCCAGGGTTCGAAATTAGCAGTTGCCATGTTGCCAGAGACTACCAAAAATTCATTCTGGAAACTTGTTTATCACGGCTTGTTGCTCAGTAGGCAATGTGCAATATCAGCCAGGCAACAAGCAGTGATAAGCAAGTTGCCAGAATGAATTTTTGGTAGTCTCTGGCAACCTGGCAACCGCTAATTTCGACCCCTGCAGGTGTTTAAAGTTTTTTTTTATCTACCACTCTTAGACGTTGAATGCTTTATTTTCATGCAACTTTAATGTTGCTTTATCTTGTTCCGAACTGAAGATCTCAGAAAGAGAAGAGATCAAGTAATGAATGTAACGCCTCATGTTTTATAATGAACTGTAAGAGTGATATCGTTTGTGAAGTTCATGAAGCATTATTTATTTATTTATTTATTAAAGAAGAAGAAATATGTTGATTCTGGGCGAATATAGATTAATTATAATAGAAAAAAATTATAATATTGAGCATAAGACTGTAGATGTTAGTTGGAGTTAGTAACAAAAGTTTTCATTTTGGATTTAAAAGTAGTTAAGGTGGGGGTAGAGCGTATTTCGGAAGGAAGAGTATCCCATAGTTTATATCAGTGTATGGGAATAATATTGTATTTGAACGCATGCTTGATTGATAGTTTAGCAAGGGACTCATTGTTACGTAAGTTATATGCGTGGGGAATTGTAGTTTTATAAAAGTAAAAAGGAAGAGATATTGAAAATTTTTTGGCTTAGAATTTTGTGGATGAAAAGTGCTAAGTGTAATGAGTAAAGGTGGGTGATAGCATGGAAGAATAACAAAAGAACACCTCTTTTAGCACTAACAATGATAAAATGTGTCACTAGCTGCTATCGCAACAGACCTGGTGGCCAACCCCTATGATCTTTTATATGATAATAGAATTACAGATGCCTTTGAAGTAATTGAACCCTTGATATTTCATTAAAAATGTTTGAATTTGTATTTTATGATTGTTTTTATAGGAAATAAATGCTTTTCTTTCATACAAAATTTATTTTCTGCTTTCATTTTAAAAATCTATTTCAAATTTAATATGGGCCCAGTTTTTTTTTTGTTTTTTTTTTTAATGGTAGAAAAATGTTTTGGAATTATTTTTTTTTAAAAAATCGATTTAAATAGTGCAGGGATTTCCATGAAATTAGCTGTTAAGTTCTAGACACGTTGACAGAGCAATAATGAACAAAGATTCTTCAAAATACCATTGTTTCAGTTATTTAACGCACAAAATTAAATATTTATTCTATTGTTACAGCATTATCATACAAAAAAGACTTTCGCTCAACGAAAACAAACATTGGGCAGTGTCCGCGCAGTCCGCTCGCCAAATCGCCAGTGGCGACAGTTCAACTAATCTGACGAATAAACAATCACATTTGGCGAACATGCTTGGCTAATTCTATTTATATGGACAATTTTTATTTTCAACCTCGAAAATGCGATTATCATGTGATTAAATTTTTTTTTTAAATTTAAATGCTGCATAATTTTCTTTAATTTTAAATTTGGCTAAAAACATGATATTCTGGCTTAAAGAAAATCTCTATTGGCTAAACCATTGACGATAAAAATTTCAAATACTGCACGGCCACTGTTGGGATTTCGTAGCACTCTGGTGGCCAACATGATACATGTAACTCATCCTATATCGTGTAATGTGATTAATTGAAGGAGGCGCTTCCACTCTTATTCTTCCATGGTGATAGGTAATATATTTACTGCAAAATATAGATAGGCGCCTACAAACTATTTTTGCAGGCGTTGTAAATGTTGAATACAGTAGAACATCGATTATCCGAACACAGGTCATCCGAAATCTTGGTTATGCGAACTCGAAGGTGAGGGCACCCCTATCATTTTTCTGGCACATGGCTGCTCTTCCAGTCTTTCTCCCACTCTTGCTTTGAAGTTAATTTGTTGTGTGCATTGTGCAATGGCAACAAAACGAAAACGAATTATATATCACTTAAGAACAAAGTGGATATTGTAGAGAGACTAATAAAAGGTGAAGCAGGACGTTCACTAGCAAAGAAATACGGTATAGGAGCTTCCACAATTTCCGACAAAAAATAATGCAGATGCTATTGTGACATTCACCTATAAACTGGATTGTGACGATGGAAGTACTCAACGAAAAACAATGAAAAAGCAAAGGACGAGGCTTTAGAAGACGCAATATTTACATGGTTCGTACAAAAATGCTCCAACCCATAAACGGACCATTGTTGCATGAAAAAAGAGGTTGAATTCAATGAAATACATGATAGTGACAGTTTTGTAGCTAGTACAGGTTGGTTGAAAAGGTTCAAATAGCAGCATGGCATGAAGAAACAATCGTTCAGTAAGGGGTCCATAGTGCTGTTTCTATCGATAAAATTGGTAGAGACTTTACAACACAACAAAGGGAGAATAGAGTTTCCGACTGGTTTCGCCATTTATTCCCGGCTTTATCAAGGATACACACAAGAGGACATAAGCCTTTATATACAGAAAATATGGTACAGAATGAGAACATGATTGGATGAAGAAATAACAAATAGTAAATAATATAAATTGTACAGTGGCGACATTGAAAGGAGAATGGTTGGATAAGGACCCAATAACAATGAAATTATAAGGAAACCTTGAGAGGAAATATAAAGGAAACAGTGATGTCATAACACGCGGACTTAGAAGAAGACTCATCCGGAGTTAACGTAAACTAAATTATCAATAAAAAATGGAAAGGTAAACTAAGGATCAATTTGCGATTCATCAGCCCTCAATTTTACCGCTTTCCATCTTCCTCTCCTCACTCGGCCTCCAAGTTTCCTACCGCTCATCGACCCCATGCTTTCGCTCTCTTAATCCCCCCATCCACACACACACCGACAATTTCTCCTGTTCCGGAGTTTATAGATTAAACTGTGGATTTTGCGATAAATATTATATAGGCCTATCGACCCGCAATTTCAATAAACGATTCAAAGAACACATGGACTCCTCAAGAAACAAGAAAATAATTCACTACGCGATCCACCTTGCCCGCACGGGACATGCCCCCAAAGAGCAAAGTGAAATCATGACCATTCTCCATCTATGCAACGACCCATTCAAGACTGCCACTCTCGAAGCTATTGAGATCTTTAAAGCTAAGATCTCCTCTCCAGATCACCTCCTCAATTGCCAAACCGTTTTTGATATTTATTCAATTTTAAATTCTTTATCCGATATCTTGTAATTTTTCAAATTTGTATATTTACTTTCCTTTCCATTTTTTATTGATACCTTAGTTTACGTTAACTCCGGATGAGTCTTCTTCTAGGTCCGAGTTTTCAATTTTGTTTGTGTTATGACATCACTTTTTCCTTTATATTTCAATTAATTTTCCTCTCAAGGTTTCCTTATAATTTCATTGTTATTGGTTCCTCATCCAACCATTCTCCTTTCAATGTCACCACTGTACAATTTATATTATTTACTATTTGTTATTTCTTCATCCAATCATGTTCTCATTCTGTACCATATTTGCTGTATATAAAGGCTTATGTCCTCTTGTGTGTATCCTTGATAAAGCCGGGAATAAATGGCGAAACTAGTCGGAAACTCTGTTCTCCCTTTGTTGTGTTGTAAAGTCTCTACCAATTTTAAAGAAACAAGAGTGCTGCGAAACAAACCAAAATTTCTGATTTTTTTTTTTTTAGTTTATAGTACAGTATTGTATACATGTGCAATAATTTTTCAGTAAAAACATTTTTAATCGTGTTGTTTGTATTAATACTCATATACAATGCATAGTTAAGCTTTTTTTACTTTTTCTAAGTTTAATTTAAAACCTCGGCTCTATTATCCAAATTTTCATTTATCCGAACCACTCTTGGTCCCAATTAGTTTGGATAATTGACGTCCTACTGTATTTGATTTAGTGGTAGAACCCCAAAATCGTATTCCATTTATTAGAGAGGATTGAATGAGTGAGTAATATTGAAGAAGTAAATTCTTTTTTGGGAGATAGTGGGGGCGGGAAAATCCCAATGTGATTCCAATGGAATACATGTTAATTGCAAGTGTGTGCAATTAGAAAGTACTAAGTCCGGGATATTGCTATATTAGCATATGTCCTATGTTGCTAACAAAGAGGTTATATGTTGACAGACCTTATTTTCCGTACAACCCTGTATCATTTATAAAGATTTTTAAATTATACACTCACTCCATTCACTCCCCCTTCCTATTTTCCCCTCTTCTTCTTCAAAGCAGCATCAGAATGTCCATCATTTGGGAAAAATAAGATGGATGAAATTCTTGGAATATTCCTAATTAATTAAAGAGACTTCCCCCTTTTAGTTTTATTGCTATTAAAAAAAAAAATTGTTTAACGATTGGATCCTCGCAGGCAAAAAATGTCTATCTAAAAACGGCTCATTCGAAAAGAAATAAAAAATAAAATAGCATATACACGATGCTGCAGACGTAGCTAAAAATGAAGGAATGAAAAAAGGAAAGAATGTCAAGTTAATTGAACTTTGATTACGTTCTTCAATATCCCCTTTAAAATCAGCAATATCAACGATTCATTTTTTTTTCAGGAGCGCGGAGCAGACTTTTTAAAAACGAGTTTCACTCGGTGGGTGGATACGATTTTAAAGCGAGTCGCAAAAAAAAACGAGGGAGCAACGCAGATGTAACAGCCCATATAGCACTAGAAAATACGAAACGCTTAGAAATCCTCCCCTTTCGATTTATGTACGCATTATTTTAAACGCCTTAAATATCCTTTAATTTTATTCGCAATGACAACCCTTTGCAAGCTCTGCTTCAAAGCTACATAGAAGCAGAAGAACATCGGCATGCGAGGGATGTTACCATCGCCGTGAGAATTCACGCTGAAGAGAGAGAGAGAGCGAGTGAGAGAGAAAAAAAGTTTTAAAGTCTACTTACTTGAACAAATTTCGCAATGCTATCGCGCATTTTTTTAATCGGAAGACTTCAGCTGGCTATTACATAGCTGTAAAGGATTTGAATTTAAGTCATTGCAAATTTATTCTACAATATGTAGTAGTGGCTGGCATAGCCCTTTCTTGCCTCGTAGCATTATAATAGTATTTTTGAATCGCATTCTGGTTGGTTAGTGTAGCATGTCACGCATGCTATCACGAGGGAGCGCTAACGTTAAGGACCGGAAAAGGAACCTGCTCCGTCGCCATTTTCTACACACAGTAGAAACGTCATTTCCTTTTCAATTTTTCTATGGCACTCAGTGGTTAGGCAAATTACTTCGGCAATGAAGGTAAAATAAATCTATCTATCTTTCTTACTTATTGTTTAAGAGTAAAAAAAATAATGATTTTATTTGCTAATTTAATATCTCACGTACTAAATTAGAATAGTATATTTTATTACGAATGAAGAGTAACTTAAGATGAAATGGATTGTGCTTTGGCACTAAACACGAAGCATGTCATTATAGCCTCAAAATTCCGAAAAAATGTTATAGGAGGAATCCTCTGTATGTCGATCTGTGTCATAAAGTAAATAAGCATCTTATTTATGCTTTCATAAATACATCCAATGATACAACTAATGTCGATTGCGTGCATCTGACTATATATCTCCACGCATCTTGAAATTCACAATAGGAGAAACATTTTTTTTGCTCTTCCATTCCTTATTGAGATAAAGCGCAGCGAAATACTTAAAGGTTTCTTGATTTCGATGCCAGTAACCGTTTTTGTTTTGCTTTATTGGAACTATTCGTGCTCTGCACGAACTACGAGGCAAAATATTTACGAACTTCTGATTCTGATTTCTTGCAGCTCAACATATCCTTTCCTGCAACGGGTTGCCAAAAACTGATCGAAGTAGAAGATGAACGGAAGCTCCGTGTGTTTTATGATAAACGGATGAGTTCTGAAGTAGAAGCAGACTCACTAGGAGATGAATGGAAGGTAAGGATAAAAAATAAAAAAAAAAGCAAGCTAATAATAAAATAAATTAATAAATAAATATAGCAAATCCTAATACTAAATTACGGAAAGAGAGAGTACGTCATAAATGATAACCTTAATGACCATAAAATTAATGCTACCGAAGTCAAATTAAAAGTATGCTAATTTTAATTTACCGACCTCATTGCAAAATATGTTAATATTGTGCACATTTATCCTTGAAGTTGAATGTTTCCATGTTATACTTTATTGTAGTAATAATGATATACGAGTATCCAAATTGCAACAAAGGATTTTTATTATTAAAACACGTTTCAGTATATTATACCATTTAAGTTATGGAACACGATTTATCCAGATTTTGGCATAATACTATAGTTTAGAAATTGCAGAGGGGGTGTCCCATTCCATTGTGGAAGGAATGGAGGACCTATGATTCATATGATTAACATGTGGCTCACCTGGAGAACTTGTGTTATAAAATAATGCAAATGCTGTACATAGAATATAAATAAATAAATAAATAAATAAATAAATAAAATCTTGTAAACATTCCAAGGAGGAGCTTTAGCAGTGAAGTGGAAATACATTTATTAAAAAGAAATTAATCCTCGCCCCCGAGTAGGGTAAGTAGGGTGACCAGACGTCCCGGATTTCTGTCCACTGTCCTGCATCAGTAAACATCCTGGAAAATGTCCTGAATTCAAATAATTCAAGTTATCTTGCAAACTGTGGACGGTCGGACGATAAATGTACAACCAAAGGCGCATTCTTAATAAGTAGCATCCCCTAATTTTCTCAGATGACATCGATCAGCCCGTCACGTTTATGCACTGAATTTATTATTGTAACATATATAATTAATAAGTAAATAATTTATCATGTTATAAAAGTTATATTTTAAGAAATTTATGCGGGGAAAAAAATAATGAAAGTCCTGTGACTGTGAACATCAACTTTCTACCATTGGTCATTCATGTCGACCTGGCCGCTCATCAGTTAACATACACCGTCAGGGGAATATTGGTGTATGATGTTGATTGTCTGTACCATAGCAACATCTCCAAGTGGTGGAGATTCTTCGAAGAGATCAGAGATAAAATTGAGGAATTTGGTTGGGAGGTATTCAGACATCCCCTGTACAGTCCAGACCTTGACTATCTATCAGCTCTTTGGATCAATGAAGAAATTCCTAAGAGGCTAATGCTTTGGTTCGGACGAAGAGGTAAAATCAGCTATGCACAGATGGCTATACAACCAAAAACGAGGAATCTGGTGCCACGATGGGAGAAAGGTGTTCAGAGACTTTGTGCTTTGTTGAAAAATGGGTAAACCTGCAGCTTTGTCCATTATTTCATTTTTACTTATTAAAAATATTTCTACAAAAAATTGTTGTGTGCTGCTTTCGATCCTAAAACTTTGTCCAATTAAATTTCTGGTTTCAATGGTTAGACACTGTTAATTAAACTTTGCAACAACATCTAACAATTGAAATCGAAAGTTTTACTGGACATGCCTAGTACAACTTTTGTTGGAAAGATTATAATTAAAAAAAGAATCTTATTGTGGCACATTTGGCAAAGACAACTCTTACCTATTTTATAATGTTGCATAAGCTCTTCTGTCCATTTGCTAATAAATTTCTGGGATTATCAAAAGATGAAAAGAGCATTTTGCTCAAATGTCAAAAATAAATTAAACAGCCCTGAGAGCATTCAAATCTATAAAAGTGATGCTTCTGAATTGCAAAATGCTGACCATAACTTATAAGTATGAGCACTCTTAGAGTTAAACTTTATGACCTAATCACTCGCTAAATGCTATTGCACAAACTGAATATACTAACAAAAAATGGTTGGGAAACACTAAGTTAATGTTTACATTGAACAAATGCAAATATTTAGCTTCGAGTGAGATTAACACAACATGAATTTATTATTTGTTTTTAGTTTATTTGTAAATTACATGAATAAAAGTGTGGCCATTATCCTAGTTTATTCAAAATATTTCTTTATTTTCAGGGCTACGTTCTCCGAATAACAGGAGGAAATGACAAACAAGGATTCCCAATGAAACAAGGCGTTTTGACTGCAGGCAGAGTGCGTCTTCTTCTGTCTAAGGGTCACTCGTGCTATAGACCACGCCGAACTGGAGAACGTAAAAGGAAATCTGTCCGAGGATGCATAGTGGATGCCAACTTGAGTGTCCTTAGCTTGGTTATTGTTAAAAAAGGTAATTGCTTGTTGCGTAAAATTCATGTTTTTGTCAAAAGACTATTGATGAAACTCAATTCAAGTTGCTCGTTTAAAGGTAAACTCTATGGTCACGTGCAACTTCGTTTAAAATGAAAGATTGAAGTGTCAGCAATCGCTTAGCACATAAAAACGTTGAATTCAAACTCTGAGTTCATAAAATATAATGTTCACATCCCCTTCCCCTCTGCGATATAGAGAGACTCGTGTTAAGCACTTCAGATTGGCTAATTCGTCACTTCTGTGCCATCTCGTATTTGTACAGGCTGTAGATAAAAAGGGTACAAAGTAGCTTGAGAATCATGAATTATCAGGTTTCTCTTGGTTTGTGCATTTGCACATCCAAGCATATTAGTTCAAACAATAGGAGAGAGATTCAGGCATGGTTGTGTTTCTCATGCAGGGGGGGGGGGGGGGGGGGGTCAGATAGCTAATTATCAGTAGAGGAACCTTTGGTGATAGTACACAGCAGTACCCTTGATTAATGTAGCGGACATCTAAAACGAAAATTAGGGGACCTGAAAAAACATCTCGCTATATACGAGGAGCGTCCAGAAAATAAGTATCGTTTTGTTATGTAGGCTTAAAAAGGTGAGTAATGTGAAATCCGGCAATGTTGTGTGAAAGAGAATGGTCTTGTGAATGAATGCGGGATGAGCTAGCTCAGTCGCTCGACTAATACGGTCAGCAGAGGTAATGCAAATGACGTCCTCCAGTTCTGTTCCCGCCACCATCATTCTCAAGCCACCTCTGATCGTTGTGCGCGTTGTCATTCAGTTTCTCCATTCTGGCGGTTTCAAGTCAATGGATATTCACCAACAGCTTGTTTCTGTGTATGGAGAAGATGTGATATCTGAGTCAGTGGTGAGAAGATGGGTTCGAGAGTTTAAAGCAGGAAGACGTGATCTTGAGGACGCAAAAGGAAGTGGTCGACTTTCACTCGTCATGGACAAAACGATGCAAAAAATTCAAAACAAGAGAAGGGGAATGTTGACTGCAGGTGTGTGCCGCCTCCACGACAATGCTCTGCCTCATGTCGCTCGTATCACCACTCAGCTTCTTGAGCATTTGGGTGGAATGTTCTGCCCCATCCACCCTATAGCCCTGATTTAGCCCCTTCCGACTATCATCTGTTTCCGAAATTAAAGGAGAAATAGCGGGAGACGCTTCAGCTCTGACAAGGAAGCAGTCAACAACTGGGCAAAATGGCGGCAAGCTTTTACAAGGAGGGGATTTCAAAGCTCGTTTCCAGATAAACAAAATGTATTGAGATCGGTGGGGATTACATAGAAAAATAATACATATATTGAAGTACAATTCTTGTAAATTTCATTTTTTTTTCTCTTCAATAAACACTATTTTTTAAAAATAAACGGAACTTATTTTCTGGACACCCCTCATAGATATTGAGTTTCATAAATTTTATGTATAAATTGTTAAAAATTGTATTTATATATTTTTAATTTAGTAATTTATGGGTATTTTGGTTCACGGGTGCAGTCCATTATGGGTATTTTGGTCCGATAACGTTCTCGAGAATTTGTAGTAATTTTACTGAAGTGAACAATAATATGGGCACATTTTATCAGAAAGTAGGGCAAATCAGAGACATAAGGGCGCATTTCAATGGATACTTTAAATATTTTTTAATAAAGGGCAAGATTCGCTTATAAAGGGCAGGGCTTTCATGCCCTTCTATTTCCATCAGATGCAACCCTGATTGTGAAAAAGTGTTTTCATCTGGATTTTCAGAGATTGTATGCATCCATAGGTTTTAGGTCTCTATTATTTTTAGAAATCTAATCTTTTGGAAGGTAATAAGTAATGTTCCAATATAAAATCAACTTGTTGGGATGAAAAATGAAAGAAAAAGAATCACAATCTGGATTTAAATCTGGAATTAAGGGTCTATTTCCCCTTCCAACTGTGTACCTCCTCATATGGTGAAATAAAGCTTTGAGCTTTCACATTGATTACTTAGTAGTTTTTATAAGGCACTTGGAGACTATTATGGTGTAATTTGTTATTGGTGTCCATATAATGGGAAAATGGATTTCTTTTCCAAATAGAACACTGAATTTGGCACCCCCTTTCAAGTACAGTGAAATAAAGGCATGCATTTCTCACCTCATGCCATGCTTTTGTTTTTCTTATGAAAATTTTTTTTTCATTTTCTTTTAAGCTTTACCTATTGGGTCTGTTTAATAAACATACACATTCATATATGGCAGACTTGCCTGATATTACTGTACATAAATCAATTGCACTGGATGTGCTTATAGATTTGGGGGAGGGGGGGGTGCATGCTTATTTTTTTCATGCAAAAAGTGTATGAGATTGCCCCTATGTTATTGACAAGGCTTTAATACATGTTTTGCAGGTGAGCAAGAGATCCCAGGATTGACGGATTCGACCATCCCTCGTCGCTTGGGGCCAAAGCGTGCCACAAAAATTAGAAAACTTTTCAATTTGAGCAAGGATGACGATGTTCGTCAGTATGTTGTGAAAAAACCTTTACCATTGAAAGAAGGTATGTATCCATTTAAAATCATTTGGTTGAGGTTTTGTTTAACTATAAATTTGAATTTCTGTGTTAAGCTGAACATTTTTATGAAACTTGTATGTAGTTGACATTTAGATTATAAAATTCTAGTTGTAAATAGCATCTTTATTTTATTTTTTGTTACAGGGAAGACAAAACAGCGCTCCAAAGCTCCTAAAATTCAACGTTTAATTACACCACTTGTTCTGCAGCGTAAAAGACATCGTCTTGCTCTGAAGAAGAGACGAGCCCAGAAGCGAAAAGATGAAGCTGCAGAATATGCTAAGCTCTTAGCACAGAGAGCCAAAGAGGCCAAAGAAAAACGTGCTGAAGAGATTAAACGGCGCCGTTCTGCATCTTTAAGGGAGTCAAAATCATCCATAGACAGTAAATCAAAATAAATAGAAAGGAAAAAATAAATTTGTAATGTGATGAATGACCATTAAAAATTGAGATCATCGTTTTTTTGGCGTTTATTTTATTTTTACTAAATTTCATTCTAAAAGGGGCGTAACTGCAGAATCTTGATATATATCAATAAAAAAAATAAAATGAGAATTTTAATGAAATTCTTGAAATGCATCAGCCTTTAAAATATTCTTTTCTTTCATACTGCCATTCCGCAATTTTTACTCATTTTCTCAGCAGTATGTTCCATGTCCTATCTTAAATAGATGCTCTATTGGCCTGAAGATAAGGCCGAGAGGGTAGGGCGTAGGCTTTCTAGTTCTAGAGTCCGCCTGGTCGTGTGTTCGAATCCCGCCGTGGGCATGGATGTTTGCGTTTGTCCTGGGCTGCTTACAAATATAACTTGTGTAAAAGGCACAAAATGACCTTAGTAGTTGATGCCAAAATTTCTAATAAACCAACCAAGCTGAAGATAAGACTATTTTGCCTTTCTTAAAATATAACTACAGGGTGGCCTTAAACTTGCCTATCAAGATTAAATGTCAATTTCTCAGCCACTGCAAATGTAAATCTTTTTAAAATTGAGATATGTGGCATTGTTTATGAATTTCAACACTGGATTATTTCAAGCATTATGTATGTGGGCCCCTCCCATTTACCTGACCACATTCCATTAAATTTCTTTTTATAGGGTTGTGAGAACGACCAAACGACCCTAAGATATTGAGTTAGTTGTGAACATGTATTGATCATGAAGTTTTCACCATTTCAACAGATGTTCTCGCAAAATTGGCCAATTTTGCAATCCGATCTTTAAAAATTCCTTGGAGATTGATGGCAAATATATCAAACATGTTTTACAAGCACCAGTTATGCATGCTTCTCTGTTACAGTTCAACAGTTTTAATCGTGGTAGGTAGATTTTGGATTGCCATGTATAAAAAAAAAACTTAATCATCTTATATATATGCACAGTCTGTACAAGAGAAAATGTGGATGTGGAATTTGCCAACCAGAAGCATTTGCACAAGATGCACACGTTTTCTCTTTACAAACTAATTTTTACACAACACTTGATACCATGAGGTTGACGAGAAAATGGGTTCAGGACAATTCCAAATTACAGTCAGCTGTCTTTATATCACTCGTTTTGAACCGTTGTTTTATTTTGAAAATTTTTAGCTTTGTGAAGAAAAAATTATTCAGTGATTATCTATGATAAACGCAACGTTTCAATGTGTAACTAAAGTTTGTTTTTTCTTGTAAACACTTTCAAAACTTCAATGCCGACTTTGTCTCGTGAACCCCTTTCACACAAAATTTCCAAAGGATCCCTGGAACATGGGCGTTTTATATGTTCCATGTTCTAACAACATGTTTTATCCATATGATTAGTTACATTTATACTTAGATATTTATAAATTAGTTGAAAAATTAGTCACCCATTAAATTTTCGGTGATCCCCACTTTAAGAAACAACGTTATATAGTATAGCTTGCACTTGGGAGATTTTTTTTATTTCTATTGCTTTGCATTCACAACTCTTATGCTTCAAAAATAGAAGACTATAATTTACCTCGAATTAATTACTCCTGCTGTCCGAAAACATAGTATATACATTTCAACATTTTTTACTGGCATTTTCGAACAAAAATTGTGCAGACCCTGAAAACTGGTTATGTTTTGGCTAGAAAAACGTCAGAAAGGTGTAATTAAATAATAAGGGCAATGGTCACAATCTTTATATAGTTAATAAGTTTGAATATTAACCAGGATGCTTTTATTATTTATCATTATCCAAAACATAATAAAATTTCTCCCAAAACCATTTTCTTAATTATTTTAATTGTGGATACAAATTAACATTCTCACATCAACAGGCAGTTTATTGTTGAGCCACTTGTATACTAAGGGCATACTAAAAGTGTTTAGTCTAATCATGGTCGCGTGCAAGATTTGAGCAGGGCACAATATATTTCACTAAAGTGAAAACTGGAATGGATGAAAATTTTTAATCCACAAGGTTCTTTTCCTCCTTGTAGATTAGAGTTTACACTTTATACTCAGAAATGATGGAAAGGGACCGAAGCACTCTTGAAGTGGGTATCGTATTCTAATGAAACCATTGCTAAAAACTTGGATGTGCTAAAGCGTCCACACTCATTACTTTGTAGGATATGGTAAAGCTTTTCGTACAGAACTCGGCAAGTCGAATTTCCCGACTAAGCAGCTGCATAAAATCCGATGTGAACTGACAAAAGGGAAACAAATTTTAGGGAGTGTCGAAGCTCGTTTTATGCTATATTAATCCGATGATAGGGTGTGGCGGATCCCAGGAGCTCAATTAAAAAAATGTATTTTTTATGTTTTTATTTTTTAAATGCTTATTCGTGCTCGTCAACATTTACTCCATTTGTTGCCCGATAAAGTTAATGACTGTGGACGCTTGGAATTTTAACAAAGGTTCATCAGAAGAATGACATCAGAGCTCTTTGGTGTCTTTCCATCAGACCCTTCTTGACTGTTGTGATATTTTCGCATTTGATTTCGTAATCCCATTTTGCATAGTTAATCGAGGATATTCTAATTTGTCACTGCATCATGCACAGAAACGTAGGGTTGCCACCTGGATGATGTAAAAACTAACGCTCAAACTAACGAGGAAAAAAAATCAATAAAACAACACATTTAAAAGATATCTTTTCGTTAAAAATATTTTTTTAATTTAAAAAATGCATTTTACTTTAATTGTATGTGTCAATTTAAGCTCTATAGCTTGTCGGGAGATTGATTGCAAGATTTGTAGCATACAGATATACGAGGGGCGTTCAAATTTGACCTGGACTTATATTTTTTGTAAATTTCATTGTTGTAAAAATCTAACCTTTCATTGTTGGGATGGCAACTACTGCCTGTCATGCAAATGCAGCACTACTCATCCGGTTGCCATGACAACCGATTGTTTGTTTAAACAAAATAGGTGGACAGCAATGTGTCGACCAAAGTGGAACAATTATCAAGTTTCTCCACAACAAAGGTGTAAAAGCATCTGAAATTCATCAGAGACTTCAAAGACCTGTTTGTCTCGATCATCCGTCTTTGCTCGGTGCCAAAAGTTTGAAGGAGGGCGAGAATCCACCAGCAATAAACTTCATAAGGCAAGGCCAGCAACTGCTGTCAATGATGGCATCATCGCACGAACAAATGAGCTAAGGGATAAGTGTTGGCTTCAATACTGAACATCAGCACCAGCCGTGTGGAGACCTCATCCATGATAAGCTGAAATTCAACAAGATCTGCAAAATTGGTGCTGCAGCCCCCCCCCCCCCGAAATTGGCCACCATATAAACTAAATCTGTTACATGGGGGACCCCCTTCCACTTGGGCTAGTCCCCCCCGAAGAAAATTTCTGGGTACGGCCTTGGTCCTGTTGGAAGATTCCGTTTCCAGTTGGGAAGACAGACGCCGTGTAAGGGTGCAACTGGTCCGCAATGATGTTCAGATAGTCGCAGCTTTCATGCTCCGTTCTACCACAACTAAGGGTCCCAGAGCCTCCCACGAGAACCCAAAGCATAATATCGCTACCACCAGCCTTTGTATGGCCTGGAAGTCGGCGTACCCTGACACGACCATCGACGTGATGAATAAGAAATCGTGATTCATCTGACCACGCAACTCTCTTCCACTTATCCATGGTCCAGTCTCAATGTTCCCAGGCCCACTGTAGGCGTAGTTGACAATGACGCTTGGTCAACAGAGGCACGCGAATGGGACGTCTACTGCGCAGTCCCATATCCAACAGTGTCCGCTGAACTGTGTGCTCCGAAACACTTGCACTTGGACCTGCATTGTATTGGGCTGTCAGCTGAGCTACTGCCTGGCACCGATCTTGCTTTACGGTTTCACCGTCATTTATCCACTTTGCATAAATACGAATGACGGCAGATCGTGAAAAACTTACCAGTCGTGCAGTTTCGGAGATACTCGTTCCGAATCTTCGGGCCATTACGATCTGCCCTCTATCAAATTCGTTTAGATCAGCAGCCTTTCTCATCACTCGCAAAATTATAAGGGTCGTACAAATGAAAACGAAAATTTGTGTGGGGAAAAAAAAGACGACGTGTAGGACCGTAAGTTTTTGTTTTCAACAATTGCGAAACCCCCACGTGCAAATTGAACAATAGGTTGCAAGTGTTGCTTCGAAGCTCTGCGAATGATCGCTTCGTCCAAACAACAAGACGGAGTCAACGAAACAGGAACAGAGAGCAGTAATTCGTTTTTTGACATGTGAAGGAGTTTCAGTTTCTGAAATTCATCGTCGTATGCAGAACATCTAGGGAAATGACTGCCTAACCTTCACTCGTGTTTGGGCATGGAGCAAGAGGTTTTCGGAGGGACGGTCATCATTGCAAGATGATCAATGACCTGGACAAGCAACCGCGCCATCACGGATGATTCCAAAGCCAAAATTGACGCTGTCTTAAAGGAAAACAGAAGAGTGACAATCGATGTCGTGGTTGCTAAAACTGGCCTTAGTCGTGGAACTGTTCACTCCATTATCAGGAACCATCTGCACTACAGAAAAATCTGTGCACAATGGGCCCCGCATCATTTGACATCAGAACAACTTGGAGTTCGAATGGCCATGTCCCTGCAACATTTGACTCGCTATGAACAAGAAGGAGAGAGTTTTCTCGACAGAATCGTTACAGGGGATGAAACTTGGTGCTTTCACTTCCAGCCCGAAAGCAAAGTCAAAGCCGTCAATGGAAGCATTATGGGTCACCACCCCCGAAAAAATCAAAAGCAATCGCAAACAGCACGGGGAAGGTGACGATGACCGTGTTTTTTTTATCGCAAAAACCCGATTTTACTGGGCTTTCTTGAAAAAGGCACCACAGTTAACGCAGCACGATATGGGGAAAATTGAAGGCACTGCGCGCGGCCATCAAATGCAAACGTCCTGGACTTCTTACAGAAGGAGTGCTTCTTCTCCACGACAACGCGCGTCCTCACAACTCGAAAGCAACGGTAGACCTCATTAAAAAGTTCAACTGGGAAGCAATGCAGCCTCCACCTTATAGCCCTGACTTATCCCCATGTGACTTTCACGTGTTTGGGGATCTCAAAAAACATCTGAAAGGCCGCAGGTTTCAGTCGGACGATGAAGTGAAGGAAAAGGTTTTGCAACGGTTCCACACGCAACCGAAAGACTTCTTCAATAAAGGAATTACACGCCTTGTTACACAGTGGGATAAATGCCTTAACGCATTTGGAGAGCATTTTTCAATTCCTTGTTTACACTCTGGATAAAATAAATAGCTTTCGTTTTCATTTGTACGATCCTTATAAGTGGAAGACTGTTTCCTTACCTTCTCCAGTAGCAGTTAAATAACATTCCCACTTATATATAATTGTGTGCCCTCCACGTGATCCAGACAAGTTTATTCACCAATGTGGTGATGGTCATAATGTTTTGACTCTTCAGTGTATTTCATTGTAATAAAAAAAATTAATTTGTTTGTTCCGTTAACAAAATAAATTCGTTTTGATTCATTTATCAATTCATCAAAACAGGCAGTAAATATTGAAGTTCATTCAAATTTGTCACTTCATGGCCTTTGCTGGCCCAGGCCCAACAAGTCCTTCGCGTTCGTTATTAGGAGCTTTAGCATAAAAGCTACTCATAAGAATGCGCCCTTGGTCTGTACGTTTATCCGTCCGGCCGGCCGCCGTTTGCACGATAACTTGAAAACGGATTAACTTTTTCAAATTCTGTTTTCAGAAAATATGACCATCAAAGTCTTAGCTCGACCGTATCAACTTTACAGAATTTTTCGTGGACCCCTTCAAGTCGAATTCACGTGCTAAAACAGTAAGTGTAAAGAATACCAAGATAATGGCATGTCATATAACAATCGCTTTGTCAAGAAGGAATACATTGTCACTTTCTGTTCATCTTTTAAGCATTACTGACATCGGGCGCGCGCACGTCAAATCGCTTTGTCGACGCACGATTGCTCAAGTGCTCATAATCTAAATTATTCAGTAGCGAAAGAATGGAGCTACTTATTGGTTTTATAATGTCTTAACTGTGTACCCCTTCATAATTTCTACATTTTTTGAGGTAGCAGGTTGAAATTCAGAATGTAGCTTCCTATGGGCATGTCCATCTGCACTATTTAGTTTGGTTTTGATTGGTACACTGGGGTCGGAATTATGGGGGTGGAAATTCAGAGAGGACAACATATCTCTGTGCTATTTAGGTACGTAAAGGCGTGAAATTCAGTATCCACATTCCTCTAGGCAAGATCTACATTACTATGAAGTTTAGGCCCAGGTGTTCCATTGGGGTCGGATTTGCGGGGATGGTAGTCACGTGGTCTTTAGAATCTATGCCAACATATGGCTTGTGATATACGTTCGGAAATGATGAAAAAGGAAAGAAAATACGAGCTTTTTTACATTTTCTACATATTACGTTCGAGAAAATAAATTTTTGATTAAAAAACTTAGGGAGAGGTAAAAAGTCTAGATAAAGGGATAAAAATAGAGGACTTCAGGATCTGCTACTTGCCTTACCCTACTCGGGGGGAGGGGGAGAGGGGATTAATTTTTTTTAATAAATATATAAATATATTTCTCCTTCACTGCTAAAACTCCTCCTTGGAATGTTTACAAGATTTTATTGGTTTTATAAAGTCAGTCCGTCCTCTTCATAATTCTACATTTTTTGAGGTAGAAGGTTGAAATTCGGAATGTAGCTCACTATGGGCATGCCCATCTGCATTGTTTAGTTTGGTTTTGATTGGTACACTGGGGTCGGAATTACGGGTTCAAGATTCAGGGAGGGCAACATATCTGTGTGCTATTTAGGTACGTAAATGCGTGAAATTCGGTATACAGATTCCACTAGGCAAGATCTACAGTACTATGAAGTTTAGGCCACGGATAAAGTAAAAAGTTTTACTTTATCCGTGGTTTAGGCCCAATTGTTCCAGGGGGGGGGGGGGGGGGTTTGTGGGGGTGGTGTTATATATCATACGTTCGGAAATGATAAAAAAGAAAAGAAGATACGAGTTTGGTTTTTTTTACCTTTTATACATATTACGTTCGAGAAAATCAATTTTTTTGATTAAAAAACTTGGGGAGGGGTAAAAAGTGCAGATAAGGGGTAAAAATAAATGTATAAATGTATTTCTGCTTCACTGCTAAAGCTCCTCCTTGGAATGTTTACAAGATTTTATTAAGTAGTAGAAGAATGGAGCTACTTATTGGTTTTATTAAGTCAGTCGGATTAAGTCAGTTGGTTTTATTAAGAAATTCGGTATCCAGATTCCTCTAGGCAAGATCTACAGTACTATGAAGTTTAGGCCCAATTGTTCCAGGGGTGGTCGGATTTGCGGGGGTGGCAGTCACTTGGTCCTTAGAACTATGGCAACATATGGAATGTTATATATCATACGTTCGGAAATGATGAAAAAGGAAAGAAGATACGAGGTTTTTTTATATGTTATACATATGACGTTCGAGAAAATCAATTTTTTTGATTAAAAATCTTGGGGAGAGGTAAAAAGTGCAGATAAAGGGGTAAAAATAGATGACTTGCCTTATCCTACTCGGGAGGCGGGGGGGGGGGGGGGC
>JAHWFO010062673.1:3462559-3487761 GCA_023313115.1 Rhysida immarginata | reverse complement strand
GGGAGAATTAATTTCTTTTTAATAAACGTATAAATGTTCTCTTCACTGCTAAAGCTCCTCCTTGGAATGTTTACAAGATTTTATTGACGTATAAAAATTGGTCACTTAACATGCCCTCATTAAAAATAAATAAATAAATAAATAAACAAATAATAAATAAATAAAAGGAAAAGACAAATGGTCGTGTTCAGAAAAAATGTAGGCCCATCTCGTCTAATTCACTGTTTGGTGGAAACTGTTAGCATTCAATAATTCCGTTCAAATTTGTAAATTGTAATCCCCAACCTTTTTTGTATTTCGCACCCCTAAAATTTTATTAACGAGCCTTCGCATTCTAAATAATTAGTGGTCAGAATTTTAAGGTAAGAAATAAAAATTTAAAAAAATATTCAATTCTTTTTTTAATTTTTCTCGCACTCTCGGTTGAGAGGGAACCCCCTGTTGTGGGGGATCCAATTGGCGCGCAGCCGAACTCAATGAATTTGTGAAAATATGTTTAGTTGGATGGGAAAATCTAAAGTTTAAAAACGAAATTGATAAAAAATCATTACTATAAACTAACGGGTCTTCTTGTTAAAAATAAAAAAAATGGATCAAGTGAAGAGAAAAACCCAATCCATGCCTCAGAATGACTCAGGCAGTCAGCCAGTTCTCGATGGAGCATGTTTTGAAGTGAAAATTGAAAAGTGAAAACACTCCTATTGCCGATTTCACACACTTTCTCAACTGCAAGATCATCATAACCACGCCGTTTACTTGAAGCGTCATTTGTTGAAGAGACGTTGTGACGTCACTGTCAACCATATTGTCTATTTGGAAACAGCGTTGTACAGCAGTCACATTGGGTCTGATTTTGCGGCGATCGGATTTGAAAGTTTCGAAGCGATAATGTCAAGTGAAGAGGAAAATACAGTTCAAACCGAGAAAATCGAGGGGGGCGAGGAGTCTAAAGAGAAGGAAGAAAGTCCCGAAAAAGAGAGCAAAGAAGAAAAACAAGAGGTTCCTTAGTTAAACGATTTTTTCTGGATTTTTAATAAAATTTAAACCTAAGTAACGTGAGTCGTTAACGTTCTTCTCATGTCTTGTTTAATAAACGTGTTCTTTCAATTAGGGGAATTACACAACCTTTTAGGCGGCTGTGAAGGCCCGAATGGCCTTTTACATTAATCTACTGCATTTTGTTCGTTAATCAAACTTAATATAATAGAACGGTTGAATGCATTCTCTTACAAAGAGAAGTTGCTGCTTATTAAACGTTCCGCCCTACAAGGATTGACGTTTATTATTATGATTTCAAACTTAAACATGAGGAAGAGCGTGTAATAAAGATGAGACGAAATAAGTTACGCATGTTTGGAACTACTCTACTTCATTTATTCTAAACGGGTTCCATATTCCAATGAAATTTAGCCATCACTTCGACAGATTTTGTTTGAACTAACCTACTTGTGCTTATTTTAGATTTCTCTACAACAAATGGAACAATTAGAAGAAGCCAAATTGAAAGCAAAGTATCCGTCTGCAGTCCGACCAGGAGGTTCAGCATTTTTACAAAAGAGACTGAATAAAGGAGTAAGTTACTTATTGAAGATACTACACGAGCCCCATTTATTCTTTTCTTAGTACAAGATAATTTTCTTAAAGATGAAAAAAAAAAAAAAATTGCTTAAATGTTCTGTATTCAATTGAAATTTTGCAATTATACGATTATACAGTTTAGTATTGTAAAGGAGATATCTAGCCTGACTTATATTAAGTTAACTTGAAATCAAGTGTACAAATAAAGAATGTGATATGCAAAATGCATATACAGTGGGTGCCGCTTAATGTGATCACAGTTAATGTTACAGTTGAACCCGAATAACTCGAACTCTTGATAACTCAAATTCTGGTTAACTCAAACGATATTCTAAATCCCATCCTCCAGAGCAGTCCTTTCAAACATTAACTCATTAACTCAAACAAATTTTTTAATAAACCCCTGATAACTCAAAGAAATTTTGGTTTTAGTGAAGAGGTATTCCTAAATTTAATCAAAACCTGTAATAAAAAAAAAAAATTTAATCAAAATTTTTCAATTTTAATTTTTACGTCCACATGCTGCAGGAATCTTTCACAGTCGCTGTCAGCGATTGTGAAAATCAAAACTTAGCAAGAACACAAAATTGCGAATCGAATTTGTTGATTGTGATCGTTCAGTGGGAGAATATTTAGACGTAATAAATGATGGCAATTGCACGTTCATTTTTAGAGGAAGTGTTCATGTTGACCATAAAGTTCATTGCATGAACGATCGCAAACGAGTTTTTAGAACCACTTCTGATTGGCCGTTGCCATTTTGTTTTCGAAACTTCACTATCTCATTGCCTTTTTCGATGTAAAGGTAACTGAAATTCGAGAAAAGTTTCAAATATAAAACATTTATACATATAAATGTCATCAGATGAAAAATAAATGGGCAAAAATCGCCAAGAGAAGCCTTTCGAAAATTTTTACAAACCGGAAGCCATGCCAAAACAACATTAGAAATGATTTTGTTTTTGAACAGACCGTATTTTACTGGGTCCGTATTGTATTTGTATATATTGTGAACTATCATGTAATCTTTGTAGTGGTCATGTAGCCTCGTTTTCGACTTACTGGTTAACTCCAAAACCTGATAAGTCAAAATTTTTAAGTGGCCCATTGACGATTTATCAGGGTTCGACTGTATCAACTTGCTATTATCATTTTTGCTTGGTACGGAACACTAAATACACCGTTTATTGTGATCAAAATTTTGGATATTGTTATCAAATTTTTCCCTAAATGAAATAAGAATATTTAGATTGGCTCCCGAATTCTTATTACAATGGCTGCTTTGCATTTCCTTAACGCAGTAGGCAATGCTGCCCAAAATAACTGATTGGATAGTAATAGTACAGCAACTACTATGTGTAAAAAAAAAAAAAAAAAAAAAAAAAAAAGATTCCTTTTTATCCTGGTTGACTTAACTAGGTCTCATCTGGCTTCTTAGCTAATTCAGTATACTACCCTTGATTACTTCCCGGACGAGTATAGCAGTGAAAGCATCATTTCTGGACCACTTGTTTTGTTTTTCCCTGCGCTTTTCGATTATCATTCGGAATACGATGTCGCAGATAGGGTTACTGAAACCGAAATCTGTGAATTTGTTGCCTCCTACTGAGTCTGCATCTGAAGACGAGAATGAGCTACCAGAGAGTGAAGAGCAGTGTTTTGTTCCTCCAACTGCTATTGAAATGCGTAAAGCTCTTGATGTTTTACGAAAAGGAGTTCACCATTTGGCAGAAGGTATATTGATAAACTGATAAAAACCAGCAGGCAATCAAAAATTAATGAATTTTTTTAGTTTCATAACTCTTTCAAGATGCAGGAAAGAATTTTTTTTTTTAATTATGTGCTTATTTATTGTAAAGTTTTACAATCAATATTACAAGACTGTTTCACTTTTAAGGACTGTACATTGTAATGGTAATGTTCCCACAGTGCCTCTTTTTTCCCCACAATGCATCTTTTTTCAACATTGACTATTTTTATCAGTCTGTTATTGTTATCAATTTGGCTTAGTCCCAAAGTGATCACGTTAAGCGGCACCCATTTACATGAATACATCAATATCTTGCTAATCTGAAGCTCTTTAGTCCAAACCTACTTGTAATCTGAACTGCTGTTTGAAAGAAAAGTTTTTTTTAATATTATGTATTTTGTTACTATTAATTTATTTATTTTAACTATTACAGTATAATAACTATATTATTACAGTACAGGATTTATTGGTATGTGCATTTTAGTATATCAAGGTTCGTACTAATTCGGGATTTGTATAATACTTACATAAAATAAAGATAAAACTTAACGATATGTAAGCACGTTAGCAGCATATACTTTCAATATAATTTCTTATGCAAATTCAGCTTTATGCATCGCTAAAAAGTTGGTTATATGGACTGCTACACTGTAATGCCTTGTTCACACTACAAATCTTGATCATGATCAGAAATGTAATGTGAACAGAACGTGATTAAGTGAAACCTGGTTATCATGTTCAAAACTTGTGTAATTTCTCACACGTTCCTAAAACCTGATCAAACACTTACCCACGTTCAAAGCCGATCCACTCCCAGAATCCATTGCACCCTACTACACTATAGAACGTGGGCTTAAGATGTCAGCTTACAGTACAGGTCCGGATAACCAAAAGGGCATGGATGTTTGTGTCTGTCCCTTTACTAACAAGCTTTGAAAACCAAGCAAAGCCTCTGTAGGCTGATCCCCTGACAGGTTTAATTTCAAATGGTTATTTAATATCCTCAACACCAGAAAGATAAAAGAGGAATAGGAAAGATAGAATTATTATTAATAGAAATATTATTAAATGAAAAATGCATTAAGGACAATACCATAAAGGGAGTAGGATTCACTGTAATTTTTTCTTTGATTTTATTTATACCTAGAATGTTCATCTTTGGAATGATCACCAGATCATAATTCCAATTTTGACCTTGTGAGTTGATATGTTATAGTACTAAAGTCATTTTGATGCAAATTAGATATTGAAACCATTAAACTAGAAACTGAAAACCTTATCTTTCATTATATCATAGATGATTGATATGAGCCAATTGATCTACCTTTAATAAACCCCATAGGGAAATTATAAAAGGTCATCAAGTTCTGGTAAATATGGAGGCTAAGGAAGAAGTTCAGTCGTTGGCATTATTATGAGTAAAATTATATCTGAAAATGGGATCGCATTATAGTAGAATACTTACGACCAGACGGATAAACTTAGATAAAGCGTGCATTCATATAAGTAGTGGTTTGTTAAAGCTCCTAATAAATGACTGATAAAGTTGTTTGTAATATAGCAGTACTAAAGTTTATCCAATGGAAAGTTCTCTGTACTGTTGTTGATGAAGTCATGGAAGCTTACAGTATATAGTGGGAAAGAAAACTCACAGAATTCTTGACTGGGTTTGCTTTTCTTCCTTGCTTTGTCAATACTGAAATTTATTAGATTCGAATGTCAGGTAATATAAAGGTTGACTCATAAATAAGTTCAGGTTTTTGACAGCCTACAAACTTTTGAACGGAGCAAAGTATATTACATGTACAGTAGAACGTCGATTATCTGAACGTCTGTTATCTGAACTCGAAGGCGAGGGCACCCCTATCAATTTTCTAGCATATGGCTAGCTTTTCCTTGCACGTGCTTGGCTCTTCCTGTCTTTCTCTTACTCTCACTTTGAAGTTTATTTGTTGTGTGCAGTGTACAATAGCAAGAAAACGAAATGAAGTGAGGGCACCCCTATCATTTTTCTAGCACATGGCTTGATTTCAAGAGTTTTTAAACTTTTTTTTTTAGTTTACAACACGGTATTGGTATAGATGTGCAATAATTTTTCAACAGAACATTTTAATCGTGTTGTTGTATTAATACTGTATGTACAATACATAGTTAAGCATTGTTAGTTTTCTAACCTTTTCTACGTTTAATTTAAAACCTCGGGTTTGTTATCCGAATTTCCGTTTATCCAAACCACCCTTGGTCCCAGTTAGTTCGGATAATCGACGTCCCACTGTAAATCCATAAAGTGGTGGCAGCAAGATCGAGCCCTGCCTCATTACGCTTTGGATGTATGTGCATTTCTGAATGAAACTTTCCCTGAAAGATGGATTGGGTGCCGTCGCCCTGCCAAATGGCTGGACTGGTCCCCAGATCTGACAAACCCCCGATATTTTTTTTTTTTTTTTTTTTGTGGGGCTATCTCGAAGAGAGTCTATGCCCATCCCATTGATGGCATCGAGTTACTGAAGGAACTATAACCCCGGAATTTAATGAGATTCCTATTGAATTCTTTCGCAAGACATGTGCAAAAGTGGATTTGTCGCCTCCAAGCAGTAATCAATCTTAATGGAGCACAGATTGCTATTGCGCTGGAAAACCACACAGAGAAAAAATTTTATATTTTTTGATGATGTATACCACTTCATAGATTAGATAAATTGTGTTATACAATGGAGTTATTGGCTTTCAAACACGTGAACATATTTATGGGCCACCCGGTAGGTACAGGGTTGAAGAGAAAACCAATCAAAATCTGACTGTTGTACAATAAAGGAAATATCCAAGTAGAGATAGGAAAAAAGAAAAATGATTTCTGATGGGATGAGAGCTATTTTTAATAACTTTAAGGAGAACATCAAAGTTGAAATTTGATTTTTTAATAAGATATTACAATTAGAAGTTTTTTTGCTCTAAAGCAATTGATTCCTTAAAGGTTATTTTTTTAGTATCCTTGGATTGCTTGACAAGATGCATAATTTTATTGATTTCTGCAAAACCATTGCATTGTTTAAAGTGGTGATTGGCAAATGACAACTTATCTCTATAGAATAATGAATATCTATGCTTTCTGAATTTATCTAGAAAAAATTTAAACCTAAATAATTTTATAATAATCTGGGCAGGATAATTTATAATTTTGCTTCTATCACGGTTGTCAAGTTGTTATGGCTTTAAGTATTTTCTGCAGTTTTTGTGTTTAGAATGCAATTGCGCAAGCATTACTCATGCAACTATATCAAAACTAATTTTAGCACATCCAAAAAGCTCCATTAAAAAAAATAAACTAGGGAATTGTGGTTATCACATTGATGTCAGTATTATACTAACCATCATCACTCTTAGCTGTTCATTTTCTTTATGAAGTTGGATCATCATTAACATGATATTGAAGTACATATATTAATTATTTTAATTTACTCAACTGTATTTTATGAGTCGTAAGTAAGAAAATATATATAGCTATCGAAACCAAATTTGGGAGCGAAAGTAGTGAGAGCCAATCGGATTCAAACACAAGTTGATCGGTTAGAACAGGCAAGACCGTTACTTACAGCAACTGCATCTCTAAAATAATAGTTATTCTTCAGGAACTTTATTCTCACGTAATAACAAACATCCAAAACATTCCCCTTTGCCTGATTGTGAATTGTTTGGCTAAAGCATGATCCCACTACTGCAGATACTGCAGTGATCAACTTATACTTTTCACAAGGTAGGGCTGCCAGAAATGATTGCTTGAGCTGCACAAAAAGGAGCCCGAGCAATTTATTGTACAAGATAAATAAAATTTACAAAATACAAGATCCTGCATGGACCACAGGGTAGTGTTGCTAATCACATCTTATTTTAATGTGAATGTGTGTGAAATGGCAATGTATATTCTTGCAATGCACGGCCAGCTGACAAACACTGTAAGACAAATAATTCTAAATTTGGTATAATTGATATTTTAAACATCATCCAAGACATAAATAGCATAATTAAACCTCCAACAATAGCATAAATAACTTGCAATATTATTTACTTAACACTGCTGCTTATTGTTATTTTAATTAATGATTGCTATATTTTTTATTATTGGATACAGAAGCTCAATTCTTCAAATATGTAATGTAATCCTCTAGATGACGAAACTGATGTGTGGGTCAGGAAAAATAATTTTATATTGCTTTACTCGAGTCTCTATATTCCAATCAAGAAAATTTAGTCAGTTATACAAAAATGATAGTATTTATTGTAGATGTATAATTATTCATGCAGCTTTGCAATGATTTTTAATGGATAGATAAATTTGCATTTATTTTTTTTTTTCTTTACAGCAAAAATATTTTGATTCTGGTGACTACAACATGGCAAAGGCTAAATGTAACAAGTCCCGTGTCCAAATTCTCCAGCAGCCTACTGGAGAAGCTATTCCAACACCTGATAATTTACCTACTCGCAAAACGTCCCTTGTGCAAAGTAAATTGGCTGCTGGTCTCACGTAAGCTAAACAGGGAGGGGGAAAAACGAAAAGCACATCGATTGCTATGCTGGTTCCACACTCATCAAATTGTATTACAAGTCGAGTTTCATTTTACTCATTGTCATCTTCTGGCAAGATTAAATTGCTCTTCTGCCAACCATGGATTAAGTACTTGTATAAAAATGCCACCAAGAAAAAAAAAAAGGTAAAAAAAAAAACAAACCAATAAAAAAAGAAAATACTCTTGTATATTCAATACACAACCAGCTTCCAATAGGCAGAACTCCAAATTTTTTTGAAGATTATGAACAAATTGATATTGAACCCTTAACAGTTTTTCTTTTTTTTGTATACTTAAATGCAAAAGGATGAAGAGATTAAGTTTTGGGTAAAAGGAATTTTTTTCAAACAGGTCTTTGTATATGATTTTATTCCTTGTAATGAGAAAGAAACTTGTTTAAGAAAGCATTTAAAGTTCAATTTTTGCAAATTTACTAGGTTAAAAGTGCATGTACCGATTAATTACTTGAATTTGTCTATCCGTTGTGCAAAAAGAGGTATCAATTTGTGGAGTTTTAATTACGAAGTATTATTTTTATATATTTTTAATACTGTGTAAGAAAACTTCGTAAAATCAAACCAAGGCTTATGCTGAAGTATAAGTTTGTGTCCTTCATATTTATTTTCATCCTTTCTTCCTATTTGTATTTTAAAATTTTTATGCTTTGAATGTTTATATTTTTATTTAATGAAAAGGGCCCCCCCCTCCTTCCAGATATGAGGTGCTCCTATATTGTCCCCATCCAAGTTAGCTTAGTTTATGTATATGTGAAATGGCCATGTAAATATTTGGAACAATAAAAGATAACAGTACTTCATGCATGCATTTCAAAAACCTTTTATTTAGCATTACACACTCGTTAGGAAATTAAATATTGTCACTTCACTGTATAACCAATGTAAATGCCACTCGTTAATAGTCCATTAATTCAAAATGTTGGCTATTCACGAATCTGGTTCTTGGACACAACTTTCCACTAATTTCCTTAGATTAGGATTTTCCATTGCTGCTGCTATTCTCTCTTTATCATTTATCTGTTTGGTAACTGAAAGAAAAAAAAGTTTGAGTAGATCAAGATGTGGTCATGCTTTTGATGGGCTGAAAGATAAATGCTTTGACAAGAATTAAACTTTTAGTTCTTAATACTGTTGTCCTGTTAAAAAAAGAAAAAAAAATAAATGATCAAACTTGGTAAATTGTGCAAGAAAAACCCAAATCTATCTTGATAGACCATAGATTTTAAAAAGGACCAGCAAACTTGATTGGCCAGTAATATCTTGGCATCTTTTGTTAGAAGTTTAATAGGCATTCTTTGTACATAAAAGGCTTAATTTAAATTTGTCATCTTAATATCAGATTCAGTTCAGCTAGGCATCCAAATTCATTCATCATATTCAAAAACTCAATTTCCATAAAAATATTTGCTTATTTATACATTTACCAACTGTTATACAACAATGTAATTGTAAAATATTACAAATTGTTGGTGCATGATGATAAATCAATTCAAGGGCAAGTATGTTTGACATGAATTCAGACACTGGAAGTAAAAAATGTGACCCAATCTTCATTAAGATTATTTTAACAGTTTCTTGCCTTCAAAAGCTTTGAGAGCTTTCAACCCTGCCCCCTCTTCTTTCTATCATGGCTATATCAATCCATGTGCAGGTCCAAGTGACACTGACAATTGGCTACGAATTGATGAAGGGTATACTGCATCAATTTAGATGAATTTTCTTTTGGGTCTGCTCATTGAACAGATTTAAAAAAAAAAAAAAAATGCATAAATGCTGCCATAATAACTGATGGAATTTATTTTTCTATTTAATCATATTTTTCAAAGAACCACAATTTAATGGGAATGTTGCCATGATTAGATTATAAACTTTTAACAGTAATTGGAGCAGAAGAGGCAGTAAAGGAGAAAAGAATGACTAGGAAATTATATTTAGAAAAGAAATTTTAGTCATCAGCATCTGTTGTTTTATCATAAGTCCCTAGATTGAAGTTTTTTCCCCATAGAGTATTCTTGGGGATAGAGGTAGCCCCAACCGTCCTGCAGTTATGATGCATTACATGACTACTTTATTCTTCTCTTCAACCCTGAATTCTGATAGAAGAAGGATGCCAAGGCACTAGTGAGCAGAAGAACAATATCATTTTGAAATAGAAATTTGTCCTGAAATAACCAGTAGATGTTCAGTATACTGCCCAGAAAACTTCTAATTGTACAATATATGATTGGATCAGGTTATACATACAAGAAGTGCTGTATAAAGGTTGTAAAGCCTAAGTAAATACCATAATGTGTTATACTTAGCTATCCAATGTTATCTAGAGGCAATTGAAGGGTCTGCCCATACCTGTATACCAATTACTTTTCTTGTAAATAAAAGACAATTGTAACTGAAACTTGTCAAGTCTTACTTTCTTTATCTGTAGAATGTGTTCCTTCTTTAATGAAAATATCTAGCTGAAAAGCAAAGGGAAAAACTTCACTATTTACAATGAAATTTGCTGTTAAAAAAAAAAAAAAATTTTTGGCAATGAGAAATTAGCAGTCTTACACTACCAAAACACAAACTGGAATTCATTAGAAAATTTTGCTTTTATGCCATTTCCCACTTTAAGTACGCAGCATTGAATGCGTTGAAGGAAAACGAATCTGATGGCACCGTGAATGGAGTGTACTCATGCATTCATTAGCTGTCCTGAAAGGCCACTGCCTTTCAATGAATCAAAGTACCATATGTCTAAAAGGTTTTTAAAAAATTGTTTATATAACTTTTAAACACTTTATATTTTTTCAGTATACTTTTTATATTGTTTATCTTTTATTCTGTTATAGCAAAGATTAGGGTAAACTGCAGTCCTCAATGTCTGTATTTAATTTTGAAATAGAAATTAGTGCATTTTCTTACAAAAAACGCTTCCACCTTGCATGTCTGAATGAAGCAAAATCTTTGTTCATGGACTATTTGCTTTCATCTATATACAGGGTGTATCAGGTTCGATGGTCATAAAGTACCTAGTGTGATCCTTTGCATGATTACAAACTTCAAGTTCCTTATGCAAAATGTTCAAAACTCAAATGTTAATGGTTAAACATCATGCGAAGTTTGCTGAAAATCTCAACAATTGCCGCCAATTTAATTGTAATCGCCCCTTTGAATTTAATGAACTGCTGGTGCGGAAAGTTCATAAATGACAAAATTAAAATTGGTGGAGACTTTACAACACAACAAAGGGAGAACAGAGTTTCCGACTATTTTCATCAATTCCCCGCTGTGTTAAAACAGGGAATAAATGGCGAAGCTAGTCGGAAACTCTGTTCTCCCTTTGTTATGTTGTAAAGTGTCTACCAATTTTATCGATAGAAACAGCACTATGGACCCCTTACTCAACGATCATAAATGACGTAACGACGCAATTTAAATTTTGAGTTTTCGACATTTTTGATAAGGAACTTTAAGTTTGTAATCATGCAAAGGATCATGCTAGGTACTTTATGACCATCGAACCTGATACAACCTGTATATAAAAGAGGACATCCACTGACTGACTCACTGACTCATCATCACACAGCAAAATCTACTGGGGCCACCGACTCGAAACTCGGTGGGGTCATAGGATGGATAGCGTAGTGGTGTGCTAGGACAGGGTTTTTTGAGATTCAGACCTCCTGCCTCCCCAGGGGGGCAGAAAGGAATTGTACATTCGACCAAACACCTTGAAAGAAAGCCTCACAACTGAAAAGTCATGCATTGCTGCTACATCATAAGTCGACCAAATTTAGGGCTTATTATTGGTAGAAATACGATCAACAATGGTCGAATTATGATGATGTAATGGTATACGACGTTTCAGTTGTGAAGCTTTCTTTCTAGGAGGTGTTGGCTCCGCCCCCAATAAATGCAGATCTTCATTGGGGGTCGAAATTTTGCAGGAAGGTTTCTAGCTACATTGCCAAAAAGGTAGTTTCCCGATTTTCAGGGGAGTTTCACAAAATTTTCCGATATTTTGATGCAACTTCGTGGGGAATAAAGATAAAACAACGCAACTCTGAAGGAAGCTTCTCGGGGATTTTTCCAAAAAAACAATTTCTGTTTTTTATTCGATTTTAGTTTTGTGAAGGGGGCCAGGAGGGCCCAAAGATTGGCTTCCCGTTTTGTGTTTTTGCTGCCTAACCCCAATGCGGAAATGCAGAGAGCTTCAAAATTGTACATGAGGATGTAAAAGACATGTATAAAAAGGGAGCATTTGTTGGTTTTTGAAACTTGATTTTTAGGGGGGGAAAAATCCTAAAATAGTCCTAATTTTGACATTCCTGTCTGGTCAACCCCACTCTGTGGCAAAATTCAGGTACAACTTAGATATTTGAATCAAGAATAGCTCACAAAATTTGCAAAAAAAACAATGTCTGCTTTTTTTCATATTTTACCCCTTTGCCCCCCTACGTCCCTCCATAAAAATATGCGATTTTTCGCAGTTTTTCCAGTATTTTGCCAGTAAAAATAGGTCTAGATTAATGAAATTTGGTACGGTGATAGCAATTAACGAGATCAACTATTTGCTTAGTTTATTTTTTGATTATCTGGATCCAAGTTTCTGGTATTTTGTTTACTGGATTTTTTTTTTTCTTCATAAATTAACATACAAACTCGCCTGTTAAAAGCTTAGTTTTTACATTGGTCATAAAATATGGATTTTGTTCTTTGATTTAAATTTTATTTCAATTTATTATTAACTAAGCTGATATACCCACGCTCTTTTTGATGAAATTTTGCAATTTTTGAATCTGAATTTACAGAAAAAATGAACCTTTTTTCTCCGGCACAGCATCAAACTCACTCTATTATAGACAACATTCCAAAACGAGCGAAGTAGAGTAGAACTGCTAAAGGGCTGGTAGTTGGAGAGGCCATCCATTGGGAGCATTTTAAAAGAATTTTTTTCTATTCTTCAATAGGAATTTTTAGTATATTAATTCAAGCTTTTTCATGTGTTCATTTTTTCTGTATATTCACATACAGATATTGAGAAAATTTCATCAAAAAAGAGCCCAAGCAAGGCCGGATATATCAACTAATGTGATATACAGCTAATCATGTGATGTAGAACTCACCGAACTGGTTCTCACACTAACAGATTCAATACTACATAGTTAAACTGGGAAACTGTAAACATATTGTATAAAACCTAAAAAATGATTTGACATTTGTCAAACTGAATTTCACAAATATTTTCTCCAAGTTTTGAAAAAAATAATGTGCACTATAATGTTTATATCCAATAAGAGGATAATGTCACATTGACAATTAACTTTCTCAGCGTGTTCAGTTAAGTGCAAATCGGCTATTGCTCTTGCCATTTTTAAAATACTTAAATTGTTTTTACTTTAAATTGATGAGGGAAACATCTTTCTAATTTAATCCTCAATGTAAGACCTATTAAACAGACCAATAAATTAAATTATTTATTTGCAACTATAAATTGTTAAATACCGCGAGTCTCAAAAGTCGCATGCCAAATGGATTAATTGGTTGCTTTGATTTTGTAAGTGAAATAGTGAAGTAGAGGAATAATGCTGACAACGGAACAACATGTAGAGCTGATACTTCTTTGTGGAGATCACCACAGTACATCTCGAGAAGCTGCAGACTAATTTCATCGCCGGCAGCCTATATTTCCAAGCCCACCAGCTACACTTTTATACACTGTGCACATTTTGAACATGAACGATAAGCTTGTGAAACCGTGTGAACATAAAGCCAACATTCATAAACTTTTCATATGCCACGTGACTTTTGAGAGACACGGTATTAGGATTACATTAAGACTTTGGGATGGGGGAAGTCATCACTTAATGTTTCCTTCTGTAATGAATTGATTATTTTGAACCATCTGTTATTAGAATGGATTTCTGATTGGTGATCTTCCATTAATGTATTTTTCTTAAAATATTAATGCAGAAGTTTTTTTTTTTTTTTTTATTTGTAAATATTTTTAATTTTACAAAACATACAGCCAATGAATAGGACGTTGTGGATGAGCTTCTGCAATTATAGTGATGGAGATAAGTTTTGTTTTGTCCCAGTTTGGATAATCAAGTCATCAGGTTATTTATTCGCTGCAAAAAAAAAAAAAAAAAAAAAAAAAAAAAAAAAAAAAAAAAAAAAAAATCGGGATATCTCCATTTTCTGTGCAACAGATGCAACAGACTTTTTATTGCCCTGTATTCAAAAACAGCTTAAAGTGGCTAGTTGGACTGTACAACTTGTCATTCTAAAAAGTATGGAAGTGCCAGATATGCAAGGCTCATTCAATAAATAACTGGAAATAAGTTTCATTGATTGACAAGGAAACTGATTCCACAGTTAAAAAATTCTTTGGACATATGAGAGGACTTTCTGACTGGACTTCCTTGTTATTCTGGAACCTTGATATATTTAGTGCATCTTTCAGTGGCCAAAAATGTCAGGGTTCGCTCTAGGACCAAAAATCTACGAGCGAATTTGACTCCTTAACCTGAAAATTTCGAGTCAAATTTCACAAATTGCGAGTCAAATTTTAGATTCTTTTTGACTTCCATTTTTTTTTTTTTTTTTTTTTTTTTTTTTTTTTTTTTTTACATGTATTCACAATCTCTATAATTAATTAGAAATTTAATAAGACAGCATGTGACAAAATGAAGTGAGGTTAATATGTAATGAAAAGTATATGACCAATATTCAAAATTTAACAAGTCAATTTTGACTTGCTGGTCAAAAGATCACGAGTCAAATTTTAGCAAAAAAAAAACCAAACTGATTTGACGCTTAAATTGCGAGTAAGTGCAAACCCTGGATATGGAAATCTGAAAGTGCAAGATTGGGCAAATATGGAGGGTAGGTTCTCGATTGTAGACAATGTGACACTGGCAGCGTGTGGTCTCGCATTGTCATGGAGCAAAAAAGCATGCCTTCACAACAAAAATCTGATGACCTTTCTCGCTCCAGCTTGGAGCACTCCTGTAAGGGTGCAATCATCTTGTGGAGGCCCCAGCTACAAATAGTACCTCCGCAAAATAACAAACATATAACTATTAAGGTCATATTTTAGATTTTTTATACTATTTTAATGGTTATTTATTGAATGAGTCTTCTATTTGTTTATAGTCTAATTACCAGAATTTCACATGGAACAAGAATTGTTCAATTAATAAATCTAATATTCACTTTATAAGATTTATCAATACCTATAAGAGTCGCCAAAGAACACTGAGGAATAGTTGGCACAAAGGTTATGGAGATATAATACTCGTCGTTGTCATTAAGGCGTGTGACAGATACACCATCTTCATACACTACATCCAAGTCTTCGAGGGTGTTGGGTTTCTCTGGGTCCCTGATAACTCTGATTAAATCTACAAAATACAGAACCATAGAGAAGTTATGCTTATTCATATGATTTTAATTTATTAATTCATATTTTAATTATGATGGATTTTCTAGCCAGTAATACAAAATATATAGCAGTGAGTATGTCACCAATTATATATACTCTGTCCATTGAAAGTTGAGCTGGGTGCAACCCTAGAAGTTTCGAATTAGCCAATCAAAGAAAAGTAACTTTGTGCAATTGATCGTTGCCGTCTTAACAGTCTGCTTTCCTGGTTTGAGAAGTAGATAATAAAGAAGCCGCATAATACCATGTACTTCTCCACTGCCAAGTCCGTGACTCCTTGAACACCATCTGCCAAACCCACTGCAATATAATCAAACAGCCGCAAAGAACCTATATACGAGAACATCTTCATATATCCTGGTGCTACCTACCTTCTTGTTATTGTACTTTAATTCGGACCACAGTATGAAGCTTAGGAAAAGAACACTAAAGGACATTATTAGGAGCTTTAGCATAAAAGCTACTTATAAGAATGCGCCCTTGGTCTATAAGTTTATCCGTCCGTCTGTCCGTCCGCCGTTTGCACGATAACTTGAAAACGAATTAACTTCTTCAAATTCTGTTTTCAGAAATATGACCACAATAGTCTTAGCTCGGCTGTATCAACTTTTCAGAATTTTTCGTGGACCCCTTCAAGTCAAATTCACGCGTTAAAACAGTGAGTGTCATGTCAAATTAAGAACACCAAGATAATGGCATGTCATATAACAATCGATTTATCAAGAAGGAATACATTGTTACTTTCTGTTCATCTTTCAAGCATTACTGACATTGGCGCACGCACGTGAAATCGCTTTGTCGACGCATGATTGCTCATGTGCTCATAATGTAATGTATAATTAAGTAGCGGAAGAATGTATAATATAAATGTATTTCTGCTTCACTGCTAAAGCTCCTCCTTGGAATGTTTACAAGATTTTATTATTTGCATGTTTTCAGTATCTCATGATCCAGCTAATAATTTGGCACATTCTAGGCATCTTCCTGTTAGTGATTCTAATGACACCTATCTCATTCTACTTAATCAAAAGAGGTTTTTACCAAATAAGGACTGGAGATCCTGTCACATCTTCATTTGATTTGAAATTTAGATGTAACAACAAAAAAAGCAACTGCCTAATTTTGGCTTTTCAGGCAATTAAAGAAGTCATGTAATGAGGCGCATTCAAATCAAAGACCACCTAACTTGTTTCTGCAATAGTATCTACACCAGATATGTGAAACTACCAGCCCTTTTCTACACATTCATCAATAACTGTATTTCATAACATCATGACCGTGTGCTAAGAAAATTGCAAGGTTGAAACGACTGGAGAAGGAACAATCGCAAGAATGTCCATAAGAATACGAGAATCACTAGATGCAAGGTCATGTGTGAACATTCACTGTGTTCGTTCAGCTTCCGGTGTTCTGCACTTGTATTCATCAGCTAAATTTTAGTCACCTTGAGAGGATATCAAAAGGTGCCTATATATCTCGTGAATCGAGTACAAGCAGAGTTTCCCTTGAGCAGAGTTCGCCACATTTATATGGCCTTCTTGCAGAGATCCATTTCTTGTTGATTTTTCCAACGAACTCAAAGGGGCTCAACGTTCATTTTGGGATGGGTTTTGGCATAATAGTACTGAGACTGAACTGAAGTAAGCTACACAATTCACCCCTTTTACATGGTCTTCACGCTTGTAGTGCACTCGCCTTGCCCAAAGGATCACAGTCCCCTTGGTGTCCACAGATGCTTGCTTCAGATAAGGATCTGCCTTGGCTCATGCTCAACTCAGCAGATGTAAATGCACCTTAATGCTATGTTCGCACTGTGAGCTAATCACGATCAGTAGACCACGGTTAACTGTGGTTAGCTAATCAAGCACTTTCCATTTGCAGTGCTGCTGTTTGGCGGGAAATTTAACATTTTGCGGGATATGATATGTGGGAGATGAAGAAAGGCGGGAGAAACCGTAGATCAAAGAAAGGCGGGAGAAACCGTAGGTCAAAGAAAGCGAGACACAGTAATAGCCACTTATGTTGGAATAAATAAATCCTAAATGTTGGACAAATATTGATCCGTCAATTGTAAAAATAATTGAACGATTTCATTTTGAAAAAACTACACAGATCAACAAAATTAGACTCTGAATGGCGACAATTACAGTTGTGTGACTTAAAGTTTAAAATCGATGAAATTCTGGAAACCGAACTGGGGAAAAAAATTTGCTTTAAAAAACGCTGCTGGAATTAAATTTTTTCCAAATTTGAGTAAAATGATCTCACTTTTATTAATATTACCATTTTCTAATGCGTCAGTTGAAAGGGTTTTTATTGAGTTGTAAATGGTCATTACTGACCAAAGAAATTCACTGAAAACAAATACAGTAGCATCCCTTTTTTAACAGCAAAGGAGTTTATTAAAGAGACAGGTGGCATTGTGAAATTTGAACTAAATGATAATATGTACGGATGAATATTAATGTTTACAATAAACCATATTTGCACTTACTTTTCGCTGTCAATTATTTATAAATGAAAAAGTTATCGATTACAGCCATCTCTATTTCATTATTTTTTTTTCAATTGGTGTCAATTGAATAATAAACTTCACTGAAACTGTGGTTAAACTATATAAGTAAAGTAAAATGTGAAGCTATTACTTTCCCACAATAAAATGTTTATTAAATAAGTAAAATGTTTCGTTTGACCAAGTTATAATCGATTTTTACATGTGTGGGAAATTGTGGGAAATGCTCAGATCCCTTGGCGGGAAAAATGCCGATCCCTCAACGGCAGCACTGGCTTCAAGAGAAATGACGGTTACCAAGTGAAATGGGGATTTTTATGACTTTTTTCCTTGCAATTGCGTCAATAGATGACGGTAAGAGTAGCCACTGGCTTCCATGGGCGTCAAATCTTGCTGTTAGCGAAATTACGATGGAAGGAGCAGAATGTGCTCATACATTTAGCCTTCCTCAAGTCTGAAAATTGTTCTCCTCAAACATATATAAGCCCTTTAGTTTCTTCGTCAGATCACTCGTTCCTGTACTTTCGCTTGACCGTCATTTTTTTTTCCTGTTTGTTGGTGCTAACCGGGATATGACGTCACTAACTGGGTTTCTGAAACACTTTTAACTGAGTTGTAAACGCGGTTAGGTAACCGAAGCAGGCCGCACAGTTTTGCTTGATCGTGATCAAGCATTAGCCGTGGTTACTTAACTGTGATCAAGCCGTAATGCGAACATAGCAAGAGATGTGAACATAGTGAACTTGCTATCTACGGTGCAAAAAATATGTATAATTTCAAAGTGATTTTGTTGAGAGGTGACACAAATTTAGCTTTCTAATTAGATACTTTTTCGAAAATAAATTAGATTTTACAAATATAATGCAGTTGCACCTCAATAATTGCTGGGGAGATAAAATCTTGTTTTACTATAAAAAGTTTTCATAAATTCCTGATCAGAGTGTTTTTTTTTTTTAATTCTTTTTTCTTTTTTATTTTTTTAGTTATTATTAATCTTGTTTTTATTTGTTGTATAATCAGGGGACAGGGTCATCATTTTGTATGTATTTCGAGTATCCCAGGACGTCCAATGAGTCTTCCTGATCCAAATGATGCCAAGACAGGAAATAAATATTATACGTTTCTTCACTAACATTAAAAACGGTCGAGGGTAAGAACTTGATATTACGTCAACGTGTGATCATACGTTTATTAGCTTAAATTAACTTCTAAATAAATAGTAAATATCCCTTTACATCAACTCGAGGGGCGTATATCAAAGATACATATCTAAAGGAAAAAAAATAAATTTTGGCAACTGACAATGTAAACAAAAAAGATATTTCCTAATTTCTATTTACCATAAATTTCAGCCGCAACTTCTCGGAGTTCATCGGAGTTGTGGCTGGTTTTTGGTTGGCAGTCGCCTGCATCGTTTCCGCTGCATTTTGACATGTCGTATATGGGATAGGGAAACGATGAAGTCAGACGCTCAACTCCCTCATGATGCGTGTAGAGTTCGTTTAACTTTAATCGCAAGAAACCATTCCAATGCAACATAGCCTTGCCTCGAATAACACTGTTTGATGCGAGCAAAAGGCGTCGCCTCTACCCACATTGCATCGCTTCCAAAATACTGTTTACTCGTTTCAATTTTCATCACTAGAAGGCTGAAAACCCTTCCAAGATATGCTCCTTGACCCTTCCTTACGAATTCTCATTTAGAATGGTTTCACTTTTCATGCCGTCTTGATTTGGAAATTTTCCTTTTCCTATTTAACCTATTACATGTACGTATTAAATTGTTTATCATCCAAAGCATATATGTTCGTTCGGCTTGGGTTAACGTTCGAAACCTCCTTCATTCATGATTAAATTATTCTTGCTTTAATGTTTTATTATTTATATTTATATTTATTATTATTATTATTATTATTATTATTATTATTATTATTATTATTATTAAAGAACTGGGAATAATATTTTTAGGAACTCTAATAATTTTAAAATCTTATTTTATTATTTGGTTTTTACCTAAAATCTGCTATGGAATTGAGATTTGGTTTATGCGGTCGAGTTTCCTTGCGATTAGAAAAGAAACTGAATAAATTTTGCAATCGGTTTTGTACTCCTTATACGGATCACTTACTAAGGACCACTGAGATTACTAGCATTTATTATGTTTCTTTGGGGGCTTTGGTTGATAAAGCTCTTAAAAGAATTTTAATTGGTGTCATCTCTGGCAGGATCGATGCTCCTTCCTTGTTGGAAGGAATTGCTCTCAAATTTGCTAGGGTGTCAGTTTGTTTTGGTCTCTCTCTTGGTACCAGATTTTATAGAGATAATGTTTTTTTTTTGGATTTAAGGTGTAAATTTGCCGATTATTATAACCGGGAACTTACAAAGCCAGATACTATAGCAACCACGCTTTGGGCTTTGCTTGCTCGGGGCGACCCGAATTTAATTTAATTAAAATTATATTCTTAGCATAAACTAGTTGTCTCGGCTCCGCTTCTTGCATCGTTTTTATTTTTATTTTTTATTTTCATTTTTATTTTTATTTTCATTTTTATTTTTATTTTCATTTTTATTTTATTTTTATTTTTTTTTTTTTGGTCTGACTCAGCTTATCTTTTTGGCCTCGATTTTATTCTGTTAATTTTTATTTATTTGTTACTTTATATGTACCTCGTATTTCTGATTAATCTCTTTTTGGGCTTTGGCCTGTTGGGGCTTCACCCTCCAGTTTATCTGGTGGGTTATTCCAACGCCACCTAAAAAACAAAGTCTGCTGACGGCGTCATCAAACGAGGACTGACAATCAGGGAAGCATAAATGCACTTATACATTTATTAAAAAGAAATTACCCCCCCCCCCGAGTAGGGTAAGGCAAGTAGCAGATCCAGCAGTCATCTATTTTTACCCTTTTATCTGCACTCTTTACCCCTCCCCAAGTTTTTTAATCAAAAAATTAATTTTCTCGAACGTAATATGTAGAAAATGTAAAAAAGCTCATATTTTCTTTCCTTTCTCATCATTTCCGAACGTATGATACATCATATTGCCATTAATGACCGGACACTTTCGATTTTAGACGTTTTGTCGAATATCTAGAAAAATACTTGACGAATCATCCTGAAATTTCAGGGGTGTAAAAAGGATGTTACACCTCATATATTTCAGCGAAGGTTTTCACCCGAAGGCAAATAGGGGACCAGCAAAGAAGTGAACCAAAAAAATAATGTTTGAAATCACCCTGTAAAAATAATGCTTGAAATGCATTGTAGCTGTAGCATATGCTTAAGAGGCTTGTTTTACTTTTTTGTGTTCATTTGTATGAGAATAGCACGCATGTTCATGGAGATATAAAGGTCTCTTTAAAAAGGTCGAAATGTTTTCGTAATTTTTTTGTTTATAACTCGCAAGATTTTCAACCCAATGCAATGCCATTTACAGAAAACTTGACAAACTACAGTACAGACAACACCCTGCAATCGTAATAGAAAAATATTAAACATTTGATGAAATATGAGCATTTTTACTAAATACTGTTTAACTGCGCATGCGTTACCAAATTGTCTTTTGCATAATTTATTAGCCAAATGTATAGAGCTACTCTTATAAAAAGCTTAAGCAAATATCGTGAAAATTGAGAAAGATATCGCCGATAGAATGAGTTGAATTTCAGTTGCTCTCAAAAATAAACAAAACGATAAGGGGCTTTCTCCAATCTTTTATTTTTGGATCGGACACCAGTATCAACTTCGAATAAATATTGACTTCATGTTGACTTCATATCAGCGTAAGAAGAAGAAATTTCTTTAATTCTTTTTGAGAGATTCACTTTCATATCAGTTTTTGACGACGGTAAATTCAAATAAGAAGTGAATTAATATACTGTTTAATGAACTTTGAATACATTGTCTATACTGTTTTATTAAAGTACTGTGATGTATATTATACGCTAATTTCGTCTGAAGTTCATCAGGACAGAATGCAAGTTCATCAGATTGAAGCAGTTTTGAAGTTACCATCTTTTTCTGAGAAGTTACTTTCGATTAGTTTTTGGTGATGGGAAATGAAATGTCGTTTTTTCAGTACATTCTCTTGAGTTTAGTTCACGGAGAATACAAGGGCTTATACATTTTATTTTTTTTTTAACATAAAAACGAAATTTTTACGGGTTATTCAGGGGTGCGGGTTTTTCTCGTTCGCGGGTTATTGTCGCGAAAATACGATAACATTCGTTGGACACAACGATGTTAATTCCTTTTATTTGTAAGTATAACCACGGACTTTTAATCTGACGGTTAGATTGAAAGACCGAGGTACAACGAAAGAGGAGGTACATTCTTTAAAAACTTACCCCGTCACAATAAACTCAAATTTTAAAAAGGCATCTAAAAGTGTCTTCTGATTTTGTTTATAAAACTTTATTACTTTGAAATGTATAATGCTTGAAGCATATCGACTTAAATAGTCATTGTTTGCACTGAATTTTCCAATTCTTTCGCGTAACGTTCAGGTTTTCTCCCTTGAAATAACTCTAGAATTAATTATTTCTTCTCATATTTGTTTAAAACTCACAAGAAAGTATAAAAATAACTCCATGAACACGGGATTCTTGTTGTAAAAAATAATGCAGAATTTAAAATAAATTAGTGGTCACATCTCTTATTAATCTTCGTTTTCTCATTAAAGCGAACCTTTTAATCTTCATTAGCAGATAAAAATAAGGTTGCATAGAAGCAATGCTTCTTGGCGTAAAACTTTCCATTTCCAAGCATAGTAATAAAGGATATGATTTATTGAAGGAAAGGAGTAATGTTTAACCATTAAATAATAATTTTCTCTCTCTACTGTTACTATCAATAATTAACCGCACCGGTGCTCGACGGTCAGGTTTTAGACGGCAAAAGTTTTAGGATTAAACCACGGATAGAATTATTTGAATTAAATATTTAAATAAAGAAAAAATATATTTTATTAAATCAAGACTAAATAAAGAAAACAGTCACTCTCAATAAGAGATTATTTCATTAAAGAACAATTAATTTTTTTAATGTTTTTCTCCAGCTCTTATCTTTGTAGGCTATAAATGTACGAGGGAGAATCGAAAAGTTACGTACAATAATTTTTTTTATAGTATACGATTTTGGTCCGGATGTTCAAAATTGGCAAATTGATAGTTTGAATCTTTCCTACAGACGACAACGGCTTGATCAGGTTTCACCCTAGCGGAAAGACCAATAACAACTGAGTATTGATGGCGCGTTTGCTAGCATGTCAACTAGTGAAGAACAGTAAGGTGTAGTCCGTTTTTTGTGAGCGAAACGAAAAAATGTGAGTGAAATCCACAGGAAATTTCACTACAATGCTCGTCCTCATGTCTCGGCTTCTGTTCGTGAAAATATTGAGGAATTTGGCTGGGAGGTGCTCAAACATCTACCCTACAGTTCAGACCTCTCGCCATATGACTATCAACTCCTCGGACCAATGAAATTCCGAAATTCCTAGGAGGCCAACGCTTTGAAAAAGTAAAATCAGGCGTGCGCAGATGGCTATACAACCAGAAAACGGAGTTTTCTGAACGAGATATGTTGAATCTGGTGTCACGATGGGAGAAATGTTTTCGAGAAATTTGGTGCGTATGTCAAAAAAATAGGTAAAACCTGTGCATTGTTTCATTTTTGCTTATTATTAAAATAATTGAGACAAAAAACTGTTGTGCGTTACTTTTTGATCCTTCCTCGTACTTGTCGTTCCCGAAGATGGAATCATAAATCTTCTTAAAGTTACATGCAACTGCTGCATTTCCTAAAATTTGAACGTCCAAAGTTTGTCTATCTGACATAGGGGGTAGCTCAAGGGGTGGGAGGACTAGAGTGCCCATTTCCGTATAGGCACTCTAGGGTGGACTAATGGCCATATCACTAACAGCTTTCTTAACTGAAGTCTCCCTTCAGCAATAATGAGCTTATATTGTTTCAGCCAAGTGCTCCTTGTCTCAAGAATATCAATTTATTATTGCTGAAGGAACACTTCAATTGAGAAAGTTTGTTAATGATATGACCATTAGGGACTACAGTCTGTCTGTCTTGGTGCCTCTACCCGATCCGGGTACTAGCAACCAACATGCATATTGGCTAATACTAGGGAAAAGAATAATGTGGTGGTTTCCCCTAGCCTTCCGCATTTAACGACTGCTGTAAGATGGTAGCAGCAGCCGGGACCGATGGCTTTACGTGCTCTCCGAAGCACGGGGAGAAGGAGGAGAGATCGCATGCCACTATTTGGTCACCCATCCAGTGACTAGCCATGCTAGGCGATGCTTAACTTCACAGAGCTGGATTGCTCTGCGAAAGTCCCCTCAAAGCTACAGTAGAACCCCGATTTTCCGTTGTAATAGAGGGGAAGGGGTGACAGTTATTCGAAAATGACGGATTATCCATTTTATTTAAATAAACAGGATTAATAATTATACAGGGTTATTACAAATGATTGACCCGATTTCATAAATTCACTGTAGCTTTATTTTTTGACATATTTTTACCAAACTTTGCAGACATGTTGAAATACTCAAAATGTTATTTTGGCACAATACAAGTGCTCTATATGTGCCCCTCTAGTGATTTTCCAGATATCAAGTCTATCCCATACCTCGTGGCGCATGTCCCTATCTATCTTTTGAAATGAACTGTTGATGCGAGCTTTCAGTTCTGGTAGGTTTGTTGGTAGAGGAGGCGTAAACACTTTCATCTTTCACATAACCCCTTACAAAAAAAATCGCAAGGGGTTAGAGACTGATATGAATGGAACTCAAGCACAACAAAACAGCTCAGTGCTGTGCTCGCATGGCATAAATCGGAAGCAAACCTGCAAAAAAAAACAAAACAACTTTTTGTGTTTTTCCATATGTGTGCAAAGTTTTGTGACAATATGTCAAAATATAAAGCTACAGTGAATTTATGAAATCGAGTCAATCATTTGTAATAACCCTGTATTCTATACACAAGGGCATAGTGAGCCTATAAGTAAATCCACCTCCATGCTAACTTTAAATACCGTAATTACTGGTTGCTCTTTTTTTAAAATCTCAG
Source organism: Rhysida immarginata (assembly GCA_023313115.1). Taxonomy (NCBI): domain Eukaryota; kingdom Metazoa; phylum Arthropoda; class Chilopoda; order Scolopendromorpha; family Scolopendridae; genus Rhysida; species Rhysida immarginata. The sequence goes on along the minus strand of JAHWFO010062673.1, from coordinate 3,462,828 downwards.
GTGTAGACGTACACTTATAACTGTAACTTACCTCCATTGTACTATAAAAGGGACAGATAGTGGCATTGAGGCAAGGACATCTCCCACGCGGCAAAGAAGTGTACCGGGAAAAGAAGCCTCGCACAGATTACCTGGCGTAGTTTCACTTTGCTACTTATTTTGTTCACATAATCATGAAAAATTGTAAAGAAATATCATGGAAAAAAATTATAGATGATGACGGTTAATTAGCCGAACGGTTAACTGAGGGACGGAAAATCGAGGTTCTA
>JAHWFO010062673.1:3450209-3462459 GCA_023313115.1 Rhysida immarginata | reverse complement strand
ATATAACCCTGTAGAATTTTGGATCTTCCCATATAGTTTTTGTAGTTGAAGTTTTAGTAGTAGGTATATAAATAGAATTTAACATATTTTTTAGGAATATTTAGAATTCATATATTTTTAGTATTTGCTACATTTTTTTAGATTCGATATATTTTTGATAAAGTTTTTGATTTTGGTTTTGATTAAACTTTATTTAATTAAAAATTGGGAAATCCTAGATTGTATAATAAATAAGAAACCACAATTCCACAATAAGTTATTCCTTTGGTTTCTTATTTATTTGTTCCTTGTAAGTTACTCTTTGTCCACAGTTTCTGGCCATTTACGCTTGTATTATAATTTTGATGTTAAAAAATTTTTAATATGTTTTTTTGATAATTGAATTTACCTTTTTGTTACGTTTTCTTTAACTCTGTTTAAAAAAACGATATATTTTTTTTATTTTTTGAAATTGCAATTTTTCTTCATGTATAACAAGAAATTTTTTTATAACAGTAAATTTTCAACTGCTTTTTTTTTTTTTTTTTTTTTTTTTCATGAATTATTTTTCCGTTTTTGTTATGAACAAGAAGGGAAAAATAATTTATGATCTGTTCAGGCTTTGAATAAACGTGTCAATAAATTTTATTTTATTTTGGATTTATGGTTTTGGAACAGATTTTATTATATTATAACGAGAATAAGGTTTTTCATTCAAATGGTTACATTAAATAAGTAGTTTCCACTTAAGAAGACAAAAGAAAAAGAGGTTCCTGAACACATTAAAGCTTCTTTAAATGTTGGCTAGGAGGAAAAAAATGTAAAATAACAAGATAATAGGGAACATCGAACGGATAATATTTTTCTTCTTTATTTGATGTATATATGTTTTAGTAATGTGAGATCCAATTTCATTTATGGCCTCCATATGTTTCCCACGAATAAGGACAGAAAAAAGGCAGCCTCGGTTGGCGCCAATGTTAAGCGTTAATGCCTCGAATCTATGGCATTTAAAGTCGTGGAATGGTCTTAAGATGGAGTTTATATGCAGTCGTTTCTTTGGACAGCTGGCCCACTTCATTTTTACCATGCTCATTTAGAAGGTCGTAAAAAGCGCCATTAGTAAAGTATTTGGGATCTCTCGTGCTTTACAAGTCTTTCGCAGTCGTCCATTAAGTTGAAGTCTGTAAAGGTGAGAACCTTGGTTCAATCGATCTAAGTTGAAATCCCAGACAAAATAAATCAATAAAAAAAGAAAACAGAAGTTAAAAATAAAGTTAGTGATCTTGTTACTTTCGAATGCACATGTTCATTAGGTGTGTTTTTATAAGTATGTAAATTTTGGCACAACTTGTTCGGAAAGAGGGTTTAGCTGACCTCTTACGGAAAGTGGAAAGAGGACGAGATTGTTACGGTCATAAAGAGGTCAAAGGTGAGGCAGAGTGGGAGATGATAGGCCGTAACGGGCGCCCATTCCTCACGGGCAGGATGATCATTTGGTGGTCATCTGTGTTTTTCAGGTCGTTGGTGTGGAAGGAGTCTTTGCTCATATGGTCCGAGTGGGTGGACGACGGTACCGGTAGCGTAGTCCTCTCGTACTTATGTGTCCTGCAGAAAAAGGCGGCCCACCACCGCCAGTCGGTATTGAACACGAGCAGCACAAACGGATTGGAGGCTGAATTGCTGACGGCGAGCGCACCCAACACCGAGTAGAGCTCAGCGCTCAGGATGAGGTTGCCGTAGAAACGAAACATCTCGCAGATGAAATAAGGTCCGCTGCACACGAGGAACGACACGACGATCACGATCGTCATTTTCAGGGTCTTGATTTTGGCACGTGGCAGCGACGACGACGGTGTCGCCTGCAAATGAACCTATGGAAGGGGCAAAATAAGAAAAAAAGATAAACATTAATTTAAATCGTAACTAATAGAATGCAATAAAAATGCATTTTTCGCTTCGTCTGTGTTTGTGAAAATCTATATACAGGGCAAGCCAAAATGATGGACCCGATTTCAAAAGTTTACTCTGTCAAATTTAATGAACATATAATATTGTAAGACATGTGCTACGAAAGGTACGCGTTCAAAGTTTACTTCAAACACTTCACAGGTGTTCTATGTGAGCGCCTTGCATAATGCAACACACATCAAGCTTAGTCTATCTCCTGACAAACCTTTTGTAACATGTCGTGGTCAATATCTGCAATGGCTACAGTGATGCGGGCACGCAGGTCATCCAATGTTGATGGCAGTGGTCGTACGTACACATGATCCTTTACAAATCGTCACAGGAAGAAGAAATCAATGGGGCCAAGCACACAGAATGATCCCGTTCTTCAGTCAACACCATTTTCTTTAACTGCTCGTTGCTGACCCTTAGCGGTAGAAAGTGAAAACGCTGCATTCAAACCACGGTCTATAGATATTCATGGTCATTCAATGCTTCATGGGCATTGTTAAAATGAAGCTAAAGTTTCTAGCTCCCAATAGGGCTGGAACTCTATTGAAAAGTGGCGCTGTGTGTACAATCGGCCCCAAAACGCCTGCAGCGCCGCCCTATCGACAGACAAAAACTTTACTTTCATTTTCAGTTTCAATGAAAAACCTCTATCGCAGATCACGGTCGGCCCTGGTGCGATCTGTTTTCCTTAGCTTCTCGAAACAATGGAAAATGGCCGAAGCTCGATGACCATGAATATCTATAGACCGTGATTCAAACTAAACTGTGAAAGTTAACCTTTCGAAGCACATGTCTCACATTACGATACGTTCATTAGATTTCACAGAATAAATGTTTGAAATCGGGTCCATCATTTTGACTTGCCCTGTATAAAGAAGAATGTTTATTTGTTTGTTTATTTGTATGTATCTAATTCAAATCTACAACTTTATTCCGATCTTGATGAAATTTTGCACAGTTGATCTTCAAAGAAAGAAGGTCACTGTCTACTTGAGATTTCAAAAAGATAATAATTGATATTCATAATGACAGCAGGACAATCTAATAAGATGTATCTCATGACCAACAATGCAAGGCAAAGTTTGAACAACAAAAGGCCCGTCATTGTTTAGCAACAATAGTATCAACACGCAATTCACCAACAATATGCACGGCCCAATAATATATATCTAATGACCAACAATGCAAGCCAAAGTTTGTGCGATATAAATAATGTTCATTAAGTCATGTAATGAAGATTCCATCCCAATTCTGCGAATTATTAAACAAAAAAATTGAATTTGTAACAATGCATAGAATTCCTGTTGTTCGGGCTTTTCTTAGAAAAGTTAGTTCTTAGAACATAACATTTTCTTGAAAATCTTTAAAAAATGAGCAGTAACTGGAGACTATTGAGAAACCGAGCAAGTGGTAAGTGACCGAGTGGTCATCGAAGTTCCCAAGCGGCCATCGACGATGCAAGCGTGTCAACTGAGGAAACCGCGACTGTTAGATCACACAAAATGATGAATGGCCAAGTTTTGCTTCAAGACATCGAGAGCTGAGTGCAAATTGCATCAACAGATTACCAAGTATTGAATAACCCCACTCAGTTTGTTGGAATTGCAGAGCACACAAACACAAACGATCATGTGTATCCACTGCCACCCAAGTAGAGATTCGTTTTTTTCGAAGTTATTGTTGCCATATATTTCCATATTCACGCCGGGAAAATTGAGCAGGAAATGAGTATAATAGACGATGCAGATAAGACAGTTTCTGTCGAGAAGGCAAAGAGATACACGTGTCTCCGTTTAGCTCCCTAACAAATATTCATACGATTGGCGAAAGTTTGTGTGTTTGGAACCCTTAAACAGTGTAGAATCTTCCAGATGCGACGGCAGCGTCCCCTTCCTCTTCCAGTGGGTTGGGTATGTAAGGACGCCGGTCGTTCTCTGGCGCGGCAGTTACGACATAACCGATAACAAAGCATATATCAACTCGATTCTTCAAACCAACAAGCGTAGTCGTTCAAAGGATACATATTAATTCATATCTAACGAAATGCCACTGAAGAAAATAAAATGTAGGCCTATTGGTCAAAGAAACACTGCAGCTACAAGACAAAAAGTTATCCGGGTGTCGGAAAAATCTGCATAACGGAAGCTTTGTGTACTATAGGAAATTGTAGAAATACTGAAAACCAACTTAAGTTATTATTTAACTTCTTGAGGTTGTTCTGTTTACTTACAAGTATAATTATCCCAGGCAACACCGGGTGCCTCTATGAAAATGGGTTGATTGTTGATTCAACAGAGATGATTACTTAAATATTAGTAACAATAAAAATAAATTAATGTAGATAAAGCGCAAATATGACCACAGAATGATAGTACCCAGAATCTAAACCCTAAGTGGCTAATTAATGATTAAGACCTCAACCAGAGAGCTACGGAGAGTGGATTCAAATGTTATTTGTCCATCCACGTCGAATACAAGCTGTAATTCAGGCTGATGAGGACTATCCTACTATATTAAAGATGTTGTGTCATTTCAAAAAGTGCAGATATTTTGTTCATTCCCTGTATATCTGGCTAATAGGGTTGTCAATTTCGTACCACCGGTAATACCGAAAAGGTAATCTCCATTACCGGTAATAAAAAAAATCAAGAAATACTGATGAAAAAATTGGTTGAAGACTTTCAAAAATTTCTACCTGATGAAGGTCCTTGATTGAAAAGACCGAAAGGCCTCGTATTTTTTGTGATGTTTTCTTATTATCTCTTTCTTAACCGCTATACATCACTTATATTTTTCTTTGCATTTTAAAAAGGTAAATGATAAATTTTAAAGTTCAAATACAGCTTGTATTCTTCTATACAAATAAATTCTTGAATAGGTCCTTGGGCTTGACTAGATAAAATGAAGTAATTGGCTGTAGTAAAGTCCGGTCTGTGCGTAATGTCGCCTTGTCGTGATAAAGAGTTCCTGATAAGATGTATGAAAAGAACAAGCATTAGAAATAACAGCTACTCTTAATGAAACAATACAAACAATCATAAAAGTTCAAATTGATTCAAGTGGAAACGTTGCGATAGTTAAACTTACGAAGACGTTGTAAATCTTTAACCTTATCTCGCGCGCTGAATACGAGCCCGCGAACAGGGAGTGATATCGCGGCGAGAGATGCTCGTGTCCGTAGAATTAGGCAGCAACGCTGCACTGGAGGTTTCCGTAATGTAAATGAGCGGTATGGAGCATGGGGCTGAATTGACTTGGCTGCAGGCAGGCGACTTCAAATGTGATTTCGTATTATCTGGGACGGTGTCACCTGTTGATAGGCCAGGGTTTGTTCCATCTGAAGTAGGACGACTCGTGGCTATTGGAATGGATGGCGTCGAGACCCTTCTGTTGCTTCGGCAGCTCTGCAGATGAATACTTATCAGTATTAGACTTTAACATCGAATATGATACTTGCCTGTCTTGATGTCTTCTCTTGTTTCTTGGAGATCGTAGGAGTGTAATAATAATCCTCAGGGTGGCTGCTGGAAGTGGTCTCCTTGAGAGAAGTGGCCTTAGTTCCATTTGTGCAGTCTCGCCTCTTTCCGGGTCCTCTATCTGCTGAATCGTCCAAACCAGTCCTTTTTTCCTCTTCTGTCTCAGCTTTTATTTCTCCTTCGCTCCGCCTTCTTTGTCCTCTGCTTTGCATAGCCAATGGCGGAGGGGGGGGGGAAGGGGCAGAACCACTTGATCTTCGGGGATGTTTCTGCGGATGACGATCCTTGTTTTTGTCTTTCATGATCGATCGTCCGATTGTCGTGACACACAGTGGTACGCGAGGCCATGGTCTATTACTCCATCCGCGAGGCATGTAAACAAAGCAAACTTTACAGGAATAAAGATGAGCAAAATGCTCTTTCCACCTTTTGATTACGCTTCGAGAACTCTGCTCAACATAGTGATTAACTCTTTCTACAAAGGGTGGCCAATAATGTTTTGAAACAAATCTGAAAATTGATAGAGCCTCCTGCAATGAGGCTAGAACGCTGCTGCATGCAAATTATGAAACCTTGATTTCCCACGTGTTATGCAGTTTCAGTGTGACCATATGCAACCATGCCGCGGTCGAGAATTGACCTCCAATTAAAGGGGAAGATTATCAGTTTTTTACGGCAGAAATGATCCACATCTCTAATTATAAAACTTGTCAAGCAGTCTAACCTTGTTGTAAGTGCAAGCACAATCTCAAGAATCAGAACGGAAATGAAAATTCCGGCCAACAAACCCCTGACAGCTACGAAACGGAAGAAACAATTGGGACTCCACAAGTGGTTCCAGCATCCAAGTTGAAAAGGCTCAAAAATGGCCAAATCAGACAATCCTCCGAGTCAGCGAACCATTACCGCACCGGTTGCTGCATCTTTGCAGATCAATGGTACAGTACTATCTGAGGAAAACATTCAACCTGAAGCTACGAAAAAAGAGAAAGTTCATGGGGTGTCACCGGCCAACATAGAAAAACGGCGGCAAAGATCATGGCCCCTGTACCGTTATTTGCTGAAAAATGACAAAAATATTATAACCACAGATGATGCCTGGTTCTATCTGTCGGTTTACAAAGGTCAACGACGAGTGTACTACGCTACCAAAGGTGTGCCGGTTCTCGAAAGACCGTCATCAGGAAAGCGACACAATCAAAAGGCGTAATGATATGGGGAGTTATTTGCTACAACGGCAAGACAGCACTGCGGTTCATTGAGCCCAGAGGCAAGATAAACTCTCAATATTACCTCTTCTGGAGGTAATATCAAACCATTTGTGACCAAGGATGCCCTTCGATTATACCCCAACAGTAGCGCGATCCTCCATCAGGATTCAGCACCTTCCCATGTGGCACGGAACACGCTGCAGTTTCTGGATAGCCAGAAATTCTCATACATATTTCCGGAAAAGTGGATGCCACAGTCTCCGGATGCGGCCCCGATGGATTTCTTCGCCTAGGGTTACCTTAAGCAGAAGATGTTGCACCGTAAGGTAGAGACTCTAGTCGGGTTTAAAAAGGCACTGCGGGAGGAGTGGCGCAACATGCCCCAGGGACTCATCGATAAGGCCTTGGTGACATGGGGAAAGCGCTGCAGACAAATCTACTATAACAAAGGACACCAGATTGAGTAACTGTAACATTCTACCTCTTTCCATTCAACGGCAATAAATAAACAAATTTGTTTCAAAACATTACTGGCCATCCTCTGTACTTAAATGTTATGTACTTCACTGAAGGCATGGCCCTCGAAATGCGTACCCAGCACTCCATATCTTGACTTTTCTTTTGTCTTAAGAAGTTTTCCCTTTATTTACAAGTATTCTATTATTGAAAATAAATGACAAAAAAGCGGATCCGCGGAATTTTTTCATGCCTATAAAACAGGAATTTACAAGGTATGTTCGGATACTTAAAACGCACATGTTATTCTGAAAACGCTAATACTGTAGATTCAAACTGTTCAGTTGTTAGCTGTAGATTCAGTTTAGTGAAATTACAGCTAATAAATAGTTGACAGTTCATTTTTGACCACAAAATGTAGTTTTGGATAAAGAGTATTTATTGAAAGGCTTTAAGGCTTAAATAAACAAATATAGACTGGAGATGACCTCCAAACATGATGTAGTAATTTTTCTATCGAAACCCAGGTCGCAGAATTTTTCCTTCCATTTTTCGAAGGCTTGTTTGCAAAAACGACTGTAGAAGATGGGATGAATGGTTGGAAGCTGTTTTGTTTCATTCGCACGCAATGAAAACGAGAATTTGGTTGCTAGGCATTAGGAGGATTGCATCATTATCGATATGGAGGAAACATGGGTTGCTATCTCTCGTATACCCCTTGACAGTCATAACCCCAACAAACTGTAGCGTTTAAACGTTTATTCTGACATTCCTACTTGGAATTGCAGTGGCACTGAAACAATGTTTCACGCATTTCAAAAAAAGCGTACATTACGCCCTCGAAGAACAAACAACCTTGCCGTTGTCTATCTATATATGTATCTATATATATAAAGAAGGATGTTTGTGGGTCTGTGCGTCTGTGGGTCTGTGTGTGGGTCTGTGTGTATGTTTTTTATACAAATCTACAGTTTTATTCCGATCTTGATAAAATTTCGCATACATGACCTTCAAAGCATGAGGAAGGTCACTGTCTACCTCAGATTTCGGAAAAATAATAAATATCGATAAAAAATCGATATTCATGGTTATGGCAAGGCATATTATTGAGAAATATCTCATGACCAACAATGCAAGGCAAAGTTTGTACAACAATAGGTATCAACAATGGTATCAACACGCAATTCACAAACGCTCTGCATGAACAATCAATATCTCATGACTAACAATGAAAGGAAAAGTTTGTGCAAGTGTAATTATCCCGGGCAACGCCGGGTACCTCTTCTAGTATGAAATAAAGCATGAGAGAGTGTACATACTGAAAGAAATGTTCTTAAAAATGCTAATGTGTCAATACATAGTTCGTTTTTAATTATTAAAAAGAGTTAAAGAGGTTTTCTTTACTTTTCCAGGTTTGATGCTGGACCGTTTCGTGTTTTTGCCTTCGGCTGCCTTCTGTGCGATCTTTTGGAAGATTCTTATGTAGGAGGTGCAGATGACGAGGAGGGGCAGAAAGAAGATGAGCAACGAGACGACCGTCATGTAGGCCTTGAAATAAGTTTTGTCGGGCAAATCGTACAGAATGGACCGGCACTTCGGTTGTCCTTTGACCTCAACCACGTGGAAGAAAAAGAAATTGGAGAAGTTGACAAGGGCCGCTGCTAGCCAAGCCCCACCTGCGATGTGACAAACCTGGGGGATAAAAAAAAAGATCAAAGAGAATTATTTGTCATTTATTATAACCCGTCTTCGTTTATCGTCAACAACTAAATTGCGAACGAAATTACTACAATTGCTGCTTTCCCGCTGCTTTGTTATCGACCGGGATAAAAGCTAGCAAACTCATTAAAGACAGAACAACGACAGCAACAGCTTGTTATTATTATGGTTTCTCTCCAATGTTGTTTACCAAAAGTTTCTACTTTCGTTCTGACATGTTATGATCAGTTAGGATGCATAAAACAAGTTAAGAGAAATTGTTAATATTACATGAGGCAAATTCTGGAAATATTTGTAATTTGTTTAGGTTAGGTTACAAATATTTGTAATTTGTAATATTTGAAATTCTGGAAATTCACTACTATATGTAATTTGTTTATTTGTTTATTCCAACACATGCGTTTAATATTTATTGAATTGAGAGTTGTGAAAGAAGTGAAATATAAAGGAAGGATTTATGTTAAATAAATTAAATTATTTAATGTATTTTAGAATATTATTTGCAGTCAAAATTAAGATTACAGTTTTGTGTTTCAGAGCTGAGCATTGAGCGAAGGTAAAAAACAGATTTAATTACATTTTCGATTCTAAGACAACGGAAGTCGGATCTAATTAAGTTACGAACGACAAATTTAGATCGAGAAAGAGACGTTTGGAATTAGCAAGAGTGAGTTTGGAGACAAAGACAGAGAGCGTGCAATTGTTTTGATGGACGTGGACGCACCTTAAAATCTAGATGCGTAATCAAAAATAATTGATTATGATTGGCTACAAATGTTCACTTGTGAGTACTAATCAGCACCTGTTACAATTTTGACTGCATAACTCGGAAACTTCTTGTTGGAATTCGATCAAATTTTAACGGTAAACACAGTTTTATGTACCCTGTTATTCCTCTAAATTTCATTAATCTAGGCTTTACAGAACCTGAGTTATTAACTTGTTGATCTTGGTGGCGGCATTTTTATTTTTGTTCATATCTCAGTTATCGTTCAAATTCGGACCCATGTTCATAGGACATTTTGTGTTTACCTTGACCTCTATAAATTGTTTTACACCCGATTTGAATCACCCTGTATTAAAAATACTTCATAGATGGATTGAGAGAGTTCAGGAACTCTGTTTACAGATTCATCAACATCCCTCATCAACAGTTAACCGTTTCAATAGAGTTGTATTCAGTCACAGAGCGTGGAATTACATCCGGAATGTGATTGTTCATATCACTTTAGCAGCAAGAATTGCCTCTCACACAATCATTTGAGATCTTATAATTTTCTAATATCTTTAGATAAACCTTATTTATAACTTCTGTAAAGGAAGTTACTACATTATAAAAAAACTATGTGAAAAATAATTTTTCTCCAGTCTTTAGCTCATTAGTAGCTTCATTTTTTCAGCAAAAGTTTGAACATCTGCACGCTCTAGAAATTGTATTTTCTTATTTGTTTTAGAATAATTTGTTACATCTTTCCAAATATTTTAATTAAAAAAGATATAATAATGATTTTTATTTCTTTATTAATTTTTATAACTATTCCCTTTAAAACGTGAATCATTAAGGCAAGCATCGTAGCTAACGAAAAAGACAAGCTCTGCCTGCAACAATGATTGTCCATACTTTCTTTATACAGTGCTTTATGCCTGGCGTTTCTCTGGCGCCATCTCTTGAGCGCTTCGTTAGTTTAACGTTATCTCCACCATATCCTTGACCTCGGATCAATTGGACCTGCCTAAAACCTTCCCAGGATCAACCTGAATTACAATCCAAAATTTCATCAACATTGGTCCAGTCATTTTGGAATGCATAGCGAACAGACAGACAGACAGAATTTTATATACAGGGTGGACAAAAAAACACAAAAAAAATGGCCACTGAAAATTTCTAAGTCCAATGGAAATGGTCCACAAAGGGGTGAGCGATTTAAGATTATAAGGGGTGAATGATTTAAGATTATACACTTTCGTTGGACAGGATATCGTAATACAGAGGTTTTCGAGGCTAACGAGAAAGACAGACCAAAGACGATAAGAAAGGAAGACCGGACAATTCACGTTTTCCCATAGGAGAAAATGATGCCTCCAATTAGCGCCATTTCTAGCTAGCGGTGCGGGCTGAAACAATTCTACCCTCCAAGCAGCCTTTCTTTTTACATTTCTTTAATTAGCCTCAAACAACCTCTTTGTTTTAAGAAATTTCCTCATTTTATTTGCTCGCGATTATTACGATTAAAAATTATTTTTGTTAAATTTAAATTAATTAATGCATCTTAATTAACACAAAATTTTTAGGACAATTCCTAAATAATTAAAGAAAAATTTACTAACAATAAAAAAAATAAAAAATTGAGACTTTTAAAAAAGATGAAAGTTAATAAATATATATTTAAATACAACACCACCAAAATTGTATATTTATAATTCAATAAAATTATCGTAAGGTAATAATTTATATAATTAATAATTCATATGAGTAATAACTTCAACGTTTAATAAGATTCTAGCACAACAAAAGTAAGACAGAAATTATTTATTACATCCAGGAATGGATAAAAGAATTTACAAGAAATAACAAATATAATCATCACACAATTAATACAAAACAAAAATACAATCTAATTCATATGTTAAACAGAATCAAACCAAAGTATAAAATAATAGAAACTTCAGCAAACATAAAAATTTAAACCAAGAACAGATGAAGGGGGGGGGGGTCATATGTTCTTGTTTAAACTGATGGATATAAAAGATTAAAATTACACAACTTAGCATGACAGCAATGATTTATACATAAAAAATCGTTTGTTGAAACAACCTGGATCTGCACACCAGTGTCCCAATGACATATTTCATTTGAATCAGCTGCAGATTGCTTTTCGAAATGATTATCAACCGAAGAGATTATCATGAGACAATCGAAGAGCTGAGTGGAATCAAACGCTTTTAGTTTCGATTTCACACGGTTTCGATTTAATAAAAAAAACAACGTTTAGGGAATGCAACATATACTTTTTATTTATTTATTAAATACATTACTTATTTGAATAAGTAAGATCATTTCTCTTTATTTTAATATACGATAATTACGCCCTCCAACGGTGCGGGCAAAAGTACATCAAATGACGTGATGCGCGAAGAAAGCTGCGCGGATCACTTAAAACAGAGGATTGTCCGGTCTTCCTTTCTTATCGTCTTTGGACAGACTCCGACACAGAAAAGTCACATGACCAAGATGGGTCTATTAACAATGTAACTTTCATTGTTTCTATCTTGCATTTTAACAATCAGTGTTTTATTTTTTGTTGGAAACAATGAAGATTGGATTGTTAATAGACCTATCTTGATCAGGTGACTTTTCAGTGCCGGAGCCTGTATTTCTCGTTAGCCTCGGCTGCTTTCTTGACTACGTAGGATTTGCGCTCGTGCTGGTGCACCTGTATAGCCGCC
>JAHWFO010062673.1:3406934-3440209 GCA_023313115.1 Rhysida immarginata | reverse complement strand
TTTGACCGTACTTTACGAATCACCGTCGTATTTGAATAGTCAAGCATAATTTTTTATTTAAATTGATTGAGCAATTACAAAATTGCTCATGTGTTGCTTATCATTTATATACAAGTGTTATTTTTTTTTTTAATTAAGTATGCATCGAGATGCTCGTAAATAAAACGCTTCCGCCATTCAAAACTATTTTATTAAACTGTCTATTATTTTAACTCATTTTCGTAAACGCATACGGCAAGATTCTTCATCCGGTTCAGTAAAATTATCTCTCATCGCTCTTTTTGAATGTTGGGTTGTAGTTAGATTTTTAGAAAGATTGAATTGGCAATTTCTATTATTCAAATGATTAAACATATGCTTGCAAAAATTTTTGTTGTTATTTTTAACTCTTTCTTTACTACTGACTCATACTTCTGTTCCTGTTCATTATCACTTCACTTATGTGCAATTGAACTTAAATGGCGTATTATTTGCTTGCTTGCTTATAAACCTCCTTTTATGTCTCTTTTAAAAATATGAGATTATTTTTATTTTCAATTACAAAAATAGTTACAAACTTGGATTAACAATAAACTATCGTATCACTTTTGGCGTGCCAATTTATAATTTCTAAGCATTAATTTCTAGCCTTAGCTTCAAGGGAAATTGGCCACCTTAAAAAATATAAAATGAACACTTTTAAAGCATACACTTTCACCTAAAGAAGTGCAGTAAAAAGTAAAAAATATAATTAAAAAAACAGGTAAAAGTGTGGCGGCGCATTTAATATTAAATTTTAAAACGAAAATATTACGTATATAAAAAGTAAACGCGCCGCCACACTTTTACCTTTTTTTTTAATTATATTTTTTTTACTGCACTTCTTAAGGTGAAACTGTGTGCTTTAAAAGTTTTTATTTCATATTTTTTATTTTAATCTTTTCATTCTTTATTTACTAAAAAAACAAAACAATATGCTTTTATATGATAACTTTGAAACAAACAACCCTGGGAATTCTAACAAGTCAGCTACGAGTATGGGAACTGGCTCCTTGGACCGACAGTCAAGTACTATTTGTATAGATGCTTTGCAAATCGAGCTACCCAATCGCAGTAGTAGTCGTAGTGGCCAGTAATATCGGCCATTACTCCGACCCCACTGGGACAATCTAGCTCAAACTTCATAGTAATGTAGATCATGCTTAGTGGAATTTGTATACTAAATTTCACTCCTTTACATGCCTATTTATCTAACCTAACTTATCTCTCTAAAACCCCGACACCCAAAACTCCGATCTCAGTGGACCATCCACACTAAGTTAAATAGGACATGCCCAAGGCAACCTACATACCAAATTTCAATCTGTGTGTCAAAGGATGTTGGAAATAGATGGGGGGACAGACAGACAGATATGGTAGCACCAATAAGTAACTCTCCATTCTCCCGCTATTTAATAAACAAACAAATAAGTCAGGGACAAATTTAGCACGCAATTTGAAACATCAAAGACTATTTTTTTTCGTAGCCTACCTTCCAATGTTTAGATCTCAACCTTATCAAAATTTTTAATATTTCTTTTAGTTCAGTATATTCAGTTGAAAAAAAAGAACCAATTTAAAGGAAATGTCGGAATCTTTTTTCATCGTTGTCCTATATAAAGAACAGTCTTCGGTCTCATTGTATTGATGGCTCGATCCTATTCGTCTCATTCCCAGTGAATACTAGGAGCGGGACTGCTGAAGAAAATGGAAATGTTCTTCCAATTTCAAGCAGGGCTGTTTTCTATCCTGAAAAATCAGTTGGTGCAATGGAGTGGAATACGAAGAAGATTTGTTTGCAACTTTATCAGCAAGTCCAAGACGCATTCAAAAGTGGTGGACGTATTCAAACGACACGAAACAAGATAGCAAAATTCGATGAAATTTATTTTTCCACTAGTAAAATAATTTTCATGCCGATGCAAGATCTGGTAAAATTTAAAAATAAAAAATGATTCCGTGTAGTTTATTTTATATTTTACCTTTTTATATTACCATACATAAAATTAATATTTTTAAGAATCATATGCAATTTTTCAAAAACAACTCTGACATTTGAAGAAGTGGATAAACAGCATTCTTAAGGGATGGTCTTTTAATGGGAAATGTTAACCTTGTGGATGTTTGCGTCTTCTGAATGGGAAACAAAATTAGAAGCGGCTATTGGCTGTTCCTGACGTTGTTAATTTGACTAAGAAGTGTTCCAGCAATTCGGAGCTCCACCGACAGGTCTTTTCACTGACCTTTAAGGAGCTCTTCACAACTCTTTTGTGCACGAAATCGATAAGACGAAGAGTGCCGTCTTTCCTCGAAGGCATTAGCTGTTCATCCTTTGCTATCGCTTCCCATTCTCTAGTAGACATTGCCGCTTAAAAAGAAATTCAGAAGAAGAAATGGTCACAACAGCCTCTCGTTCGAGGTGTGAGGCCATGAGAGAACCCTGTTTCTTTTTTTTTTCCACTACCCATCTGAAGTGGTAAAGAAATTCTTTTAAGTTAAGAACTTCTTTCTCTAGGTTAGAAAGCAGCTAACCTTTAGTTACGTTAGGGCTAAGCTTATATAAAAGTGTACTATCATATATATACAAAGTTTTGCGACTCATATTTCCTGTTATATCTCTTAAGCTGCGAAAGATATCTATACAAAATTGGTATATATATTATTGCATGTATTATATCATGATTTAGAGCAAATGTTGAAACTGAGATTTGATTTTGTGCTAAGCAGGTATATGCAGCTGAAGGGTTTATACCATATGAGCCAGAAGCTTCTTCTTACGCTTTAAGAAGCTTCCTAGACAGCCTAGCAGTGATTTAGCCTAATTTTAAATGAGTCGGTTAAGAAACAAATTTTTTCGAGACACTCGCAGGTGCACCACTCAAGAGGGACAGATCGATGAATCCCACTTACTGTTGGATAAGTGACCGTCACCACATTCAAAATTACGCTCACTTTCCCACGTGTTTCTCATCTCATTATCTCTTGTGTAATACATTGTGCGCCACTGGAAAAACCTCCTTCCCTCCCCCCTTCTCTTCTGCTTGTTTTCTCAACTTAAGATAATGAAAAATTTCCGAGAAGCAGATCTTTCTCTTCAGGCTGGAGTCGAGAGACATTCTGGAAAGAGATAAGGGCTCATGAGTTCCTGCTCGTACAGGATTTGAAGTTTTTTTTATAGAAACTTCAAATCAAAATTGTATTGTCCTCTTTTTAACTTTTTGAATGAAATTCTACAAATTTAGTGATGTCCGTTTGGTTTTTATCATAAAAAGAAATAATTTTCACTTACGAATGGTGTGCCACAACTTATTTGGTCATAAAGAGGGGAACGGAAAAGAATAAATGGATAGCTGAAAATACAAATAGACCAAGTCAAATATTTGACAGTCGTAAACATCTAGAGTTAAAGCTAATATATTATTAAAAATAAATTGGTATGGCGGAATGGTACATTCGCACAGGCCTACCACGAGATAATGATACGGAATCAAAAAAAATTACGGGGCTGTGTTGGGACACGGCCGCTAGTTAAATCGTAGAATACGTCTTGAGGCCACATGGCGAATAAGAAAAAAACTTTGTGCAACACAATTTAAAAAAATTAATTTCTGATATAAAATGTTCACCCAAAAAATGTACTGGCAATTCATCATAAATTGTTAACCAAACCTTTATGGCATTCCCAACTTACAAATCACTGGTCAATGATAAGAGGAGTATGTTAGAAATGACAACAGACAAAAACCAATATTTCGTGCAAACATCAAATTTATAATACTGCCACCCAATGTAATAGGTGATTTGATGGGTTTGAAATCTAAATTAAAATGTTTCTTCATAAAGCTAAGAGCGTATAAATTTAATGTAGCATCTACATTGATAATGCTAACTGTCATAATTGCAATATTAGTATCACGTCCATATTGTCACTGACTGGTCTAGTTGTTGATGAATATTTCATTATCGCACTGAACAACAACATTTCCATAAGAGATATCGACACTTTAGGATGAATATACACTGAGTGGCCAGATTATTATGATCACCCAATCAGTACTTCGTTGGGCCACCTTCTGCCTTCAATACTGCAGCGATTCGCATTTACTCCACGAGATGTTGAAAGGTGATGCGAGGAATCTGACACTATGAATGCTGTTGTCTTGTGCTTTCTGGCCAAAATCCGCTTCAAACCCCTTCAGTCTCTATCAGTCAGCTTCGACTTTCGGGAAAAGTTGTGCTTGGCAGATGATGTCTTTCCCTGCTTCTTATAGGCTGTTATAACAGTCTTTGCCTGATGAATAGCACTACCCTGTTGTGTGAAATTTTTGTTGTTTTGGAACCACCAGTCTGGTGGCTCTTTCAACTTTCTCCCAAAAATGCTCAATAGGATTGAGATTTGGTCATTATGGGGGCCACCTAAGCCAGGTTCATCTTCGTTTGTGGCGATCGCAACAATCTCGCCTTACTATCATTTTCAATTGGCCAATCAACATAGGGGTTAAAGCATACATTCAGTAGCAAAGGAAATATTTTTGCAGCAAACAACGCACAGGAATTGTTTGTTCTTAAAACTGCAAAATACGAGAGCGTTTCATGCCGCATTGTCACGTTGGAAGAAGTCATCTCCATTGCGATACACCATCAACATGATTGCATGAACTTGATCAGCAAAGTTACTTAGGTATGTTCTGATATTCAGACGTTTTTCTACACAAATTAAAAGACCCATATCATGCCAGGAAAATATGTTCCAAACCATGACTGCCCCCACGAGCTTGAACGATTGTACTCATGCATGTGGGTTCTATGATTCATGCAGTTTCCGTCAAATTCTCATTCTGTTATCTGCATGATGCAACTGAAAACGTGGTTCATCAGACCACATGACTTTATTCCGATGCTCAACTGTCCAATCCTTGTGTTCCTGTGCGAATTGGAGACGTTTTATCTTGTTAACTGCAGATAGCAAAGGTGTTCGAAGTGGCCTTCGGCTCCCGTATTCTATACTATGCAGTGTATGGCAAACAGTGCGTCCAGAGATCATTTGAGAGGATCCCTGATAAAGATCTGCAGTAATTTGATGCGCTGTTGCCCTTCTGTTGACTTGTACCAGTTTGGCCACTCTCCTTTCTGCCCGAACATTGATGGCCACAACTGGCACGTTCAGACCCAGTTTTCCGGCAGACAGTCCAGTCTGTAACGATTTACCAGCAGCTGCTCATGAACATTTAACGAATGCAGCCGTTTTGCTGATATTAGCTCCATGGCTGCGAGCGCCAACAATCATCAAAGGCTGCTAACTCGCTTCGTTTACCTATAATCTTCTGAAAAAAATCACTTCCAATGTCGTGGTAAACAACCTGCTTGCCTATTTACACTAGTCCGGCTCTTTAGCAACTTCAGCGCGAAATCATAGCTAATTTGCCTAAAAACATCAGGTGGTCATAATAATCTGGCCACTCAGAGTAAACACTTCCTAGTATAGAGATCACTACACCATTGTGCAAAGCTTTAACAATACAAATATCATTGATATCAGCATCGATCAGTCGGGCTGGGAGAGGGGGTAACCTTGAATCTTAAATAGGAATCCTATTTTTAATGGTATATTCAGATTGTGCACAATATTCGAAAAATGCTTTATTCTTGGTGTTTTTTCAATTGATCCAACCGTTTAGGAGATAAGAGGCCCTGAAAGTGTTGAACTTTAAAAGTTTTGAACGCAATCTTATCGATGAAGACAAAGAGATAGATAGTGGGTTTTACAGACATTCCTATTCTCTTTTTAATGTTATGGCTCCTTATAGACCTCCATGGTGTTGAAACGTTTATATCATCAGATATGTTTTTTGCGTCGAACTGAGCAGTGGAAGTTATTGGCGCATTCGTATCGGGCTATAGTGCACTTTGGCGGCACCACGACTCAACTTTCAGTAGTTCCTGCTGAGCCCGTAGACGTTCAACATCGGACATCTGGGTCTTCATGGATTCCCCATCTCTAAATATGTTTACCTGTGACGTTTTCTATAGTTTTTCTGGCGCTTATTATGCATAAACTTGGAAATTCTGTAATTTTTGCAAAATTTCCAGAATTCGAAGGCCGATATCTTAAATACTATTAATTACTGAGGTTTAATTTTTAAGCTGTTTTATAAAGCGCAAAGAGATGAAACAAATGACACCTAAAATGTCGTGCTATCACAAAGGAAGCCAGAACTAGACTAAATTAATCTCCACCAGAGAGCAGATTTTCTGATTCAACTTTGTTCTTCGATTGTATCAGCCGATGACGTCAGCATGAAGTCGGTCAAAGTCTAAAGCATGCTTTGTTTTATATACTATCGAATGCAATATCATTCATTTTTCTATCATTAATAGTTTTGACGTTAAGGTTTTCGTGATCAACACTTTTCGTGACATTCACGATTTAAGCGTGGCATCCCAGTATTGAAACGTAAGACGTTTTCTACGTCAAAGAGAAAATTGTATTTTTCAATAAAAGGTAGCTCTTCATGTCGTTTATATTCTGTTCGGAGCTTTGAAATGAATGTTTCTGCCATTTCTTCATTTATTTCAAAAAAAAATTAATTTCTCTAAAAAGGCTTAGCCTATTTCCATAAAAAAATGGTCAATGTATAGTTTAAAAAACCCACTGTCTGAATTTCTTAAAAAAATAAGAATAAAAAAAAATAAAAAAAATTGACCGGGGGAGGGGTCTTGGGGGAAGGGATAGTAAATAACTCCAAAACGGCTCATCACAGCCAAACAAGTCATTTACAAAATAAATTCGCCTTAATGAGTGGAGTACGTACACGTACATGTCGAGTTTATTGAGTTTGGTTCGCTCGTTTGAACGCTACAGCCATTTTTTAATTTTTAGAAAATAATTATTATGTCGAAAAAGGCTTACCCAATTGACATAAAATATACACTAAGGCACAATTTAAGGAACCCACTAAGTATGTATAATTTTTATTTGATTCGGCTATTTGCCGTTTCAAAGGAGTTAGCTGCACAAAATTGGTCACATACGTACATACAGACGGAAAATTTTTTATTCAAAATTTCAACATATCTTTAAGAATCATGAATTTTTAAGTCGATTTCAGCAAAAAAATAAAATTGAATTTCTGAAACGAAAACAAAGGCCTTCACTCTGAAACGAAAACTTTGGTGGTGGCCCACAATTGGTGTTTATCCACAATTTATTGAAAGTGGACTTGGTCTATTTGTATTTTCAGCCATTCAAATAAAACTCGAGCTCCTATAGCCTTATGTAAATTCTTTCATCGCAGATAAAATTCAAATAATATACACTGGCTGACGAAAAAAGCGAAGCACCCAGAAGGAGTGGTTGAAAGTGAATGAAACGACATATGATGAAAGAACATGTATGTGACTTTATTATACCGATTACAATATGGGATGAAACAGACAACGCCGTTGGCAATACAGGTGGGATGTTGGCGCCAGGTCAGTAGAGTGTGGCACCCCCTCTGGCCCCAATGCATGCCCTTATGCGGTTCGGAATGGTGTCAAACAGCCTTTAGATCCTCTCCTGAGGCAAGTCAGTCCACAGTTGTTACGACTGCCCCTCCAGATCCCGCAGGTTGGTACTGGGACGGAGTCGCCTCCCAGTGTCATCCCACACGTGTTCATTGATGGAGAGGTCCGGGGATCTTGCTGGCCACGGGAGGACCTCAACATGCTGTAGGTAGTCCATAGTCACACGGATTGGATGTGTGCGTGCGTTATCTTGTTGGTACAATGTCCCAAGGTGCTGTGCCAGAAGGGGTAGGACGTGCGGACGCAGAATGTCTGTGACGTATCACTGTGCCGTCAAAGTCTGCCGAAGCACTATTAGGGGTGACCTGAACGCATATCCGATGGCTCCCCACACCAAGATGCCACGGATTACGCCTGTGTGTCTCTCCACAATGTGGGAGGGTTGTGCCATCTGCCCTCGACGCCGCCATACACAAACACGACGGTCATCGGAGGTCATGGAGAAGCGGGACTCATCACTAAACATGATGCGATGCCATTCGTCCTCTGTCCATGCGTCCCGGGCAAGGCACCACTCTAAACGCAGGCGTTGGTGTTGTGATGTTAATGGCAACCGACGCATGGGGCGGTAGGATCCCAATCCGGCGGATGCGAGTCGTCCAGATACTGTGCGGAAACTCACGGGGTATTGTAGAGTCTCCTGTAAATGTTCGCGGATGGCGGGTGCCGATGCCATGGGATTCCTTAATGCTTGGAGCACCATACGACGGTCCTACCTTGGGGTGGCGTTTGTTGGTCGACCCGAACCTGCACGACGTGCATGGGTGCCCTCGTGTAGCCATTGATTCCAACATCGGGCCATTGTGACATCTGAATGGCCCACGTGCCTGGCAATTGCACGATACGACGAACCAGCCTCATGCAGTCCCACAATGCGGCCCCTGTCAAATGCTGTCAATTGGTGGATAGGAAGTCTAATGCGTCTGCGAGGCATCGCGGGTGCTTTGGACAGTACAGTAACTCTCTGAACGTCTTGCGTAACTATCGGACTCACAGTAGTTGACTGGTGACAACTTATCAATAACATAGCGGTGACATCACGAATGTACTCTGGTGAGCGTTCTAGACATTACTTGTGAATCTAATCGTTTACTCGCACATCAATGATATGCCTGTATACCGAAATAGGATAATATTGGACTACTCCTTCTGGGTGCTTCACTTTTTTTTCTCAGCCAGTGTAATTGTAAAAGAAGAATTAAAAGAAGGGGTTTCATTGCTGTGTATTGCTTCCTGAATCTATCTATGTAAATGAACTTCAAAGTCATTTATTATACCATCAAAATATTAATTAAATTATGATATAACAAATATACTTTCAAATTATAACTCATTTTTCCAAAATATAACGATATAACTGTTTATGATAATTATCTAAATACCTGTATCAAATATACAGTATTTACGAATGATTGGAGCGGTTTGACAATATCTGTGAGTTTGGCGGGATGCTGTTCAAGGAGCTCGGTAGAAATGTGGCGGAGCATCATCCTGTTGAAAGATCCAAGTCCGCACTGTGGATTATAGCTTGAACTAATTTTCAAGCACATGTCTAAATAAGTGTATAGTGACACCCAATAAGTAAATAGACACCCCACATTTATTCATGTTTATCTTAGAAATAACTATGAATATCCACTTATAATATACAGTAAGACCCCGACTTACGTCACTAATTGGTTCCTGGAAAATGTGATGTAAGTCGAAACATCATTTCCTATAACAATATACGTGTTTATAAAAATTGTACTTGAATAATACGAAATGTATAATGCCAAAAACTGTGGGCAAACGGTAGTAACAAATAAAATAAGAAGAGAAACCACAATTCCACAAATGAGTAAGTTTAAGGTTTAAATTCTACAAATAACTTATTCGTACTTGAATAATTTTTAGTTTAAAGCTTAAGTTTGAAATTACCTGCTGCATTTCCACCTAGTGAGACGATTCTTTGACGTTTTGAAACCCACCCGCCATGGATTGCATTTTTTACACATATTTTTTTGGGAAAGGAAATCGAGTTTTTTTTTGGCGTAAGTGCGAAATAAGCGTCGTAACACCGAAACAGTGGTGGAAATTTATTAATGACGTAAGTGTAAACGGCATAAGTCGACACGAGGTCTTGATGTACAATATTGTTTGCAGTAACTTATTCTCATCTTGAAGAAACAGCCTCGAACGCCTGGTACCAAAGAACTGAGTGATTTTCAACGAGAATGTATTGTTGGACAATACGAAGATGGTGTCAATCAAAGGAAAATCTCCTGCACACTTCAGATTCCACTGTCAACAGGGTTAATGCACAGTTCAAAACACTGAAAAAGGAAACTGTAGAGTCACGTGCAGGACGGCCTGAACCAACAGCAGAACAACTGAAAGCTACAAAACGAGTTGTTGAGAAACATCCCCGTTGCAAGGCTTCAGACGTGGCAGAACATTTGCAAGTGAGTCATAACACGGCTGTTAGATATTTGCACCAGGAAAGCTATCAAAGGAGAGATACAAGGCGAAAACCCTTTCTCACCGC
Organism: Rhysida immarginata; assembly: GCA_023313115.1. NCBI lineage: Eukaryota > Metazoa > Arthropoda > Chilopoda > Scolopendromorpha > Scolopendridae > Rhysida > Rhysida immarginata. Next base: position 3,430,098 of record JAHWFO010062673.1, on the reverse strand, counting down.
ACTCAATATTTCAAAGAAGAAAGAATGGGTGACTGAGATGGTGGAACGCCCTTTGAGCTTTTTGGCATCATGTCATCTTTTCAGATGAGCAGTCTTTTGCTCAGTTTTCTTGTAGTGGTCGGATATGGGTCTGGAGAAAACCCAACCAAGAGATCATCATGAATCGACCGCAACCAACTGTCAAGCATGGTTGATTTTCTGTTATGGTGGGGTGCCATTTGGAGCGCCGGGCGATCAGAGCTCGTGGAATGTGTGGGTAACATTAATGCAGAAAAATACATCACCATATTGGAGAAGGGTCTTTTGCCAATATTTTCCAGCGGTATTCTTGACAAAACATCCATTTTGTTCATGGAGGACGGGTGCTCCTTGTCACACTGCTCGAAGAACGCAGGCTTGGCAGGCAGAACATGGCATTCAGAAACTACCATGGGGCAGTCAGTCACCCGATATTAAACCCATCGAACACGTCAGGAGTATGCTTGATCGTGCCGTGAGAAAACATTCTTCACAGATCGTCACAGATTCTTCCGCAAAGAAAAGTGGACCATAAATTTTAAATTTTGAGACAGCAGGAAATTCAAACAAAAACTTAGGATCTGCTGCTTCTCTTACAGACTTATTACACTTTATCAAAGCACTAGTAGAACGGCTGCAAGAAATTCATGAAACCGTTGCAATTATTTGTAAACACCGTATGCAGCTGAACTCAAATGGAGCACAGGTTATTGTTTGAGAAGTAATCTGATTTTATGATATGAACATAACATAAGCTAATTGTTTTGAGGCGGATATTCAAAAAATTTGATGCTAACTCATCAAGAAACCACATGGAAAAAGCTCCAATATTTCTTCCTTTGTAATGTATTCTACCGAACTTTATAAATACAATTCGAAAGTTTAACCTAACAATTTTTCTTGGAAGATTGCAAGCTTGTTAATTTAGAAATTTAATTATTAGGTCAGCCTGCTGAGTTCTAAAAATGCGACTTTATTGAATCGCCTGGCTTTAATATTCTACAATTCTACGAAGAACCAATGAGTGAACGAGGAACTTTATTTTATCATTAGTGAACGAATGAAGCTAAAATAGCCAGTCATGTTCTTCTCTCCTCTCAGTTGGGTGCACCTTCGAAAATAAAAGTTAATTGAAAACCCATTGAATCACAAATTAAATTAGAATTAAAAACCTACTGTATTACACAAGAATTCTAAACCTCTAATTCCAAATCACTGCGTCCCAAAGAAAATGATCTATCGAAATTAAATTCTTCAATATTGGATCGTTCTTAAAGCAAATTATACCACGTGCAGACAGAAAACACGAGTCGTTCGCAACTTTGATAATTAAACTTATTTTTAACTTTAAAAATATAATTTTTTTAAAGTTAAAGCGTATTTCGAAATTTTATTTAAAAAAACGAAAGAAAGAAATGAAATATATCCTTATTGTCCCGATATATAAATCTGGAATTAAAATAGCTTAGAGTGTCCCAAATTGATGTATACCCTATTTGAAACGTTATAACTCAGCAACAAAATGAGATAGAAATATAAGGTTTGTTGTATTTTATTCCTTAAACTTCCTTAAGCCCATGCATGTTCAAAATGTCCACCTTCTACCATAGCACACTCCCAGCATCGACGTCGAACAGAGCGACATACCGACTGGATTGTAGCTAATGGAATGTTGAATCTGATCTCTTAATTCCGCCATTGTTTGTGGCATACACCGTGTTCTTTAAAGTTCCCAAAGGTAGAAGTCGAGAGAGGTTAAATCGGGAGATCGAGACGGGAATTCCGTAGCACTTCCTCTTCGTCCTATCCATCTGTGATTGAATATGTGATCGAGTAAAGTTCTCACATCGACATGAAAGTGAGATAGAGCCTCTTGTTGGCGGTGGTATACCAATTTCAACCCTCCAATGTCGTTGAACCTCAACAACATTCTCAAATTTCCAATAACAGTTCAGTATCCATTTACTTTCATCGAATGAAAGTCTCATCGCCATTTTGGTTTATAAACAAATGAACAATAAAGAACGTGTTGATATGCTTTTCCAGTGCTGTCTGGATCACGCACAACAAACCTTATATTTCTATCTCATTGTGTTGCTGAGCTATAACGTTTCAAAGAATTTGGGACACTCTGTATTTATCGACTAAGTCTACAGGGTGTTTGAAAACAAATATTTCTGTTTCGTACGACACTGGCTGAATAAACTCTTGCCTGAACACAGATTTGGTCGCATAGGACCCGTTGAATGAGCTCCTCGATCGCCAGATTTGAATTTAATGGACTTTTCATTCTCGGGGTATCGGAAGTCACGGGTGTACTGTGTGAAAGCTCGCGATGTGGCCCACATACGCATTAGAACAAATGCCATGCCATAGACGTCATTAAGGACCCAAGGTGTTGAAACCCTGAAATTCCAGCTACAACAAATATCGTGATTTTGCCTATGGTAGGGGACTTTTCGTTTATTCTGTATTTTTTATTGACAGCTAAATTAGCCGTGAAAGCTATTTTTTTAAACTATTTTGCATTATTTGAACAACCAATAAGGAAATCTGGCAAAAACCCATTCTTTATTTATTGTTTACAATATTACTTAAGGCGACAAATGCAATCGATCAAAACGAGGAATTTTACATAGCAAAAATAGATCTTATCGCCTTCAACTCTCAGATGACTAGCCTCAGGTGCTCAGGATCCAGCCCTTGCCCTCAGATTTTCCCGCCGAAACATGAAATTACATCCATTACCATTGAATCTGTCAATTTAATGTGAAAACGAACAGAGATCTATTGCTGGGCTCAGCTGCCAGGCTTATTTTTACGTCCAATTACTAGTTCCATCTTTTGTTTTTATCTCTAGCTTTAGAGAGAAAAATCTTAGGACGATTATAATTATGATTATAAATGATTTGGTAATGATAATTTTTCATAACTCGCTTTCTTTTAAAAACCCATATCAATGAACTAATACTTGAGCTCAGCCGAACGTATTTTTAATGAAATGTTTACACAAAATATGATTAAAAAAGAACTCATTATCGTTATAAAGAGTACAATTGTTATATATTTGTGGTCTGTGATTTCAAAGCACTTGATCTTAGATTAAAGGTACATGCATCTTATGCTCCCTTAAAACTAGATTACTACCATTCCATCACTGATTAATTGTATTAAGATTGGCTTATCTACCATTAGTGTAATTACACAGAGTCAGATTAATGATTTCAGCCACCCGATTCACGTTATGAATAAATTGATGATTGGCGGAAATAGAGCAAGATCCATTCGAAGATTCACGAGTGAACCGAAAATAATTATTTCTACGACAAAATGAGCTATTATTCTTTTCAACATCTGGGAATTATGGAATAAATTATTTTTCCTAATTAAAATTGGACACAGAGTGGCAAGACCCTGAAAACAACTGATGTTTCGGATAGAGATTAAAAAATCTTTAAAACAAAGGTAAAAAAGAATAAAGAAAAACATCATGAAATATTTATTTATTTATTTATTTATTTATTTATAAATGTTGTACAGCAGAGCGCCTAAGACAATTTAAAAAATAAAAGGAAAATTACTCATATAAGAATGTTCAAAACAAAATTAATGCAGTTTTTACAAAATTCTTGTAGAGAACAAAAATATATGAAGCAATTTACCTTTTCTATAGTAAAAATTAGGCCGCCCCCTTTAATGAAGTTCTTTTGGATTCTTTTCTGAGCTCTGTACTTTAATAACAGTTAAAGAAAAAATTACTTTTAATAATAGTTAAAAAAAAACCTATTATTAATATAGTTAATAACCGTTATGAACTATAATTTAATGATAATATTATTATTTCTAAACTATACTGACTGCTCAAGTGAAAGTGGACACATGTGGTATGGAACAGACGCTTTATTTACAGCGTGTCTAATAACGCGTACTGCGGCCTTTTGCCCTAAGCACAACGTCCACACGCCGCGGCACGCTCTCCACCAGTTTCTGATAGCAAGCAATCGGTATTTTTGCCCACTCCTCCTTCAAAGTCTGCATAAGGTGGATGCGCTTTTCCGGTCGCATGGGACACGCACGAGTCCGACGCTCCAATTCATCCCAAAAATGTTCAATCCCTATTGAGGTCTGGACACTGGGCGGGCCACTGAAGTTCCTGAACATTATTCTCCGGAAACCAGCACGGGCTCTATGGCACGGCGCATTATCGTGCTGGAACACAAATGGCCCTTCACCGAACTGCTGCCACAACGTAGGAAGCATGGAATTGTCTAGAACATCCAGATACTGTGTGGATGCCATGTTCCCCTCGATCACAACCAGCGGACCAAGTCCAAACCAGGGGAAACGCGACCACACAACCACCGCCAATCTTAACTGTTGTAATGACTCACTCAGGTAGCAGCCGCCTTACCCAGGTGCGTCAACCGATCGGTAGACTGTGAAGCGTAATTCGTCGCTCCACATGATGCTCTTCAAGCGGTCCATAGACCAAGACGCTGGGCGTTTACAGGGGTGATGCTAGGCTTGTCGGCAGAAGCCCGACCGGTTCACCCTAAGGCATAGAGCTCCCGACGAATCGTTATGGTGCTAACAGTTGTTCCCGTTGCCTGCTAGAAGTCCTGCCGCTATTGTTTGCCGTACCAACCGCTTCAGGGCCCTTCGGTCTCTATCGGTCAGCATGCGGCCTCGGCCACCTCCATGATGTCGTGTTTCCACTCCTTCACGTTTCCTCTTCGTGATAATAGCACCCACGGTCGACTTTGGCAGGTTCAGTGTCATTTCTATGGGCTCGCACACTCTGGCCACTGACATGGCGCCTATAAATACTCCACGTTGAAAATCGCTTTGATGGTGGCATTTTATCTCAACGCGTGGTAAGACACCGACTCCAACTTACATATGATCTTGCTGTTTTATAGCGAATATATTCAAATTATTGCTCGCATTTGCATAGGTTGTTCCACTACGACAGGTGTCTACTTTCAATTGAGCAGTCAGTGTATTAATAATATAAAAAAAGCTTTTCTACAGAAATTACTTAGAATAACGTAGCTATTAAATAAGCGTGCAAAATTTGAAATTTTTTTCAACATATACAAAAAAGGGATAGACTGAGGGCAACAAGAAGACTTATCTAATTTAATTTTATAATTTTATTTTATCCCCCTTTGAGGTGCCTAAAATAAACACAAAATCAAACTCGGATTTAGCAGCGGAATCTTCAATAGGAAACGCACTGTTTTCATAGTGGTAGGCGAACTAATGACATAGTGTTGGGAAATGTAAACCTTAGATCCATACATAGGTAAATTAACTGCCTAGGTTGAATTAGCTGAACGGAATATTTTGAGTGAAAGTAATTCATCAAATCTTTTAGCCAGTCTATTAGAACCTATTTATTCGCTCGCCCTCAAAACCCGTGTGTAAAAGGAAGAACAACGGCAGATAATTAATCAATACCGGTTAATGGGTTTTCCTAACCAACTTCAATTGAGAGGTAATTCAAATTCGATTAAATATCAGCTCTTCTGCACTTAACATCACTGCTAATTACAATCGATGAAATTTTTGAATGGAAATTATCGAATGCTACTGTACTCAATTTTCGAAAGAGTTTAATAAATGGAGAAACGAGCGCAAAATCGATAGAAAGTCACGAGCCGCTTAAGAAAAGATCAATAGAGGAAGGGACACGCAAGCCTTCAGACTTCTCATACTTTACTATTTTCGATTTCTCCCGGTGATACAAGGAAAACTTTTATCTTACTGTACCAAAGTTTTGGCTAGTGGATTAGATGGAAAGCAAATAAAAAGAATATTAGACGATGACTCGACGAAAAGTCCAGTCGATCATTTCCTCTGTAGATATTAACACCTCAATTGGTTTTTTTTTTTAATCATTTTCACGAGGAAAACTAACATTTAATGAGTAAGCACCTATACAATAATATCCAACGCCTTTATAAGATAGGAAAGGTGTCAATAGTTTACTGCTTTGCGACCTTTATAAGTTAGGAAAGTTCATCCTACGTTATTTATATTTGAAAGCGTTTGAATGAATTTAAGACTCTTCTGTCCTCCGGAGCCATTTCTTCTGACTTTTTAAAATTAAAAATATCCTACCTGAGAAGAAAAATAATGTCAAAAAATCTCTGCAGTGTATATTTATCTTCATCACTAAATTTTTTCTCTTTAAATGAAAAATTATTTTAGGCATCCCCTTTTTTTGTTGAAAATGACGGCGACGTTCATTAATTAAATTAATGGTAAAGAAAAAGAAAACACTTCAGAAACATACTGGTACTCATTTACTTGTTTTTTTTTAAAGTTAGAAGCTAAACTAAATAAATATCTTATTAAAAGTAAAGAGTTAGTAAATTAAAAAAGGACACATCAATCAATAAACGGTTGGAGGTTTTTTTTTACTATAATTCTTTATAAAACAGTGGAAGATTTTTTTTTAGCAGTCCTATGTAAATTCTTGCGGATGTTTGCTTCTCTCAATACTTTGTAAGAAATAAATAAAGAAAAGTTTTCTTAAACTCTACATAAAACATTTCTTAAGGTTATTAGAATAAGCTTGTACTGTCCAAGATTTCAAGTCTTCAATTAAATTTCGTCACTTTAATCGTGTCAAGATTACGTGACCACATTCACTCTTCAATCTAGAAGATGGAAGTCTCCAGTAAAATTTAGCAGTACGCGGATGGCTTTTTCGTTTAATTTCGACTTTGTCAAGGAGAGAGCAGACTTGATTTTGAGTTCAATCAATAAGAAAGTTGGATTTCTTTCCTACCATCGCCTGAAGCCAACTTTTCCTTCTTTTCGGGCTTCTTTCAAGATAAATAAATTTTTAAAGAGTAAATCTTACAGATAAATTCTTAACTTTGAGAGGAAAACCATCATTATTAATTTAAATATAAATTTTCTTCTAAAATAATAATTTTTTTATTCTTTTATCCAAAAATCTCGCAAAGGTTATTTATTCTGGCCGTGATGTAAAGAAACGTATGATTAATCATTAAAAAATATATTTAATGCAAATTCATTGATCTATCTTAAATATTAGCTGCAAGATGTATAGTGGATGTTAGATATAAGTTATACAAGTCTCGATTTCTTTATTCTTGTTATTAAAAAAAAAAAAACGTATTAAATTACGTATGGCCAAATGTCGAGAATTAAAACATTTGAGAATACGGTAGGTCACAGACTATGGATATAATACACTAAAGAATAAAGCGAATACACATTTCCACAAATAAATTGAATTTGAATTAACTGTACTTGAATGAACTGCAACGAGGCATGATAATCGTCTTTAACCGGTTTCTTTCCGACTTTACAAATCTTTACTAAATAAAATATTGTTAAAATTCCAAGGTGGAGCTTTGGCCATAGTCTAAGAATGAGAAGTCTGTTCACTCTAAGGCGGCTCCTTTGATGCAGCTGTTGCCAGTAAAACGTCATTAGAACCATAGCGCACCATGCGGCAGGTGATTTCAACTAGGTCTGAATTGTAGAATTCAAGCATTAAACATACACTAAAGTTAGGTTTTCTTTTTTTTTTTTTTTAATTTTGAAGTGAATATTTTTTAACTTCAGGAATTTATAAAAATTTCTCATAAATTCCTATTATTTTTTCTTTATTGGTTACATTTAAAATTTTTTTAGAAAAAATAAAATAAACAAAACAAATCAAAGCCTAATAAGCACCCACCATCCCAACATAAAAATAAAGTTATCACGGAAATAAAAAGTAGCAAAGATAATTAATATTTTTTTTTTATTATTTATAATTATTTCCACAAAATATTTACAGAAAATAAATAAAAAAGAAGCATTTTCACATATTTATAATTTTTAATATTTTTTACAATTCTAGATTTTAATTCGCTGTTTAGAATTTTCATCGTGTAAATTTAAAGTTTTGGAATAAAAATTTTAAAAACAGGGCATATGACTGGGAATTAAACTATTCTCAATTTTGCTTAAAATATTTTTTAAAATTCCAAGTTCATGAATTTTTTCATTAAACTGCTACTGATAAACTAATTAAAGGAATACTGAAAACACTAGTCCACATAATAATTTTTATTGACTCGGATGTACATTTCGGAAAAAAAATTTCCTTCGTCAGTGAGTCAAAGGAACACTGAACTCACTGATGAAGGAAATTTGGTTTCCGAAATGTACATCCGAGTCAATAAAAATTATCATGTGGATTAGTGTCTTCAGTGTTCCTTTAATTAGTATACTGGTGTTCACAGTTTCTGGCTTTTATTGTTTAAATGCGACTGATAAATTATCTCACATTTTTTAATGAATATGGAAGACGTATTTCCAGGTACTACTAGATTATGAAATTCGGATTCATTGTCATATGCTTTGAAACTTAAGAAAAATTTATCTTCACCGTCGAATGTGGGTTTATCGTTTCTTAATTCATCACATTCCTTACAGCTGTGTTTTGCACGAAGCCTTTTAAGCAGACACCCGCAGACATTATAAAATGATGTATCATTTGTTGTAGTATTTATTTTTTAAATTCAATGTTCTCATCTATTGTAATCACTGTAGGAGGTGCAGCAGATCGAACTTGAACTTTTTCACATAGCTCTTTAAATGTGAAAATAAAATTATCTGAATCCAAAATACAATTTGTTCCATGACTTGGCTTCAGTAAATGATTGACACAAATTAATTTAAACAACTTTTGGAATTGAGATAGAGAAGGGTTATCATTAAAGCCGCCTCTCCTACGAATTGAGCTGAAGAAATTCTCTAAAGAATCTTGATTTATTCGGTTAGAAAAGATAAGTTAAAGTTTTATTTAGAGTGTTCCAAAGCATTAACAGTCCATTTATAGACTGTCTCCACCCCTCAAAATACTTCACCTTTATGTTCACTTTTTTCTTATCGTATTTATTCGGAAGGTTGAGAGAAAGTTTTGTGTTTTTCTTACGTTCTAGAAATGAATAGCACATAGTCGACAATTGGAATATGGATAGTCTGATGTTTTGTTTAAAATGTCTTCCCGTCTTTTATTGATGACCCAGCGTTTACATCTACTTATAAATTAAAAAATATTGATTTTAAATACACATCTTTTTGAAATAACTAGTAATTTTAAGTTGATTATCGTAAACATACTAGAGACTTTTTGCAACCTCAAACGATATGCGAAATACGAAAGGCGAAATGCAAAAGGTGACATTTCGTCTTTCTCCTTTCGTATTTCGTTTTGAGAGTTTTTGCACCCGCGAAATAAGAAATGCGAAAAGAGAAATGCGAAAAAGAGAAATTCCAGAGTTTCGATACTGCCAACATCAGGTTTTACTTCTACACTGCTCAGCTCACTCTGATATCTGATTCTCAGCACCATGGCAGCAAGGAGAAGTAAGTACTATTAAAGTTTAAAGCTATAACTCGTGGTGGGATTTAACATTGTGTTAAACAACTGCGAAGCAGTTTCCCGTCGGACGCCATGTTGGTTAACGTGAGGAACTTGCTGTCAGAGCGTGGAGGTTGGGCGCAGCACGCATGCGCGACGACACATTTGGTTACCAAAGGTGGCAACGAAATTTTTTAGAATTTTCGTATTTCGTTCGACCAAAGCTGGCATGACCAAACGGTACATGGCAGTCACATGACCAAAATGCCACCTATCGCATTTCACCTTTCGTATTTCGCATATCGTTTGAGGTTGCAAAAACTCTCTATTTTTCTTCTTTTAGGAACCTAAAAACGATAAATTTCTGCTTGTCCCTTGATTATTATAACAATTTATAGCAGAACAATGTGCTGATCGCTTCATCGATTATTTAAATAGATTGACAATCAAATAAAAATATTAAACTTCAGAAATATTTTAATAGTTCTCAGCGGTATAAATTATTAAACGGCGAAGAATATTAAAATTAATGAAATGTTGATATTGATTCTAACCAGGAATGAATCTTGCTTGGAAAGAACATAGCGTAAGAATAAACAAAGCCTTAATGTAGGTCACCTGCCGCTAGGGAACTTAGCGCACGCGCAGGAGAGAAAAGGCAACACTTGAAAGCGAGAGTGAACAGACTTTTCATTCTTAGACTATGCTTTGGCTGTGAAGCAGATATACGTTTGTATATTTATTAACAAGAAATTAATCCCCCGAATAGGGTATAAGCAAGTAACGGACTCTGCGGTCATCTACTTTTACCCCTTTATCTGCACTTTTTACAATCCCAAGTATTTTAATTAAAAAATTGATTTTCTCGAACGTTTTATTTAGAAAATGTAAGAGCTCTATCTTCTTTTCTTTTCCGATCGAATGACATATCACATGACATATGTTGCGATAGTTCTAAAGACTTAAGTGACTGCCACCCCCGCAACTCTGACCCCACTGGAACGACTTGGCCTAAACTTCATAGTAATGTAGATCTTGCCTAGAGGAACCTGGATACTGAATTTCACTCTTTTACGTACCTAAATAGCACATAGATCTTTTGTCTCCTCTGACTCCCACCCCCCTAATTCCGACCCCAGTGCAGCAATCAACTTATTTACTTACTTTTCAAACCCGCTTATCCGTTAGGGTCGCGGGGGCAGCAGCCCTATGGAGGATCTCCAGCGATCGCGATCTTCCGCCATCAGGCGCATGTCCTCCCTGTTAATAACCAAGCGACTCGAACCCAGATTCTCCATGTAGTCTAGCCACCTGGTTCTAGGCCGACTCCTTGGTCTCTTACCCACCGGCTTGGAAAATAACAACTGCCTAGGAAGACCAGTTTGCGGCATCCGTATCACGTGGCCATACCAGCGCAACTGAGATCTCTCAATGCGGAGAAGTAGCGGCTCAACACCTAAAGATTCCCTTATTGTGCTGCTGTACACTCTATCTAGTAGGGTAACACCTGCCACACCTCTCAGAAATCTCATTTCGGCCGCTTGTACCCGCGATCGCACTCTTTCGTTCATTACCCAAGCCTCATGACCATAGGTGAGAATGGGGACAAAGATAGATTTGAAGACGGAGAGCTTGGCTTTGTTACCCAGCTCGCGTTTCGTTACCACGGATCGCCACAGTTCACGTCTGACACAGCTTGCTGCACCGATCCGAGCATCCAATTCTTTCTCCTGCCGTCCATCACTCGTGAATGCAATCCCGAGATACTTGAATTTCTCCACCTGTCTCAATGAGGCTCCCCTAACATGGAGAGCGCACTGAGCAGGCTGTCTTGAAAGGACCAGAACCTCGGTTTTAGCCACACTGATCTTCATCCCAGCTTCTTCACATTTGGCTGCAAACCGGTCTAGTGCATGCTGAAGGTTCGTGCGAGAAGACCCAAGGAGGACAAGGTCGTCAGCAAAGAGCAACCTCTCCACCAGGCAGTCGCCCACACAAATACGCTCATCGCCTCGGCTGCCCCTGTCTATCCAGTCCTTAAAGATAATGAACAAGAGGGGCGACAGTACGCACCCTTGGCGGAGTCCAACACCCACGGTGAACGGTCATGACTTAATGCAGCAATCAAAACCAAACTAAATAGTGAAGATGAACATGCCCATAGTAAGCTACATTCCGAATTTCAACCTTCTATCTCAAAAATGTAGAAATTATGAAGGGACGGACAGACATTATAAAACCAATAAGTAGCACTATTTTTCCGCTACTTATACGCTGCCCAAAGAAAGAAAAACTGGGCGTGTCTAATTAAATTCCCAATTTCAATTGTTAGACATTGTTGATAAATAAAATCAACAATGTTTAACAACTGAAATTGAAAATTTAATTGGACACGCCCCTTTTTTTTTCTTTGGACAAAGTATAATAATATAGATTATGAGCAATTGAGCAATCGTGTGTCGACAAAGCGATCGTCGCATGCGCGTGCTCACTTCAACAATACTTAAAAGATAAACAGAAAGTAACAATGATGTATTCATTCTTGACGAATCGATTGTTATATGACATGCCATTATCTTAGTATTCTTTACGGTCACTGTTTTAGCACGTGAATTCGAGTTGAAGGGGTTCACGAAAAAGCCTGAAAAGTTGATACAACCAAGCTAAGTCATATTTCTGAAAATAGAATTTGAAAAAGTTAATCCGTTTTTAAGTTATCGTGCATAAGGCCGTTTTTAAGGCGGCCGGCCGGCCAGATAAACGTACAGACCAAAGCGTAGCTTTTTCCTAAAGCTTCTAATAAAAGGGGAGTTTGTGAATCTGCGACTAATTCATCCGATTTAGAAGTTTTGCATATCTTCAGTCAAATACCGGCAATTAATTGTTCTATAAAATACAAAGTATTGGTTCAGTCATCCAAATTTATTTAGTCACCTTCAAAATAGGTCCCATATTTGATGCGATAAACTGATGCCAGTGAATAATCTATTCGTTGAAACACTTTTTATAGCCACTTTCCGGTATGATCTTCAGCACCTTAATGGATTCAAAACGTCTTCCACAAAATGATAATTTGAGCTTGGAGAACAGGAGAAAGTCACACGGGGCCATTTCAAGCGAATATAGTGCTTTATCAATGATTCGTTGAGTCTTTGGTCAAAAATTCGCATATAAGAGTCGAGGTATGGCACGATATCTTGGTGCAAGAATTGTTCTTCCACAAATCTGTCCTTTTCAAGGCTTCAGTACAAGAAATTTCGTTGGCAACATAAAATTTGGGGTAAACTCTTTGTTATTAGGAGCTTTAGAACAAAGCTACTTATAAGAATGCACGCTGGTCTGTACGTACATCCGTCCGCCGTTTGCACGATAACTTGAAAACAGATTAACTTTTTCAAATGTGACCATCAAGGTCTTAGCTCGGCTGTATCTAAATTCAGGCTTTTTTTTCGGAACTCCTTCAAGTCGAATTCACGTGCTAAAACAGTGAGTGTAAAGAATACAAAGATAATGACATGTCATATAACAATCGCTTTGTCAAGAAGGAATATATTGTTACTTTCTGTTCATCTTTTAAGCATTATTGACATCGGCGCGCGCACGTGAAATCGCTTTGTGCTCATTGCTCAAGTGCTCATAATCTATATTATTAAGCAGCGCAAGAATGGAGCTACTTATTGGTTTTATAATGTCAGTCCGTCCCCTTCATAATTTCTAAATTTTTGAGGTAGAAGGTTGAAATTCGGAAATGTAGCTTACTATGGGCATGTCCATCTGCACTATTTAATTTGGTTTTGATTGGTGCACAAGGATCGGAATTACGGGGGTGGGATTCAGAGAGGACAACATATTTATGTGCTATTTAGTTACGTAAAGACGTGAAATTCAGTATCCAGATTCCTCTAGGCAATATCTACATTACTATGAAGTTTAGGCCCAGTTGTTCCATTGGGGTCCGATTTGCGGGGGTGGCAGTCACTTGGTCTTTAGAACTATGGCAACATATGGCATGTGATATATCATACGTTCGGAAATGATGAGAAAGGAAAGAAAATACGAGCTTTTTTTACATTTTCTACATATTACATTCGAGAAAATTAATTTTTTTATTAAAAAACTTGGGGAGAGGTAAAAAGTGCAGATCTGGTCTGTACGTTTATCCGGCCGGCCGGCCGGCCGCCTTATGCCAACACCTCCTAGAAAGAAAGCCTTTGCACTTAAAATTCATACATTGTTACATGATCATAAGAAGTCATAATTTAGGGTTTATTATTGGTAAAAGTACGATTAAGGCCCCTTTCACACGACGCCACCACGGCCGCGCCACCACTCTCTTTGGTGGCGTGTTCAGATTTTCCTGCCTCCAACGCGGCCACCGGAAATGAGTCACCCTCTGTTCACGTTGCCGCAAACGAATCGTTGCTATGGAAACCCCCTTTCCTCACAGTCTTTCCTCAGCTCCCCAACAATGGTGGTGGCGCGACGTCGTGTGAAAGGCTCTACTGTGAGCAGTGTAACAACGCGGCCGTGCCACCAATCTGGTGGCTCGAAGAATCGCGTATGGAGCACATCCCCTCTTCTGGCCGCGCGTCCAATGGCGCGGTCGCCACCACGTGTGAAAGGTTCAACAGTCAGCAGTGTAACGACCCGGCCGCGCCACCATGGTGGCTTCGTGTGAAAGGGTCCTAACAATGCCTTTTTATGATGATGTAACAATGTATGAATTTTCAGTGCACAGGCTTTCTTTTTAGGAGGTGTTGTTTATGCACGATAACTTAAAAACGGATTAACTTTTTCAAATTCTGTTTTCAGAAATATGACTTAGCTTGGCTGTATCAACTTTTCAGGCTTTTTCGTGAACCCCTTAAACTCAAATTCACATGCTAAAACAATGACCGTAAAGAATACCAAGATAATAGCATGTCAGGAATGAATACACTGTTACTTTCGATTTTTCCTTTAAGCATTGTTGACTTGAGCACGCGCGATTACTTAATTGCTCATAATTCATTAAGAATTGTATTTCTGCTTCACAACTAAAGCTCCTCCTTGGAATATTAATAAGAATTTTTTTATTTTTTATCCAAAAATTGCAGAGCATATTTCGACTGACAAAACCAATAGCTATAAATAACAAACTGATTAATATTTAGCGCCAAAACTCTACGTGGCAATTAAGTGTATTGGTGCCTCTTACAGCAAACGTTTTTGTTTATCATACTTTTTACGTGTGTTTTTTAAGAAGAAAAATTCCCGGTATTTATTTGACTGAATGCGTTTAAACACATAAAAGGAACCACGGAAATTTGATTGTTGGAATTGGTCGAATGAGTAGTCTCCACGCCCTCCCCTCCTCAGAGTAGACCCTAATGGATTTTTTAATATGAAAGATTTTTTTTTGTACAGATACTTGCTTGAATATACTTAGGTCCAAATCGATTATTGATCCATTGACATTTCACTGATGATCGTGTCCTGTTTTTTTTTTTTTTTGCGAATAGGTAGGTGAATGCGCATGTAAGACTGCTGCCTATTTACGAGGCTGTTTTTTTTATCCTTATAAAAAAACTTTCAAGGGATTGTATAATCGATTAGAAAAAATAGGCCAACGATACATTCGTCCATTATTCCTTGAAAACTTGACAATCTTCTTCTATCCGTGAGTTCAATAGAAACTTCATTTGATCCACCAATTCAACCTTTCCAGCTTTCTTTCTTTGCAAAGATATTGATAAAAACATTTTTCTCTGCTCAGGGGCATAGCCAAGGGATGAGGGGGGGGGGGGGGCTAAGGGGTTGCAGCACCCTCCTCTAAGGAGTCGAAAATTGCGACGAATAAATTGTATGATATATCGTTTTCTCCTTATTTTGATGAACTAGATCTTGCAGGGAGGCGATATTTTATCTAAAGCTTTTCTAGGACTGCAAGCCGAAAAAAGGTTGAAAAAATGCTGCCTACTCTTGTAGCATGAAAAGTAATGTTACACGAGTAACTCCCCCCCCCCCTCCCACAGCCCACTCTTTCTGGCTATAGAGGAATTTCTGGCTACGCCAAGTGCTCCGCTACAGTTCTATAAAAAAGTTTCTCATTTAAAAACACTTCCCCGAATACAATTTTAAAGAGAATAATTGATGAACTTGTGATTATCAGGTCCGATGATGTTAAAACAGGAATTATGATAAATGCATAGCACTGCTTCGAGAGGTAAACTGATCAAATAAAGTATTAGTGAACATGTTAAGGCACTTTGTCTTGTCAATTTCGAGCAAATTTTGGGCTTCATATTGCGACAGAATAAATGACGACTGCGATATGGCTACGAGTAACGAGCAAAGAGAGGGAAGCAGGAATGAAGGGTAACAGATTGCCTGTCCAGCGCAAATCCTTCTGACTGGTAGGTGGTTTCCATTGTATTAATTCTTGATGATATCTGTTGGAATGAGAACGTGACATTCAATGTAAGGGATATCTCTCAAAGATCCTCCGTCGGTTATCGTGTTTGGTTAGAGATCAAAGATTGGTCGACGGTCGGAGACACTAATGGATGGGATCATCAAAGTAGAAATCACTTCACGTATCTCCCCATTGGAAATTTCGAAATTATGTTTTCTCCCCTTTTATAAAGACAAAGTGAGTATCAAATGTGAGCCGTCTAGAGCATGGCTAATTCGCAAATTTGAAAACAGCAGGTTATCGAGTTGATTAGTAGAGAATCAAAAAATTTAGATTTATGTGGAAGAGTTACAATCAAACTATTTTTCCGTCAAATTATTTAATACAAGAAAACTATTAATTATTGAATACGTGGAGCTTTAACAGGACCATTTTTCATCGGCAGAGGATCATTAAGTAACTTTTTAAATTGCTTAGGATTAATAGTCTTAACACGTTCACCGTTAATTTATTGACGACGATAGTAGAGGTGCTTTTGAATTAACACCAGCATTTATCACAAATATCTTAACTTCTTAACTCCAGCAGTGTTCAACATGTCGACGGACGGGGAAATTTATAACCATAATAAACTCGTAATAAGAGCAACGTCGCACGAATGCACAGCTCAAAAGTCAGACGCAGACTAATGCGCTCATTAGATGGAGCATTTGGAATTGCTGCAGAAACATCTTAGAATTTTATTCCCGGAACGAGACATCTTTTTAGATTAGTTAGAAATATTTACAACCACTTATTCTAATCCAAATTGCTTATAAAAATCTCGTTTTGTTTTTTACAACCTAGTACTGTAGTCTTAAATATAGGAGTAAGAATTCCTGAAGTGGGTCCCTCAAAACCAAATATGTCGTGAAATTTAAAACTTTTATTAATTTGGTAGTACTTAATGGAGTATTAAAATTCCCAAAATATTTTTGAAAAATTTCAATTTGTAAGAAGTTATAAACAAATATATTTTTGGTACTTTTTATTTAAATCTCAAGCTACTTTTTTCAAATCTCTTTGAAATTTTAAAGATAACAAGTAAAAAGTATATATTTCATAATAAAACATAAAAGAATGAGAAAAAAAAATGTTTGTGTAAAAAAATTAAAATTTCATAAAAAAATGAATATCTTTTAATGCTCTCAATCGATTTCCACAATTCTGAAAAAACAATTGATTAACGATTTAGAATTTGAAAAAAAATTCTGGTGATCTTTGTTATACGCTTCTATTTAGCTTTGTTTTCTGTGTGTGTCCGCGTCTGTGTGTGTAATCAATATTAAACCAACTTCCCGACAAGCTATAAGAGAGCTGAAACTTGATACATATACACAGGACCGATGACAATGCATGTTAAAAAAATTCAAATCTGTACACTGGTCCGTGTTCTAATGGTACTAATGCATTACTACGAATTTTCCAATTGCCACAACAAACAATTCGTTATGACGAGGGTTAAATGTATCCGTTGTTTATTGTTGCTAAACAAGAATAAAAGCGTGGTTTGAAAAAAAAACAACAACTTATTTTTCCCTCTTATCTTGTTTTTACGTGAATGCCATCACTTTTTGTCAAGCTATTCAATCGTACCACTGGGCTACTATGCAAGTAATTCTTCATCCTTATGCAATTTATTATAACAAAAATAATGAAATAAAAAATAAAAATTTCGTAATAGTATCGGAAAACTTACAACATGATTCTGTGGTAGTAAATTTATTCAATTGCAAATAAGTTGATTATTTGAAAAATAATTTCGGCTTACAAATGTTAACAAAATATTTTATTTTTCCGACGATGGTAGTTCTCAGTACAAAATTCGAAGTCTATATTTTTAAAAAATGATTTCGTCCATTCATATAGATTATTCGATGAAGTAATTGGTCGTCCATTATACTAGTTTTGCGTGCATGTCTTTTGACAGTACCTCCGAGGACATCGCAAGTCCCTTTACCACGCGAAGTCGCGAAAAAGTTCCGCTCAACTTCTACGTCATGATCTTCTTTATGATAAAGTAAATTGATGAAGTTTGACTTGTTTTTTTCTTCATTCAACATTCATTTTTTATTAACATTTATTTATTTATTTATTTATTTATTGTACACAAAAAATTTTTTCTCATTCTTTTATGTTTTTTTTTAATGAATTATTTACTTTTTTACTTATTATCTTTAAAATTTCAAAGATTTGAAAAAATTAGCTTGAGATATGACTTTTTAAACAAAAAGTACCAAAAATGTATTTGTTTATAATTTTTTTAACAAATTAAAATTTTTCAAAAATATTTTGGGAATTTTAATGCTCCATTAAGTACTACCATATTATAATAAAAGTTTTAAATTTCACAGCATATTTGTTTTTGAGGGGCCCAGTTCAGGAATTATTACCCATAGGACAATGCCAGTTCGTTTCTGTTCCAAGAGTTGTTCGAGAAAATTCCTTAAAAACGATGGAAAATCTCGCATGATGACGCAGTTCCTGGCAAAAATTACACGAAAATTTTTACTATCTTTTCAGCTTGAAATGACCTATGTATCGAAACAAAATAGGACCGTTTAAGAGCACCCTCAAAATCTCTATCTCGTCTCATTCAAAATTCCATGGAAGCAAAGGGTTTGCATATAAATGAAGAAGGATTTTCACGGTAGACAGAAAGGAGAAAAAGAACTCAGGTGTTTTGGCAAAAGATCAAGGCGAGCAACCTCTGTATTCGCTTCATTCTTGGCGAGCAACCTGAGCGAAAAAGATCAAGGGAAATTCCCCAGAGGGGTCTGGCAAAACTCGCCTGTATTCTAAAATCATCAAGGCTTTTCACTTCGCACCATTCTGAAAGGTCTCAATCAGATATGCTAAAGAGACAAAAGCTTGTCGGAGAAGTTATATGGAAATCCCTACGCGATTCAGAATCGGATTAAGAGGTGGAAACCATTATGGTAGAGCGTCAAGAAAAATAAGCAAAAAGATCCCTATCGATTACTTACAAAGCTCAACTAGAAAATAATTTAAAAGTTACAAGTTACAAACTTTTTTTTAGATTCGTGGAATTTTCAGGAAATTTCATGGAATTATGTCGCTTAATAACTAAAAAGATTGGAAGCTTACGAAAAATTCTCCCTGTATAGCTATATATCTATGAATATAAAATAATTTGGAATTCAAAGATCTACACGAAATGCACGGAGTCTTAGACAGGGCCCGGACTTTTGCCAGAGGATAAATGATAAAATGACAAGCACCCGTTCTCCTTCATGCATATTATTCTTATAAGCATTCAGAAGATCTGTATATAATGTATAAATTAAAATTGCACACGCCATTCAGTGTGAATATCTAGAGAATGATAGAGCTGAAAAGGAAAACATAACTCAGAAAGGCCAATAAGCTTATTTTTTATGCGACAGTATTTATTTTTACACTTGTACGTTTTAAGTATTCTAGACAATTTGAAGGATAATATTCTCCACATAACATTTAAAGAATTCAAAATAAAAGTTTAAAAGAAAGCCTAGGCTGAGATTCGTAGACAGCGACGATTATGGGAAAATGTTCCAGTATCCAACTGTTTTCTCTGAAACTCCATACCATCTTTGTTTCCGAAGACTCGTTGCCAGTCTACTCGTATAATAAAAACATCAATCCATTCGCCAAGTTTCTCGAGTGACAACTGCATTCTTCTTCAGGGAACACGAAATGAAAGATTACAAAAATAGCTTATATTTGAATTCCGAGACTATATTTTAAAAAATAAACTCATGAAACTACACCGCCTGGCCAATTTATTAAGCTATACCCCATGTTGCACTGAATAGTTCGTCCAACGATGTGGAATGCCACGCTGCTAGATTTTTAGGAATAAATACAGCACAAAAACCTCCATACAGGGTGGATACAAAAATGAGCCCCCCCTCTTTTTATTTTCGTAATCGAAGCAGATTATGTCAATTTTGATGAATTCAATGAATAGGAACAGATACACGAAAAATTCCATAATCCGATGAACGGATCACCAACAATCACATGTTGAATTTATTAGTTACCTCCCTGTGCACTTCACAAAGACATTTGAATGTTCAACAAGCTCGCCAATGTAATGGCATCAGTTAAGTTCAGTGCCCAATTGTGTTAAGCTGCGGCCACACAGAGTGCGACGGACGCGACGGATGGGACGTTCTGGACGTTTATTTACACAAAACGTCCATCGTGGAGGGCATGCGCGATAGACCAGCAATGGTGATATGTTCATCGCCTGCAGCTAAACTACGGCCATACCGAGCCGATGCGACGGATGATATGTTCGCTCCGATTTGTTTACAACTCTGTTTCATTGCTTATTTGAAGATTTACGTAAAGAGAAGATAAATTTAAATTTACAAGAAATAATGTTTATTACCATTATAATGAATTAATATTTATACTGTAATTATTGTAATTAATTATAACTATTACGATATAAATATAAGTATGCAATATGTTTTTTATTCACAGGTTTTTCGGAACGATATGGACAGAGGCTTTACAATGCCAAATATTAAGATAAAGGAATAAGTTGTTTTGATTTTTGTTCTAGTCTTAATAATTATAAATAAACATTCTTTCTTTACGTAAGTCTTCAAATAAGCAATGAAATAAACAGATTTGTATACAAATCGGAGCGAACATAGCATCCGTCGCGGCCGTCGCGTAGCTCTCTGTGTGGCCACCCTATTTTGTCCATCGCGTCCGTCCCGTCCATCGCATCCGTCGCGTCGGTCGCGTCGCGCTCCGTGTGGCCGCAGCTCCATGGTGTCAATGGTCGTCACATTGAGCATATTTATGATTAACTTTGGAGTAAAATTATTTATGCATTATGGCTGTCTGTAAATTACAAATAATTGTGATTGTTGGTGATCCGTTCATCGGATTTTGGAAACTTTTTTTTGTTTTGCTCGGAATTCCATGCTGAACAAGTCTTCAATGGAATTTTTCTTGTATCTGTTACCGTTTTTAAGATAGGGTTTGAATGTATCCTAATTTGCATATTTGGGATGATGAAAAGTGCACCAGAGGATAGATCACCCACAACTTCCTATTCATTGGAGACATATCTGCTTCGGTTACGAAAATAAAAGGAGGGGGGGGGGGGCCCATTTTTGTATCCACCCTGTATAATGAGTATACAAACTTCAGCAAGAATGGGGAAAAGAAGTGATCTAACGGATTTTGAATGAGGCATGATAGTAAGCGCCAGGCGAATGGGAAGTAGAATATCAGAAACTTCTGTTGTCCTGAAATATTCACATACCTTAATTTCAAGGGTGTAACAGAGAATGGTGCAGCAAACAGAAAGCATCTACTCAGCGGCGATCTTGTCAAGTTGATGAGTTTGTTTGGAGGAGGATGGCTAGAAGATCGTGCAAGTACACAAATAAATCTCATAAAAGACTTTTCGAGAGTTGGCAAATAATTGCACAACCACCAGAAAAAATATAAAGGGAAAGAAATGTGGATAAAAGTAACAAGATAAAATAAATAAAAGACTCTTTGACCACAACAAAAATATAAAAGGAAAAATACGACCTTATCCTGTAAGCGCTTTTCGAGGGCGAAGCTCTCATCATTCAGCAGGTAAAACAGGGAATAACCAGGAGAAAACCCGAAGATACTGAATGATGAGAACTCAGTATCTTCGGGTTTTCTCCTAGTTACTCCCTGTTTTACCTGCTGAATGATGAGAGCTTCGCCCTCGAAAAGCGCTTACAGGATAAGGTCGAATTTTTCCTTTTATATTTTTGTTGTGGTCAAAGAGTCTTTTATTTATTTTATCTTAAATAAATCTCAGTTAGCCAATTCAGATGATATTGCAATGAAGAACTTATATCGGAATACACCATTAGGCGCACATTGTTGCGGATGCGGAGTGGTCAACAGCTAATGGGCCCTGAGGCTGACGTCGTTATCACATGAAATGCATGACAAACTCATATCTTTTAGTATTAACGCTGAGGAAGAAAATGATATGGGTTATGTAAAAAGTAAATGTTTATTGTAAAGTATATAAAAATAATTTTTTAACGAATAAGATAGATGAAAGTTAATGAAACACTGCAGACTGAGAAAGGCTTTTGTTCTCCATTTCTATTAAAGTATTTTGGTTGAAAGAAAAACAAGATTCGGCCGACTGCCTTTGAAAACATCGGAGGTAAAATAAAGAAAAATATTTTTTATTCGTTAATCTAATTTGAGGTAATAGGAGAAGAAATTAAACATTTTCCGAAAACAACATTTCTCGAAATTTTTCATTCTTAGAAAACAATGAGGCAAAGAAAAAGATCTAAGAAATTAAAATTAACGTCGTTCGTATGATGTCGAAAAGGAACGAGTGAAAAATATTAATTTCGTTTGAATTATTACTTTAGATCCTCCAGCCTCTAAGGGGAAAAAATCGAATTTTTTAAAGTAAGTTTCACTCTTTTTCGTGTCTCAAGATGGAATGTAAGAAGTCTCATTTCACGGGTTTTGCTCCGGGGATTCGCTAAAATTTTCAAAAAAAGTTATATAAAAAATCTACTTTGTTTGAAGAGTGCCTTTATACACTATTCAAAATGTTACGAAAACTCAAGAGGGAAATGTAATAAGATTTTATTTCTCCTTCCAGGTGTTAAAAGTTGAAAGAAGCAGGGCTGTAACAGATCTGTCTATATGAAGAGCTATCAATCCTCATTGTGGCATAATACATAGAGAATCGAATTTATTAGGGCGCAGAAAAGAAACTCGAGGAAATGTAAAGTCCAATATTGCAAAACGTATTCGCTGATTCATCACATAAAGAAAGCAATGGCGTGTGACGTTTCACGTGTTTTTATAGTGGATTTGAATATTAATGAATTCATGTTAATGATGATTACTTTGATGGTCTTTCAAAGTGAGGGTTATCTGAGTTTATTTTATATATTTGTGTAGTGTTTATAAGAATTAGGCAATTAGAATAACCTGTGTTGAGTTAATGAGCATTTATGAAATTAGACTATTAATGTTAGATAAGTAATTTTAGCAATGAGTTCTCATGTGGAGGGGATGTTCAAACTGAGAGGAAATAGTGATCATTGAGTAGTCTAATGAGTTAGAATAGCATTGGTCTGTGGAATGGCTAATGAGATAATGCATTTTAATGAATAATGAGCAATGTCTTTTATGAGATTAAGAGTAAAGGTGATTTTATTGAACAAACATACAATTTTAATGTTATCACTTTCGTTTTGCGTTTCTTTTTTGAGAATGAGAGTGAGACCGGAAGTTGGAAAAGGATAAAAGAGAAGCCGTTTCGGAGGGGGGGG
>JAHWFO010062673.1:3367108-3406834 GCA_023313115.1 Rhysida immarginata | reverse complement strand
CGGTGGGACACGTCGCTCCCACTGGATAGCAGGACTCGCAAAGGTTTGATGTATGTTTTGGGAAGGGGATCTCCTGGGACAGGTTCCTTGGTGTATGAAACCTATCATACGATTAAGAGCCGACACATCATGGACCAGAACCTTCTCCTTGCATTTTCATTAACTGGGGATGACCCACCATTAATATATATTTGGATAAGATATGTGAAGGAATACTCCCGATTATGAGAATATACTGAGAAATCAAATTAAGATGATGATAAGATGATCACCCATCTTATCCCATTTATGTGTATAAGATGATATCCCCCATTTATGTGTATAAGATGATAAGATGATCAAGCCATTGAGATGAGAATTAATGTGATATGGAAATTCATGGCAGTACATTATGAGAGAAATAAGTCAACCAGGGAGGAGATTACTTAGAGGATACAAGTCGATTGAGAAGGCATTAGAGAATCAACAAGCCACGTCTTGAGTTTTGGAGATGGTGCAGGTATCTGTTGATCTTACCTTAGACTGAGGAGTAACGGACTCATGAGGTAGTAGATCCAGATTTCTGTATCAACGCAAAGCGGAGAATCTTCAGGGCAAAATAGTGTGTGCTTCACAAGAGATGAAATTTAGTGTTTTGCTCAATATTATATGTGTGTGTGCGCCCCTGGATATATGGATATATAGATATATTTTGAAGTGATTATGTGTAGTGTTACAAATATGGATATGGAGAATTTGGCTTAGTGGACAAGAACTGTAAGTTAATAAGTTTTCTTTTGCGAGACCCACTTTGTTGTTTTGAATTATAGAATTGAGTGAATTTTAGAAATAAGAGTTAGTGAGACTTTATATTGATTTGTCATAGTAGCAAAACTTGATATTAGATTAAGATAGAGGCATTATTTGCATTTGGTTGAGCTCTTGGTATGTAGAATGATTATTTAGATTTAAATTAGTAAGCAGTTACATTTAGTTATATTTAATCCAGTTGAGTACATATAGACTTTTAGAATTAAGATTTAGCATGTAAGTTTCATTAGCATTTAGTCACTTTTTTGAATTGATTTTGATTTTCCTGAAATAAAGATTGTTTTGTTTGATTTTAAAACCTTGCCTAATTATTTCAATAGAAGTAATTCGCTCTCGAGTTAATTTATTTTAAATTCAACGAACCCGACACTCTGTCTTTGATTATATTGGAGATTTTGGTGGGTGTGTCACAATGGCACCCAACTATGAATATGGTCATCCTTGTAGTCAAGAACGGAGATGTTACAGGTGAATATTTTCAGTCAGCATTTGTTATAAGATCCAACTTACTTGTAGTAAGCCTAAAAGCATTGTGTGTTACGTTAATTTTTTTAACATGCACTGATTTCCGTAGCCAACCACAATGTCAGCTACTGAATAACATGAACTTCTGAGATGAATCATATGTGTCAGATCGCCGAATTGGAGAAGGGGCATCTTTAAATAAATCCGGCGATCGAACACGAGAAGCGAAAATAGAAGCGAAAGAAAGCAAAAGAAGAATGCGTGGGAGGAATAGGTTAAATAGCTACCCGCCTCCTAGAAACGAGAATGGAAGAGCCAAAGAGGCGAAGAGAGAGAGATTGGAGCGTCGTTGTGGAAAAAAATTGGAAAAGAGCAGGTGATTGGAAGAGAAGGGGAGATAAGAAGAAGGAGGCAAAAAGGGACGAATTCTGAAGTGAACGGTCGGAAGGATTCGTGCTTCGAGGAGGAATGTAGAAAAGTACGAGGACACGAAAGACCAGGTTATGAAAGCAGAATTCGGAATGCAGAAGGACCGAAGAATTCCCGTATGATAATGAATACCCGCCCGCGGAGAAGGAGAGGTTTCCGCCGACGTAAAACAGAGGTCCGCCACGTATTTACGGAGAAGACAGGCTCGTCGACCAGGCAGGTCGTAAAGAAGCCCGGACAGAAGGACCGACGGTGCCGTGGTTTGCCCCATGCTCAGGCAAGTGACTTTGACATAAATTATCAGAAAAGAACTTTTTATAATTCGGCCCAGCGCCATGGTGAATACGAGAGAGCACCCCCGCTAAGACGACACCCCGTGACGACTGGAACTTCTCGCCGCTCTTGCTGATCGATTCCCAGCCCTTGTCTGCGAAAAACCCGAAAGAAGAGGTACAGCGAGAGGGAGAAGAAAAGGTCGAGCGAGCGAGACGTTTCTAAGCAGTTGGAAAAGGCTCCAAAAGCATTGACGGACTTGAATTCCTCAGCTTTGGATGGTTCAGCGACTGACGACGGGAAAGACGGCCACGTCGGCAGCCCGCCCGCCAGCGAGAATGCGACTGATACTCGTGGAGAAGGAGTAGAGCGAGAAACACTATCCGATAGGTGCCCGGCCAATATCCAAGAGACTAAGGCCCCGCCGTTGGACACAAGGTTTCTCCCCTGCCGGACTCCGGAGGACGACAGCGTAGCGACAACGAGCGCCCCAGCCAACCCGCCAGCGAGCGCGTGCCGGGCGGAGATCTCGAGCCGCGAGCCGCGCTCGGCTATTGCGTAACCGTTACGGGGTATTCTGATAAGGCTGTTATACTCAAATTACAATGGTTAAGACAGACTTAAAAGAATTGCTAAGTGACAATTTAATTCTCTTTCGTCTAGTCTGCACTAACTTCATTAAGAATTTAGAATTTCTTATGTCCTTCCTATTCGCCTCGTTAGCTGGTTAAGCTAATCGCCATTTTTGATTATTTATTGACAGTGTTGGGCCACGCTCCTTGGAACCCGATTGGGTCGCCGCCTCCCTTAGTAGCGGTGACGGAATCCCCCGAACCTCGACGATTTAGTTGGCATCAACAAGTGAGCATCGAGGCGCACATCCCAATTTCGACTACAGGACCCCGATTGAGGGCACAGATCCATGAACTTTTAACGAACTCGATCTTTAGATTATATTAACTGGAAAAGTACATTTAATAATTGTTAATTTCTCAAATGATTGAATTAAAGCAAATAAAACGTTTCATTCCTCCTCCTTTCTCTATACACGACGACAACAGATTAAGGCATTCGACTAATCTTTTAATTACCCTAATTAAAGTCGTGATAATATGACCATGAAACGAAATGGCCATCGCGCAGGGGTTTAGGATCTTATACAGGGTGATTCAAATCTGTGTAGAACAATTTAAGGGAGTATTATAGAGGTCAAGGTAAACACAAAAAGTCCTATGAACATGGGTCCGAATTTGAACGATAACTGAGATATGAACAGAAATAAAAACCGCCACCAAGATCAAATAACTCAGGTTTTGTAAAGCCTAGATTAATGAAATTTGGAGGAATAACAGGGTGCATAAAACTGTATACACCGTTAAAATTTGATCGAATACCAACAAGAAGTTTCCGAGTTATTCATTCAACATCATAACACGTGTTCACTTGTGAGTATTAATCAGCACTTATTACAACTTTGACTGCGTAACTCGGAAACTTCTCGTTGGAATTCGATCAAATTTTAACGGTATACACAGTCTTATGTACCCTGTTATTCCTCCAAATTTCATTAATCTAGGCTTTACAGAACCTGAGTTATTAACTTGTTGATCTTGGTGGCGGCATTTTTATTTCTGTTCATATCTCAGTTAGCGTTCAAATTCTGACCCATGTTCATAGGACTTTTTTTTACCTTAAATACCCCCTTAAATTGTTTTACACACGATTGGAATCATTCTGTATACGCGAACGAAACCAACAATTTCAACTTTTCCCAATCGTAGCAAAATTGTGATATGATATTCTTATCACATTAAATCAAATTTTCAGCTGGGAATTGCAACGGATTCATCACGCAAATTAAAGTTACACGCTTTCAAACATCGTAAAGTTCACATCTTTTAAATAATGAGATTTTAATGTTATAAATTCTTCATATTTCTGGCTTTGTCTAGAGAAATTCTTTGAAAACATAACTGTTCTATGACTTTATAATGAAAATCCTATCTTAATAATATCATTTAGTGCGATTTAAAGGTATTAGAAAGTTATCTTCTATCGGCCTCGGTGGCTCAGGGGTTGCGTGATCGCCTCTGATGCCCGAGGACGCGGGTCCGACCCCGGCCAAGGACGACGAGGATTTTTTCAGGGGGAAAATCCTGAGATCACGCACTTCCTTCGGAAAGGAAGTAAAGCCGTTGATCCGTGTAGTCGTTTGCCGGCTGCACGTTAAAGAACCCTTGCGAGGCAAAATTTGCGGCCCCTATAACGCCGTCCTGAACTGACCATGGCAGTTGAAAAGGACGTTAATACCAAACAAACCAAACCAAGTTATCTTCTGTTTGCTCAGGGCCCTATCTGCAGTTATATACATTTTTCTTATGAATTAGGTAATTGGTCGAAGATTGATAATGGAGGACAACTTAAGACGAAATGTGGACAAGATATTATTGTTCCTTAATAATTTTGAGATACATATTGTAATGAAAGTTTATTTACCTGCCCCTGAAGGTGCTAGCAGGGAAGAACGCTAGTGGGAAGCGAAGCTCTTAACTGTTCCAATGCTAAAGTTTTGATGCCAAAACAGCGCCAGCAGTCGATAGCGGATGAGGCGATATGGCTATCAGCTTCCGCTAGTGTACAAACTGCCGAGAAATACGTTTCATTATATAACTGGTACTACATGCCACCCTCCGTCCACAAAATATTGATCCATGGTCCAATTATTGCAAAAGAAGCATTTCTTCCTATTGGTGAACTATCTGAAGAGGCTCAAGAAACGAAAAATAAAGACAGGCGATATCGTCAACACCACACCAAAAAAATTAGTGCGTAAAAAATAAACGAAGATCTGTTTCATAGACTCATCCTTAGTTCCAATCCATTGTTAAGTTCATTTAGTGTTACGCAAAGACCACATAGGAAATTATACGACGAAATGTTGCAATTAGTGGTAATTAACAGAGATGAACAAGAAACTTTGTCCCGCGACGAGGAACAAATAGACTTAAGTGAAGAAGAATTTTCAGGGGAAGAATCGTTCTACAGGTTTTATCAATATGTATATTTATATGTTTGTAGTTGTATTGTAAAGTCTTTGTATCAAGGCTATATTGCGTGACTAGTATCAGGACCGCTTAATTTACATTGGCTCTGATCCAGTGGTCTTTAAAGAATTCAAACGAGGGATCGTCCAAGGGTCTGGCGCGGCAGCTACAGCATCATTTACGATCATAAATTTAATTTGAAAATTGTCAGCTATGTGGATGATAACGTCTTATTTGTTAACTATCCACCACATGAGCAAAATGAAGTTATTGAACTACTTCAGCATGATTTGACCTATATGAGGATAAAACAAATATCTTAATTTTACCTAAAGAACGAGAATTATTCCTCTTCTATTAAGATAGTGGGTATTACCTTTGACACTAGTCTGAAATTCAATGTTTATATCGACCAGTTAATAACTTCTCTTCATCGTAAATCCTATTTGGTCAAAAGACTTAGATCTATTTTGACAATTAGTCAGATGTGTCAGTTTATCTCGGTACTGATAGTGCCCCAGCTTACTTAAGGATCTCTATTCTGGTCGTCCACTTCCTCAGTAGTTCTCAAAAGACTGTCTGTTCCTTATAACAAGCTTATTCGGGCAGCCTTTAATTTGGGTAGACTGGATTCAGTGACGTCGACTTGTTCGAATTTTAATTTACCTACTGTCACGACAATAATGAAAGTGGCGCTAACCGTCGAAGTGGCCGAAGCTCTTCGGAATGATAAACATTCTGCTATATTCATTAGGCACTGGTTTAAGTCTTCTATTCATGTTCGACAAATTCGAAGATATTTGTTTGAGATTCCGTTATTGTCTCAGCCCGAAAATCTAGGAATTTTACGTATTCTGCAATATCCCCGTGGAATGCTCTGCCGTTGGACATTCGATTTGTCGTTTACCTCTGTACTTCTACTTCTTGCCTTACCACATGCGTTCATTTAAAGAAACGCGTAAACCAATTTTATATTAGTAATCAATCTTAGTTTTAGTCTTTTCTGTATAGTTTCGACTTCGGGCCTGTTGGCCTTTCGAGAGCCCGGTTTTTCTATGGTTTGCTTTGTGACTCTTGTCTCTGACATGTATTTTAGTTTAGTTCCCCAGTTTTCCTTCCCTTTTACCCCCACGGTCCGGGGTGCTGATTAATAAATAAATAAATAAATAAATAAATAAATCATTACATAATTGTAAATATGTTTCATATAAGGCATGTTCAAATGAAAGTGATTCAAAGGGCACTGAGACGGATTAAATGAAAGTATTAATATTTACCTTTGTTTATATGAAAGAAGAACATCTTATAATCACTATTAGACGCGCAGTCCTAAAAAAATCTCCAACTGCCGCAATACAGGACTCCCACTGGGGCATCAATCGGCTAATACCGTCCGCAAAAAAGTATCTTTTCTGCTGCTCTGAACCACGCCCGAACAGCGTCCTTAACCTCCTCATCATTGGCGAATCGTCCACCTTTCAGTGCCTTCTTTAAAGGACCAAACACATGAAAATCACATGGTGAGAGGTCCGGCTGTAAGGAAGGTGTGGCAGAACTTGCCACCGCATTTTGGTTATTGCTTCCTACACCAGTCTCGCAACATGTGGCCTAGCATTGTCCTGGAGGAGGATCACCCCATCACTGAGCTTACCAGGACGCTTGTTTGTCACAGCTTGACGCAAGTTCTATACTGTCTTGGTGTATGCGATAGCATTAATACGGGTTTTGGGTTCCATAAACTCCAAAAGCAGAGGACCGCCGGAATCAAAGAAACACGTAAGAATAACCTTCCCGGCCGAACTTTGCGACTTGAATTTTTTGGGCCGTGGTGACGATGGATGCTTCCACTGCATTGTGGATACCTTCCCGGAGGTTTCCCAATAATGGCACCAGGTCTCATCTACCGCGATAATCTTCTTCAAAAACGCTTCCCCCTCACGACTGTAACGTTCCAGATGATCCAAACAGCAGCCGAAACGATAATCTTCTTCCGTGAGCATTCGGGGTACCCACTAACAGAAGACCTTACCATATCCCAGGCTTTTCACTACAGCATATGAGGAACCAATATTGATGTTGTGACCGTATTCTGGTCCGCCTGTCCTCACGAATTGACTTATCCATGTCTGTCTTCAATTGATCGGTGATGACCACGCTTGCTTGGCCCGGATGTAGTTTATCAGCCGTTTCCACACGACCATCATGGAACATTTTGGCCCAACGCACCACGATTGCTTTCGAGACACATGCTTCTCCATAAACATTCAGCATCCGAGCATGAATGTCAACTGGTGGAATGTCCTCAGCTGTCAGAAACATTATCACCGCTCGTTGGCCAGTTTTGGACGGAAATTTAATAGGAGAGTCCATTGTAACACGAACGAAATAACGAGCATAAGCCTAACGTATCTTCCCACAGCAGTGCTTATCAGAACGAGCAGACGATACGTCAACAATCACCCGTTTGCCTCGTGTCTGCGCACATATGTGCTCGCGCGCTACAGCCCGAATCACTTTCATTTGAACATGCTTTATATAAAACAACTAATTGCAACATTTTTTATCATAATTTTCGAATATCAACTGTATTATAAGTAATTCGAATAGGTTCTCATTTGATCAAGATATATCTATATATTTTATAATTTATATTCTGTAATTTATAATTTGTTATAAATCAAAATGTGCTCAATACTTACACTTCTTAGAAAGTGGCATTTCGTAGTATGTTCAATTTTGCTTTTTAGTCTCTGTTTTGTATAATCACTTTTGTATGTGTGGTAAGTAGGATTTGAATATTCTTTAAGGAATTATCTCTCTCTGCTTAGCTTGTCTATGTTGGCAATAAAAAAATATTGAATTTATTTATTAGGATTAGTATTGTTAATTAGTCACTAGATATTTGGTTTCTTAAAAATTGTTTTTCCTGACGAAATAACTGTTTATACATACCTATTATTACTATTATTATTATATTATTATTATAATTATTGATAGTATTACCAAGGGTATTATTAAAATTTTAAAAATAAATAAAAATTTGCATATTTGACTGATAAAGAAAGTATTTTATACCTCTTGTATAGTTGCACCTTTTCCTAAACGGTACACACATTTCCACCCTCACTAGGGGTTGGAGATGACAAAGCTGCACCAAAACTTATTTCGTCAGTCGATTCTACATAATTTGAAACCCCTGTGGTTAAATTTTCACTCGTTTGGTCAACTATTTAAGGAGCTAGAGGTTTCGATTGCGTATGTCAGATCCTAAACCACTGTGCATCGTCTCGGTTAGTTCAATTAAATTCTAACCTGAATTCAACCAAAACAGATAAAGCACGTCAAGTACGGAGCAACACGAAAGAATTTATCCATGATGTAGAACAACGAATCTTGGGTATCGCATCAAAACAATGCACCTCGCTTGTTATGTCGTTCTCTATCTTCCCTTAATCACCCGACTCAGCTCGAAAATGGAAATGAAGTTGAAAGGAAAAAGATTTGAGGCGGTAGATGAGAATGAGAGGAAAACCTAGGATACACTGAAAATGATGACAGAAAATGACTTCCATGGGTGCTTCCAAGGATTAAAATCGGCTGAAACTGGTAATCAATGCAGCAGAAGGTTATTTCAAAGGTGATGAAGTCAGTTAATTTATTATATAAATGTACAATTTTTAATAAATGAATTCTGGGATTTATTTTGGCTCGCATCTCTCATACATAATACAACTCGTTTTAAAATTATTATTTACTCTTACCCGATCTTTAGTAGGAAGACTTTAAACTTTCATCAAGCTATAAAAAGTAGACAAAAAAAACAAATTCCCTCCACACACTTACCTATAAAACCAAAGACGGCGCAGATCCAGAGAGCGGCCACCCGGAACTCTTTGAGGACCGGCTGATCATACAGCGACCTTTCCGGCTTAGGAAATGGATCTTCAGACCGAGTAATGTTGCTGAAGCATGAAAAATTGACACACGATGCCTCCACCGAGTCGTTGGTTCGCAACCAATTCTCTTCCATCGTAATGGCCTAGAAATTTAGGATTCCGCCGGCGATGAAACGAAGCGCGTACTCGATGTCATTTTTCTTTCACTTCAACGGGCTTGTTGATGGGAGTGAGGTTTGTTGACGAGGTTTTTCCGCCAAGTTTGCAGCAGATGCGAACAATCTGAACAACCCTATAGAAAAGAACATAAGAATATATGATTAGAATGCTCATTAAGTGTTATTATTCTCCCGAATTAAGAACGTTTCAATAGATACTGAGGAAGATGGTTGAACCTGCCAACTTCCTCTTCCGGATAAGCAAAATGAAATCACTAAAGCGATGAATCCTTAAAGTAGAATTATAAAACGAAAAGCAAGCTTAACATCTTGGAAATAAATGAATCATGATGAGGTTAATGAAGGAAACCACAGATGAGAATTTACACGCTTATCGAAGCCCCCGTGTACCATTACGTTGCTTCTTCGTGAAACTTAATCTCCGCTCCCCTTAGCAAACGTTCGCAATTTCAGAGAAACTTTATATCCTCTTTAATAGCGTTTGTAAATCGTCGGCTTTAATCTCGGAACTGAGTATCTAATTCAACAGGAAACATTATATTGACAAGTGAATGTAGCGGAAACATGCTCTTTAACTTTGCGATCGACGTTCCGAATAAAATTTTGAAACCAATTATAATCTACAGCGCATGTCAATTCAGGCAAAACAAGATCCACTAAGTTTGAAATTAGAACAGAAAAAAGTTTTATCCCAAATTTTGTCTTCAAATAAAATTAATTACTTTGTTTGCATTAGTACGGCATTATAAGCCTCATTTACTTTTCTGCTAATTTTTGCCTTTTGGTTTATCGCAATTCACAAAAAATTTGCGGAAAGCAATGCATACACAGAAATTTGGGAAATGTGCTTTCGCGAGCGCTGGACGCGATTCTTCTATTTTTTTTTAAATTGGGAGGACGATTTTAAAATGTTCTCTCAGATGTATTTCGACAGATATTAGAAAATGAATGATAACTTAGCGTAATTCAGAGACGTTGTGAGGCTATGACCAACGTGGCCCCTGCCATAGGCACTTATTGAGATTTTTAACTGCAAAATAAGGTATATCCAAAAAATCTGGAGAATGTGATTGTTTTGAAATATCTTCATAACACGAGTTGTAAAAATTATTATTGTTTTATAAACAAGTAACATATAGTTTAAGCAAAACTGAAATGAATTCTCAAATGATTTCTTCAGTTATTTCACAAGTTATGAAATTTATTCAAACATTTGGTGTCTAGAAAGTTTGGATTAAAATCTGTCAACCAAATCACAATAACAAATTCTTCCATTTTATTTGCAAGAGACAGCTTATTCATTCTCTGTCCTTCTATAAAGCTGATTGTACCAATAAATCTTTCTTTGCAATGAAGAATTTACTGCAGGAAAAAAAAATTGGAAAATGAAGTCTGGAAGGGCAACACTGAAAGAAATAGCTGCATCCATTGGTAAATCCATCTCTGGGGATATATAAAATAATGAAAAAAGAGACAAGTGGAAGACAAAATTCCGTTCTGGACGTCCAAGAGTAACCAATGCGCGGGCTGATCGGAGAATAATTCGATTTGTAACAGAATCCTCTCTATCAGTGAGAGAAATAACACGTGACTTTCAAGAATAATGTTTTAAGAGTACTTTGCACGATAGCAACACCTCATAGAAAGAAAGCCAAACAACTGAAACGTCATACATCTTCATATTTCGACCATTGTTAACCGGATTTCTACCAATGATAAGCTTTAAATTTGGTCGACTTATGATGATGTAACAATGTATGACTTTTCAGTTGTGAGGCTTTCTTTCTAGGAGGAGTTGCCAATAGCCTCAAAGAGATACCTATTGTTATCTTAAAAAAACTTCTCTAATAGCTACACATCAACATGCAAGAAGCGAATGGGTACTGACCACATCATCCTGTACATCTGAATGGGAAACATCATTTTTAGTGATGAAAAGAAATAGAATTAGATGGCCCAAATGGCTGGGCATGTTAGTGGCACGATCTGGAGAAAGAACCGATGACATTTTTAGCGGTCAACAGGGAGATGGTTTGTGGAGCTTTTCATGGGACTAACGAACTGGTGATTATTTGTGGAAGACAGAAGTCGGAAGATTACTAATGCACCTTAGAACATTATCTTCTGCCCATTCCACAAGAGGTTGGTGGACCCAATTGGATTTTACAACATGACAATGCTCCCATCCATAGTTCCAAATCAACAATGGCTTGGTTAGAGGCTCATCATGGAATCCCATGGAAACTTTTTGGGGAGTTATTTCTAGGCAGGTATATGTCAAGAGGAAGCAGTATTCCAATGCTAACAATTTGAAGAAAGCAGCTTTAAAAGCTTGGAAAAATATTCCTCTGCACTCATTGCAAAACCTAATAAATTTCATGCCCAAGTGAGTGCATTATGTTATTGAGAACAAAGGAAAGTAAAATAGAATGTAACTTTATTTTGTTGAAGAATTCTATTGTTAAATATTTTATTTTGTATCTGTTGTGCGGACTTTCTGGACACCAAGTTTTAGAATAAATTTGCATAACTTGTGAAATAATGAATAAATCATTTGAGAATTCATTTTAATTTTGCAGTTTATAAAACAATAATAGTTTTCACAACTTCTAATATGAAGTTATATCAAAACAATTACATTCTCCAGAATTTTTGGATACATCTTACATTATTAGACGCCATTTTATTTTCTGGCCATAGGCGCCAAAATTCCTCATTATGTTTCTGGCGACAATGGTTTCTGTGTTTTCAACGGTGCAACTGATATATTCATACGAAAAAAATTCGCTCCAAATCCGGGCCCATATTAAATTTGAAATGGGTCATTAAAATGAAAGGAAGAAATAAATATTGAATGAAAGAAAAGCATTTATTTCCTATAAAAATAATCATAAAATGCAAATTCAAAAATTTTTAATAAAATATCAAGTGTTCAATTACTTCAAAGACATCTGTACATTACCTACTTGATACTAACTGCCTGTCCGCTGAGGCAGAAAACAATGGGAAAAAAGTCAGCTAGTATGATCGTAAATAAACGTTAGAAGGCGCCAGGTTTTCTCCCTATACTTGCATAAAACTGTTTATATTTTATAGTAAATATACACTGCACGAACAATTTATTAGAAACACCCCGCTAATAGCGTGTTGTGCCTCCTTTAGCGGCGAGAACTACCTGAATACGTGCTGGCATGGATTCAACAAGGTGTTGAAACCGTTGCGGAGGAATAGCAGCCCAGGCTGACATCACAATTCCAACTCTGACGCAGAGTTTGCTGTTACGCAATGGTTTCGCTACCAACCGCAGGAATTTTATCAGATGGAAATCTATACATTAGTGCACCAATGGGACACACCCTTTATGTTCATGGAACGTTCTTTTAAATTCTTTGAATAAAAATTGCTTTCCAGTCTAATAGAGATAATCCTCGTATAAAAAGTTTATTATGTGAACGGTCACGCGAAAGGGACCTGAAGGGAAAATAATAGATCCCAAGAAAAACGCGTTTAAAGTTTGAATATGTGTAGAAAACAATTCTTCTAGTAGTCACTCAGAAAATAAAAAAAAAGCTACAATGTAAACAATCTGCGCACACAATACGTTCATGCAAAAAAAACCCTATTAATTCAACGTGTGCGCTGTATGAAAGTCAATTGAAACTTAGGTGCGTGAGAAAAAAAAATTAATATAAAAAATTGTTCACTAAAATAATGTTTTGTTTAGACTAAGATAAAGTTGAAAGTCCAACGATTGTAAATCACAAAAAAAAACACCCAAAACAACAGTTTCCAATCCTTTCAGGTTCAAAATATTAATGAAAATATTGTCATTTGGTAAGTTAAAATCGTTTTATATATGAATTTCAGTAGCATTGTCGTTACTGTTTCTCTGCACAACCAACCACTTTAGCAAACGATTAGCGCTCCTTATCCGCGTAACCGAGCTGGATATATTTTATTTGGTTTGGTTTGTTCGGTATTAACATCCTTTTCAACTGCCATGGTCATTTCAGGACGGCGTTTTAGGGGCCGCAAATTTTGCCTCGCAACGGTTCTTTAACGTGCAGCCGGCAAACGACTACACGGGAACAACGGCTTTACTTCCTTTCCGCAGGAAGTGCGCGATCTCAGGATTTTCCCCCTGAAAAAATCCTCGTCGTCCTCGGTCGGGGTCGAACCCGCGTCCTCGAGCATCAGAGGGGCTCACACAACCACTGAGCCACCGAGGCCGATCTGGATATACTGTATTTAAGTTTATTTTGAGAAGCAGTAGGAGCTTGTTGATTTGAAAGAACACATCACTTAAAATTGATTTGTGTTCCTTCTTGAGGGACACTTGAGCAATTTCCCCGTTACAAAATAAAGATCGCTAAGCGAAAAAAAAGGGAAAATGGCAGGCGAGGATTTTGGTGACCAATTTATGAACTAATTGAATAACTACCGTTTTTTTTGGCGAGAACTTTTAAAAATTTAAAAATTTTAAAGCAAAATTTTCTTCCATGCTTAAAATATCCGAACACTTAAAGGCAATAAAATGAATTCCGTTAGTGGAGTCAGTTTGGGTTTTTTTATTAGCCCATTATGATCCTGCTTATTGCTAGAACACATAAATCACATTTAATGGGTATCGTTTAATGAAGTCAAATATACACGCGCTTTAAACCCTGTCCGCGATAATGAAATGCAAACTCAGAGTCATTCGGTTATTTATAGTTGGGTTTCCTCATTTCACATGAAGAAATTTCAATTACTTGATATAGCGAACGCCTCCTGTTTCCTACCATAAGACAAC
Organism: Rhysida immarginata; assembly: GCA_023313115.1. Taxonomy (NCBI): domain Eukaryota; kingdom Metazoa; phylum Arthropoda; class Chilopoda; order Scolopendromorpha; family Scolopendridae; genus Rhysida; species Rhysida immarginata. The sequence goes on along the minus strand of JAHWFO010062673.1, from coordinate 3,392,946 downwards.
GGAATTTTAAAAATTTCATCTAACTAGCGCTCACAACTTGCTTATTCACTGCGAATTGCAAGCTATTTCTGGAATCATGATTCCTAATAAAAATATTTTAAATTCGTGTTTATGGATTTCACAATGAACTGAAAAACTTCACAATTGAGGATGATGTAATTGGGTTTTTTTAATCTCTCTTTGATAAATGACTTCGGTAATATTCATGGTCTAGAAGCAAAAATTTTGATTGAAGAGGAAATTGAAAATCAGCTGTTTGCATATTTATACTACCAAAGCGAAAAGTGGCATGCAATTAAAGGAATGCCAGGGTTTATTTTTATGAGAAGGTCGTGGCGAAATCTGTTCGTTGTTGCCTGGCAACCACCCCCGACGGAGCCTTACGACTTCTGGAATTTTCATCCGCCAAGAGGATAGAAAGAATGGAATTTTTTTGCCATCGTCGGTCTAGATTTTTAAACACGCTGCCTTCCACAGTACAGAACAATGTTTGGCATTCAATTTTTTTGGTGCTTTGATTAATGGCCTTGGTTTCACTTTTTGCTTGATGTGCCTTTGGGTAGAAAATAGGAATTAGTGAAGGCCAAAACAACGATTTAATCTTTGACGTAATAATTTGGATGCAAATTTATGTAGACGAAATTGTAAAATGATGCACGAAGTTTTAAAATAATCCACAACGATTATAAAACGAAGTAAAACTCCTAGTTAACCCTTTTTTATGGAAATCTTGGATTAAGGCAGCAATTTGATTTCTTATGGGTTTCAAAATAACAGCAGTTTTCCCTAAACACAAAATTCACCTCTTTTGTGGTTAAAATATTTTCATGTTTGCCTTTCTTAATGTTTACAGATGCTGTTCTTCTTTCGTAAAACAAGGTTAAAGTAATCTTATTGACATTCATTCCTAATAATATGCTTGAATTTACGTTTGTATTTTGTACTAGCGTCATAAGAATTCCAGGAAAAATGAAATGAGTCTTTGTATGTGTCGAAAAGTCAAGTTATATGCAAACTCAAAAGGGGACCATCCGATCATTGTATTTCACAGTTTCACGCCAAATTGAAACATGTTAGTCACCTAAAGCTACATAAAAAAGGGTTAACTAGGAGGGTTTGCACCTAATGCTTGCAAAATAAGAAATCGTGACATTCAAAATAAACCGCGAAAACGAAATATTTGAGCGCACATAGCCATAAAAAGACACTTTGCGAGAGACAACCGAATACGGATGCCTTCATCTTAAAATTTAATGGCTTAACGTGAATATCACATTCTGTAAAGATACTAATGGGAAAAACGGAATGAAGCTTCGACTAGAAGTTTGCCCTTCTCTGCTCTCCCTTTTTGAACAAAGTAATTACTTATGGCGAAAAATAAATATTGTACGAAGTCCAGGTCGCGGAATTTTTTCCTTCGGTTTTTTTCCTTTAATTACTTTCGTACCAAATTCTGTGTTAAACTAGGCACGATGGGAGCAGGGCAGAACAAATTTCAAGATTTGCCTACAAGACGAATGAATATCTCAAGCTAGCTTCTACGAATAGCTTCGATGTATTAAGGTGTAGCATCGACGACAATACTGCAGGAATGATGAGCGTGTGAGCAGAGTACATTCCACACGGTTACGGGAACATTCTTTGTCGCCTGCAAAAGACTGTCCAACGCAAACTGCCAGAACTGGACTTTCTGTTATGGCAAATGATTTTCTGTTACGTGTTACCAAATATCTAGCAAAATACAGGAGTAATGCCGGTCACACATAAAATTTCATGAAACGTAAAAGTATACTCAAGGAGAAGATAACAATGAGACTGAAAATATTCTTCCAACATATCGTATTTACAAAGCAGAAAAGAGAAGGAAAAAATCTTCGATCTGGACTCGAACTGAAAGGTTCGAGTCCAGGTTGCGGAATTTTTCCTTCCCTTTTCTACTTGGTAATTGTGAAACTATAGTTTCAAGCAAAGATTCGCAGCCTGCGTTTCATGATATCGTGGTTTTTAATCGGTTGCACAACTGTGGTTTTTTAAATCTCGTCAGAGTGGTTTTCAGAAGCTTTAATTTCATCTCTGCACTGCTGCAGCGAATTCTTCAGCTCGTTTTTTTGATTTTCTCGGTCCAATGTTTTTCACAGTTGGTGTCTTTCTTCAACTTGTTAAATCAAATGATTAAATGCGAGCTGACACATACTGTAAAAACAGGTAACAATGTTCTCCCAAATTAAAATTCAACAAATTAAAAAAAAAACTTTAAAAATAAAAATTAAAAAATTAAGGGATTATAAAAATATTTTAATTTACATATCTTTAAAATTCCCTAATAATTTCCAAAGAATTTACAATCATTAGAATCCATTAGATTCCTACAACCAATTTGCATAAGACAACGTTGTATTTCTGATGATGAGTGCTGGCATTCGAAAACGTTAAAACCTAGATGAGAATATTTGTAAAATTTTAACAAGTTTTAAGACTTAATGGCTCTTGTTTTGCCTTATAATTCAAAATTATGTTATGAAATCAGTTTTATTATACCTTGTGGATTATTTTATCAAAATTCTAAAAGTTGTACATTTCATATCGGGACTAGTAGCACCGTTTTTAACATCGAAGGAATGCCTATTACAGCTTTGGACCTAGGACATGTTCATGAAGAAATGCCTATTACGACTTTTCCGCTTCAGCAACGAGTGAAGTTTTTATTCAACCAATTTGACTTTTAACATCTTTTTCAATTCTGTCGTGAATAGGATATCAGCAGTATACACCCTTCCTTGGAAATGAACTGCTCCTGATATGAATTTTTTTGTATAGTTAAGTTTAAATTTAGAACTTTAGATGAAATTTAAAATTAGAGCTTTACATGAAATTTGGAATTATTTATAGCATTGCGTTATAGAAATTGTCTTATGGAAATTGGTCTTAGATGAAATTTAATTTGGGAGATGAAAATTGTTACCTGTAAATTACAATCACCCCCACGTTATTTTATATTTAAACATACTGTAAAAACTTGAAACTTCTTCCAGGTAGCAATTATGGTTACTACTCAATTACTATCGTCTGTCATATAATAGTGAATGAATCCAGTATTTCCGTTGTTTTTTTTCTTTTTTTAATATTCTTTGCAATTAGTGCGGATTCTCTGCTCAGGGGGTGACGATATGCATGAGCATAGCCAAGATATATGTAAGAGGGGGGGGGGGGGAGGGCAGTCAACTATATGATAAAATTAAGTGGTAAAAATTACCACTCCATCTTTACGGAATAATACCAATACTCCAAGGTTTCTCCTATATATCTTATTTCTACCGTTTATCAAAGTATCAAGAAATTTGTATATACGTTTACTTGATTTGGGGGGGGAGGAAGGAAAAAACCGCCCTCCCCCACTCTCCTTGGCTACTCTTATAACGATATGCAAATGCCTTTGAGAACTATAGCTATGAACTTCCAAATATACTAATGTTGGTAGGTGTATATGATATATTTTACAGTCTCAGATTAGTATTAAATATATTTTTAGTTTATTTATTACTTTATAAAACAAAATAAAAAAAAACATTTAAAATCTAAGATCCATTGTATATTTAAGGTAGAGAAACTTCGTGACTAAAGTGATCTTTTTCAAGAGGCAATTAAAAAAAAAAAAAAAAAAAGTGTTCCGCACTTGCACATGATCAACTGATGACGTTATGAGCTTTGACCTTTGCTTGAAGGTGAAGGTCAGCTTTTGCGTTCGGAGGGATAAAAATGGCTGAAGCTTTTGAAATTCCATTTCAGAAATAAAAAATAATAAAAATCACTTTTTGGAAGAAAAAAAAGGGAAAAGAAACTTTATAAATTTCTTTAGTTAAATTATATAAAAGCGTCGTTCACTTTCAATCCCATTTATTACATTATACTTAAAAGTTCAAGAATGTCTTAAAGCATAATCTGATGGAGTTCCAGGAATATTTTGCGAATTAAAAAAGAAATAAAAGAGCGCTCTCGTTAAGTTTTAAATATACGAGTTTTAAAGCGCTCTCGTATATTTTCTTAAAATCTCCTTAATTCTCAATACAAAAGATAACATTTTCCAAAATCTGTATTGCTGAGGAAAAGTATTGTTGTTAAAATTGCATATTTAGAATTTTTGTTAGATGAGAGGGATAATTTTTAAGCATAAGGAATTAAGTAAAAATTATACATAAGAGCTCTTGAACAACATTATAGTCTCGGTTCACCAAATTGTAAAATGAAATGAATAGTATTTAAATAGAAAATAATTTCATGTTTTGATGAAAAGAAACTGTCTTATCCTTACAATTTTTAAAGTCGTAAAGTAAATTAAGCGGCTTATTGAAGAAATCTTCCTCATCTTTATAAAGTTTCTCTTTCAATAGTTAAAAAAAAAAAAGAAAAGAGAAGGCAAACTCAATAGTTTTCAGATGTTCTTTCAATTTAATTATCCGGTTCTGGGTGGTGTCGTTCTTATTTTTTTTTCCTCTCCCGTTTTCCCTCCATTTCAAAGGTGAAGATGTCGATTATTTAATATTGTTCTCCTGCCAATAGAGGTTCCACCCCTTTTTGGTCGTTCCATTCCACAGTTTTTGCTTAATTAATTTTTGTTCTACCAAGGAGATTTATCTACAGGATTTTTTATAAGTTAGCTTTTACCGTAAAATCTTGAATACACGCCGGGTATTCACATACACGCCGGTCTCAAATAAAAGCCGGATGGAGTGTAAAAAATAGATTAAACGCCGAGTCTCAAATAAACGCCGGGTCTTTTTCGGGTCATCGATATAAATTCCGGCGTTTTCCCTCACTTTCAGGTTATTAAACGTCTTTTCATTGGCTGCTTCATTTAACCCATTCTACTTTTATATAAATTTTACATCCATGAGATTCATATAAATGTCATATCCATGAAACCATTAAGAGACACCTTAAAAGCACAAACACTGTTACTGCTGTCATTTCCCGTGGTTGTACGAAATACATTCAGGCCGCAGATGTTTCTTGGAACAAATCTTTTAAAGCACGCAAGACTGAACTGTAAGATGAGTGGATGGCGGGAGATGAATTAAGAGTACACAAAGCCTGGTGGTAATTTAAAGCCTAGCGACCGGGAAAACCGGGAAAAGTCAGGGAGTTTTACAAAATCAGCAAAAAATGCGGAATTGGAACGAAAAATTGGTCAGGGAAAATTATAAGATCAAACGGGAAAAGTCAGGGAATTTTACGCAATCGTTTTGGGACACCCTATTAGACATCCTGTTATTGGGAATAGTCCTTAACGCCGGGTCTCGATTAATCGCCGGAGGGGTCCGGACCATTGAAACAAATAGACGCCCGGGCGTGTATTCAAGATTTCACGGTATTTAATATCTATTTTTAGTCTTCGGTTTCTTTTATTTGAATTGCAAACCTACTTTCAGTAAGATTTTAATCACAAACTTTTTCTTTTTTCCCCCTCGATTATTGTTTAAAAAAAAACAAAACAGTTCTTCTATTTCGTTTTGATTCCTAAAATGTCGTAGGTGTTCTTGAACCCTTCTACGTGTAATTTAATTAGGAAACCACGTAATTAATTCTATTTCGATAATTTTTTTGTGTGATAGCAGAATTCGGATGAAAAAGTTGGCACGAAAAATTACAAAAAATTTTTTTTCTTGACTTTTAGTTTAGTTTTGATAAACTGCATTTTGAGTTCATGATATTACATATAACGATAATTCACAAGTGGCAAATCTAGCTTTCGGAGATGATAGTGGATATTCCTTCACTTGTTAGGATTTCATAACAAAAGGTAAAAAGCTCAGCTGTCTGTTCATCCGTCCGACCTTTTAAGTGCTAACAGAGTACTTATAACATAAACAATATACATAAGAACAAGACTGGCCTGTCCAATCTGTGGATACTTTGATGCAAAGGAGACGATGGATTCCACTATTTCCACAAAGAATTTATTCATCATAACATAGATATACATTTCGGCTACGTTGATATGTACATGGTCATCGAGCTTCGGCCATTTTCCATTGTTTCGAGAAGCTAAGGAAAACAGATCGCCGCCAGATACCGCATAGATCGCACTAAGGCCGACCGTGATCTGCGATCACAGAGTAAAGGAATAAATTATTTCTTTACTCTGTGTCTGCGAATAGAGTTTTTCATTGAAACTGAAAATGGAAGTAAAGTTTCTATCTGCCGACAGGGCGGCGCTGCAGGCGCAGTTGGGCCGATTGTACATGCAGCGCCACTTTTCAATAGAGTTCCCGCCCTACGGGGAACTAGAAACTTTAGCTTCATTTTAACCACAGAGTAAAGAAGTAAAAATATTGTTATTTCTTTACTCTGGGAGCTCGATGACCATGAATATCTATAGACAGAGCTATATACAGGGTGTTTTAAAATTTCTTCACCAAAATAATAGGGGTGATGGAATATGCGATTCTAAGCAAAAAAGTTCATATGAACATGGGTCCAAATTTGAACGATAACTGAGATATGAACAGAAATAAAAATGCCTCCACTAAGATCAACAAGTTAATAACTCACTTTCTACAACATCTAGGATGATGAAACTTGGAAGAATAATAGGGTACATAAAATTGTGTCTACTGTTAAAATTTGATCTAATTCCATCGAGTAGTTTCCGAGTTACGTAGTCAACATCGTAACACGTGGTGGTTAGTACTCACATGTGAGCACTTGTTACGATATTAAGTGCGTAGATCGGAAATTACTCGTTGGAATTCGTTCAAATTTTAACGGCATACACAGCTTTATGTACCCTATTATTCTTCCAAGTTTCATCATCCTAGATGTTGTAGAAAGTGAGTTATTTACTTCTTGATCTTAGTGGCGGCATTTTTATTTCTGTTCATATCTCAGCTATCGTTCAAATTTGGACCCATGTTCATATGAATTTTTTTGCTTAGAATCGCATATTCCATCACCCCTATTATTTTGTATATATACCACAATGTAAGTATGTTTGTCCGGTTTTAAAATGCAACTTGGAAGTAAGTTATAAAGTTGAAATTTAACACACAGCTTTGTAATAACCACAATGACGGAAAAAAATCTAAAACTGGAGATAAGTCTCTTAAAAACGTAGCAATTAATAATCTTTATATTTACATACAGTATATGAAATAGACTTGGTTTATATTAGTTTGCTTGCATGTGTGGACAATCAGCCCGTGATGTTTGCGTCAACAATCGGCTGGTCGTGTTTATATGTTGCGTCAACAATGGGCGAGGTCAAAAATGCTAACACCGAGTTGAGTTAGTGAAGAAAGCCATTGTTGCTACAACAGTCAACAATACGTTAACAATCGAGCAATAATCATTGCTTCACCAACCCAACTCGGTATTTGCATTTTTGACCTCGCCCAATGATTGGTGAAATTAATACATGCTGCAGCCGACGAAAGAGACAGGCCAACACCTCTCTTCACCAGCAGCAGCTTATGCTCGGTTCACATTGAGCCGGCAAGGCGGCAGAGCGGCGAAGCGGCAACCGTTGACGCATGCGCACTACGTCCAAGGCCAACTAGAAATAGGTCAATTCAAGTGCCGCGGCCGGCAAATAAGCCAGGCGGCAAAGTTGAAATTTGTTCAACTTTTGCCGGTTGCCGGTTGCAGGCTCATCCAATCACGTTCGACTACTGGAGCAAGTGTCCAAAAGAATGATGGCGGATCACAATTTTATAGTGAAATAGAATAAAGAGAATGCACTTTATTTTGTAAATGTGAAATTATAAATTGCTATTGTCCTTCAGCTTTTTACATCGTTAAATAGATACGTTTGGTTAAATTTTAATTAGATAATTCAGTTGGAAATTAGCAAGTTTTAGAACAGAAACGTGATCACGAATTTGGTTTTCGATCGCTTCGATTGAAAATATTGCCGATCGATGTTGGCGACAAACAAATTTAAAAATAATCTTGAAGACTTTTTATAAATACGAGAAAATATGCACACGGAATGAACAAATATAAATAAAACTAGAGTTTATTTGTATATTCTGTTTTGTTATGTTTTAATTATGCTTTCTTAGCGACATATAACACAGTTGAACTTCTTTATAACGAAATCTGATATAAAAAAAAAAATATACGTAACAATTCGGAATTCTCAACTGTGCCAATTGGCTTTCAACAGTGATAAAACAAATTCCGAATTGTCTCAGATATAGTAAATTTCGGATATTACAAATTTCTATGAAACGTGAACTTCGTCCAGTTATACTTTAATAACTTAAGATCGACACGACGCCATCTTTGTATAATTTCTCTTCCCTTGCCGCTTCTCTCGTGCCGGTCAAGTGGGAACAACTCGCGCGGGCGGCAGAGGAGGCAGGAGGGGGGAGGCAGAAAAAGACGCTTCGCCGCTTTGCCGCCTTGCCAGTCCAATGTGTACGGGGCATTAATGCAAAGTCAGGCTTAACATTAAAGTTCAACTTCGTTTTAACCTGATTGGTATACACCAACATTTCATTGTCCGTAACCTCCAATGATAAATCTCTTACGCCCATATTCAGTACGTTTAAAACTCGGATTCAAACGTGTCATATCCACCACGCGGTTAAGTCAAACTCGGATTCAAACGTCGCTGAGTTTAAGTTGCCCTCTACGGCCGCTTAAGTCGTTCTTAGACTGAAGCGCATGCGCAGTGTATCTTCAGCAACTTCGGCCAAAAAAACACAACATGGAGGACTGTTGGTCCGTGAATCAAATAAATGCAAGTGGTTTATATATATAACTAAAGATTTAATAATTAAGCACTTGAAATACACTTTTAACATCGATATCTACGTAGCACAACAGCAAATTTATGAAATAATTCTTTTATTTCAGCTTATTTCACACAGACAGTCCGCCTGCGAGCGCCGCCATTTTGAAAACAGCACTCAGGCCTTTATCTAGTGGGCTGTGGCAACCAGTGGCGGCTCGTCCATAGGCACTGCGGCACTGCAGCGCCCCCAGTTTCACTTTCGATATCGATAAAATTCAATATAATGTGTGTTTTTTTTCTTTAATACTATTCTTATACATGTATATTACATGATCCTTAAGCTTAATGTCACTAGCTATTCCCTAGTTCGTGAAAAAATTACAATTTTCTGAAGCAGCACCCCCAGAAATTTTAGCTACGAGCCGCCACTGGTGGCAACACCACCTAAAGAGAAAGCCTGAGCGCGGAAACGTCATACATGGTTACATCATGATATGAAGTCATAATTTAGAGCTTATTATTGGTAGAAATGCGATTAAAGATGACTTTTTACGATGATGTAACAATGTATGAAATTTTCGCGCTCAGGCTTTGAAGAGAGGTGGTGTTGGCTGTGGTCAGGTCATATACGTGTCATAGGTCACGTGAAATTTTGAACCAATAACCGACGTCGACACAACGACGTTTGGTTTACGCTACGGCTTACCCAAGCTGCTGCCTTGAAATGTTGAAGAATACCAATCAGGTTCAAACGAAGTTGAAATTTCAAACCTCACTTGCTAAAGAGCGAGTTAAGCAGCTGTTGGTGACCTATGACCCGTATATGACCTGACGTCACGGTCACATTTCATTCCAAGCATGGCCATGGCGACTAAACAACAGCGCGCTTGGTGATTTCCTTCACGAAAGTTTCGTGCGATAACCGATAGTGCTTTCGAAAATCAACCTCGTCAAGTTGAACAAGGTAGATAATCTTTTTTTTCTTATTAGATTCATCGTTTGCGAGGAATGATTTGTTTAGAAACAAACCTTCTTTCAAATTAAGATGAGACTGCATATCGTCCTCCATGTTGTTTTTCTTTGGCCGGAGTGGCTGGAGATAAACTGCGCATGCGCATCGGTCTAAGATCGACTTAAGCGGCCGTAGGAATACGGGTTTAAACTCAGCGGCATTTAACTGCGTGATGAATATGAGTTATGCTTAAACTCGAGTTTAAACTCGTTTTAAAACGTGGTGAATACGGGCGTTAGAGACGTGTTGGACAGGCCCGGCACTGAAAAGTCACCTGACCATCTTAGTTGAAGCAACAATGTAATCTTCATTGTTTCCATCTTGAATTTTAGCAATCAGTATTTTTTCGTTTGTTAGAAACAATGAAGGTTACATTGTTGCTTCGACTAAGTAGATCAGGTGACTTTTCACTGCCAGGGCCTGTCTTTTTCTTCAGCTATGATGCTTGCCTTTATGATTCACATTTTAAGAGAGACAATGTTATAAAAAGTAATAAATAAATAAATAATAAAAATTATTATTTTTTTTAATTAAAATCTCAGAGATATAAGAAATTATTTTAAAACAAATAAGAGAATACAACTTTTCTAAGGCACGCAGCTGCTCAAGCTTTTGCTGAAAAGGTGAAGGTACTTTCCCGAATGAGCTAATAATTGGAGAAAATTTATTTTTCATATGGTTTTTGCAACATAGTAACTTACTTTAGAGAAGTTATAGATATTGTTTATCTAAACTTGTTAGAAAATTATAAAGATCTCAACTGTTTGTGTGAGAGGACAATCTTGGCAGCTAAAACTGATACTGTCCATATAAACAACCACATTCAGGACATGATTCCACGCTTTCTGACAACTCTACTGAAACGGTTACAATGTTGATGAGAGATGCTGATGAGGCTGTAAACAGAGTTCCTCAATTTTCTCAATCCATCTTTGAAGTATTTTTTAATATAGACAGAAATAATGAAATACTAATAGCCTTTGTTTGATACTCTAAAATGTTAAGGATGAAATGTCGAATTTTCCTGGGCGAACTCAATTGGACCCAAAATTCCAGTGCGAGCACTTTAAAGAATTCTTTTCGTTTTTCCAAAGTGAATATATATACTTTATTAAGTGTTTTTCATTTACATTCAAATTCAGTTATTACAAAATTTCATCAAAAAAACAGCCCGAGCAACGCCGGGCATATCAGCTAGTATGTCTATAAAATCCGAAATCGAGATACAGTGCGACACCCTCCAAAACTGGCATATTTTGGTAAATATATTTTATGGTAGTACGGAACCCTCGATGCACAAGTCCGACTCGCACTTGCCCAATTTATTTTTATAGAATCATAACTCATACCTGTTTGCAAAGAAACTGGTAATTTCCTCATTTTTTTTTGATCTAGTGGGGTGTTTTACGCTCGCTATTGTAAATTTCTCCGAATCCGTTATTATTTATCGAAAAGTTTGTGCGAATGGAACTCTGGAACCGCTCCGCACACGAATGAACTCGAACAGTAGCAGAAATTCAAAGAGTTATAATAAAATATTTGACAGTAACATTTTTAAAAACCCCGTATCTGTCTCTTTTTGTCTCTTACCTATGGAATTTACTTGATATAAGGTGGGGGATTCTTTCAATGGAGGAGGAATTGACAAAAAACCCTTCGGGAAACCGATACGCGTTGGCATTCATCTCCTTTTTGACGTCTGCCCGACTGCGGGTGAGGGGAAAGAGATTGTCTTCCGTCCATCGGCCGGGGCTCCTGTCAACCCATCAAGTGGCTCTGGTGACATTCATTGGAGAGAATCGAATCCTCTTGTTTTCTGTCTCACGCTCTCCGGTTGAAGGGAAAGAATAAAAATTTGAAAAAATTTCGATATTAATATTTATTCCGTTCAACAACTCTAACAACGGTAAAACTCACTATTAGAAAGAAATGTTTCCATTATTTATAAGTAAAAATATATTTCTTAAAAACTAAAAAAAGTTCTTCAAAAATAGATTAAACATGCAAACTAACGCAGTTATATGTTTTAATTTTTGTTTTGAATAGCTTAGTATTTGTCCGTATCAATAATCAGTTGTCGAATAGATAACCAGAAAGGCCGCCAGAAATGAAATTAAATGCAAAGAAGACTAGTTAAGGGAGTTTTTCTAATTAGAACTGAGCCTCCCTTTTCTTTTCGACTGAGCTTGGTTCAGTCAGGATTGTTCGAGTTACAGATCTAAGGACCTCTTATTCTTTTACGCCAGTGTTTCTCAAACTTTATCTTGCGGCACACTAAAAAGTTATAAAAATTTTCGCGGCATACCTGAAATCTTAATTTTTGTGAAGAATTATTAGTTTAGATTGGATACTATTAAATTGGATTTTATTAGTTTAGAATTATTTTATGCTTTCTAGTTCTCGAGTCCACCTGGTCGTGGGTTCGAATCCCGCCAAGGGCATGGATGTTTGTGTTTGCCCCGGGCTGCTTACAGGTATAACTAGTGTAAAAGGTGCAAAATGACCTTAGTAGTCGACGCCAAAAATTCTAATAAACCAACCAACCAATCCTCAATTTTAATAACGCACATTGTTTTTGATCTTATTGTTTTATTATTATATTTTCACGGAAATTTCATTCAAAAAATTTTTACAAATTGAAGTTGGGATAAAATATCCCGAAAATTTTTTTTATAATTCATTCCAATTAAAATTGTTATCAACGTTCTACTGATCATCGGACTCTCATCATAGCTCTTCTTCTCCTGTTGCTGTGTTTCTTCCTGTGTTTTCTTGTAATGGTTCTCCACAAGACCTTCTTTTCACCTGTGTTTCGTCTGCTTCAACCAGATCTACATTATAAGCTCTACACGACTAGGGTTGTGATGTATTTGAAATACTTAGTATTTGAAAGTATTTGAGGGTATTTGATTGTATTTAGTATTTTGTATTTCAAATACAATATTTTTACAGTATTTGGTACAGTATTTCCAAATACATTTTCAAAGTATCTTGTATTTCAAATACTTTTTTCCATTTTAAATGACTATTCCGCCCCTCAAATTGGTGTTGGATCAGTCGATTTTCCCAATCAGCAGTACTGCCAATCAGAACGACTCCCACTCCAAATGAGGGATTATGGGATTCCGATTCCCAACCAAAAAAACCCTCTGTTGATTTCATTGCAGTTGGTTAATTCGTTCATTGCTTGAATACTGCTTGCGGTTGTGCTTTGCCGTGCGAAAGAGGTCGTACAATACGACTCGTACTGTGCCACAGGTAGTTTCTTTGCTAATTCTTTCTTCAAGATAAGTTTTAAAATGGGTAACGTTTAAATTCATTGTAGTTAAGTTCATGAATTTATAGTTATGGGTTCAACTAACGTGATCAACCGAGAAAAGTCAGGGAATTTTACGAAATCGTTTTGCTAGACACCCTGTATAAACGACATCTTTAAAAAATAATAAAAAAAATTGTATATTTTCGACGGGCCCGGATTGCAAATTTTCCGTCTGAGTGATGCCAAATTTGAAAAGTTGCTGCTATTGAAGAAAAATTGTAAAAAATCGTAAATAAATTAAAAGTATTTTTTTGTATTTGTAAATACGTATTTAGTATTTTGTATTTGAAATACATTTGACTGGAAGTATTTGAAATATTTTAAAATACATTTGTAGCCACATATTTTGTATTTTGTATTTCAAATACTTTCAAAAAGTATTTGTCACAACACTATACACGACCTTCATTTCCTCTGTGTTCCGTCCACTTCATAATTTGTATTTCTCCACATCGGATGACTTTAATTTATCAATTGTTTTTAATATTTATTTTTATTTCTATTTCTTTTAATTAAAGTGGAGTTTCTATTTTTTAATTAATTACACATTATTATCGTATTTCTGAATTAATTTAGCAGGCGCCCTGTTAGTCGAAACCTCCCTAAATGGACGCTCTCTTCCAAAAATTAAAATAAAGAATTTAGGTTTAGACTAACTTTTATTTTATTTATCCTTTAGTCGATTTGTTTAGGCTTCTCAAATGCTTAATTCCATCGTAAAGCCAAAATATTACATTAGGGCATAATTTATGATGCTTCACTATGATAAAAGTTGAGGATAGATAGAAAAAAAAAGAAGCAAAAAAATGAGTGGGCGTATTCCTCGTGAAGACCTGATGGACGAATGTCGACTTATCATTTTCCCCAAATGTCATATAAAAAAGAAGCCAATATCACACAAAAAAGAAACGAAAAATAAGGAACCACTTTATCTTGGCTACCGGCTTCGCTATAAAATGATGGTATTAGAAAAGGTTGGATAAGAAGGAAAAAAATAAAAACAAAATAGAAACGCCTGTTTCCATCCGCAGTAACGCCTTCAAGAAGGACCTTTGGGAACCTTAGATCTTATAAAATGTCCTCACTTCCTTCCTTTCCGTACTTCCTTTTTGATTACTAAGCAGAGCACTTCTGTCAGTTTCATTTCCGAGATACACAAGCAAAAAAATTTACGGCGAACAGTAGTTTAAAGCGACACAAAACTCGGCACAAACTGCGAAGTGATAGGAACTTTCATGTTGATAATGGAGCAAATGGAAGAAATCTTTTTTTCAAAGAGTCAAAAGATGTCGATAAAAAAGTCAATAACTTTTAAGGCTATTTTGAGAGAATAATTATTATACGCCCCTTAAAATGCTATAGCTTAAAACTTAAACAGCACTTTCTCTCCGCAAATAAATAAAAGTATATTTTATTTTTAGATATTTAGAATTTTAAAATTGCAAAGAATAATTTTGAGAATAAACGAGCTACAAGCTTATTAAATTTGAAGTGAACTGGTTAAAATTTAAAATCTCTTACCAAGCCTTTAAGTCGTATTGTTGTACCACGGTTTAGATATATAAATTTTGTAAAGAAAGAAATTTATTGTTCATGATTTCCTCCATTTGAAAAAGGCAAAACTCCGTTCTTGAAAGGGTCATGAAACTTTGATATAGGACGAAAATGGAATGGCTCTTCTTCAAAAGAAGTCGAGCGAAGAGATGAGTTTTATTCGAGAGTTCTTCTTTCCTTTCCTTTGAACTCATTTCGTTTGATGCCAGCAACAACATGTCCGGAATTATTTTACATGTAAATATAAGGAAACTTAAATAATAGCTTGTCAGGAAGGAATTGAAATAAGATATCCTATTTGGCGAAGCGAAATCAAAATTGAAAGTTGCTGCTTCTTCTCGGGTTATGATTCGTAGGACGCGGAATTTTGCAGCAGAACATCAATGGAATATTATCCCCATTCAAAGTGTTCAAATGCAATGAATTTGTTTAGGGTCCTTCAAAGAAACTTGTTGATGCAAATAAAACGATTTCTTCTTTTTGAATGCAAACATCTCTATATTATTCGGAATTTAACGAGAGAAAGCTACTGCAGCTTTTTATTCCATGAATTTCTTCGAAACAAGCAGAACATTACGAATAACGAATCACATTTTATATTTTTATTTCGTTTTGTTATTCTCAGCAAATGAGGAAAATCTGTCGTTCCATCCGTTGCAATTGGTATTCCTTGTTCAAATTCATTCGTTTAAAGGATTTTAAGTCTGAGTAATGATTTTGGCGAGAGGATCTATTATGCGTAATCATTTTCGTTTCTTTCAACCAGTACCGTTAATGTCGTTCAAAAAGACAAGATAATATTTTTTTAATATTGGAGGATAAATTTAAGTGCTTCCATTCTCTGGTGCATATCAGATTGCGTGGCGATGAAATAAAAATTTACAGCCAAAAGGAAGAAATTTCGTAGATTTATTTACATAAAAAATGCAATTATTATGCCATTTCTAGGCTTTTATCCCATTTAACGGGTGCGATTTGAATTCAAAATAAGTAATACAAAAAATCTTTTTTACTAAGAATTTTTTTTATCCAAAACAGAATATAAATATTCTCAGTTTTAAAATCTCTTTAGCGTGAAGATTTAATGAAAGGGAGGGTAATTTCTCTATGCAAAGATCTTCTTAATAAGTTAAGGAATATTAAGCTTCGTAAAAGCAAAGCAATTTCCTGAAGAAAATGGAATTTCTTCGATTTTGATTCCTATTTATCCTTAAGATCACCTTTCTCTCTCTGCTTATATCCTAACTCCCTCAAAAAGATAATGGACAATTTCAGTTGGAGAATTAAAGTTGAAGAGTACGTAGAAGGCACACGTGTATCCATGGAATTCAAGCACATACAGCTATAAAAGTTTGTTAGACAAAATGTATTCAGATAACAATTCAGTTAATGGGCCTAGTTGAAATTAATTATGGTTCAGAAAATAATAATATGATGATGGAAAAAAAAACTAAACTCGTGTTGCAACGTAATCTCAAGAGGGAACGAAACGCAATGAAATATGACAGTACCAACATTTCGACCCAGAAGACGCTCAAATCACCAATAGCGTGTGCTTAAAATGCGAAGACCAGATGACATAGAAAATTGAACCAATAACTGTTTGTTGTCAACGCATATTCAGAAGGCCGATATTAAAAATAGAAAATGTGGGCTGAATTTTCTATTCATTCAGAAGCCAGATGTCTAGATCAATTCACCGTTTTGAATCTCTCTATCAACCCTGTCGTCCGATGCTTTCTTGTTCATTCATAAAAGCCAATTCGCAAATTCATTGAATAAGCATATAGTGCCTTTTACAAAAATAATTAGTAAGTAAAAAATCGCCCACTTGTTACAACAGTGATCGATATGCACATCACTTCAACATAGTTTTGCATAAAGCAAGTAAACTCTTATAAATAAGTTTAATTTTTTTGTTTTACCAGAAAATAAAAAAAGTAAAACTAAATTGCATAAGACTTTCAGGGAGTCATTCAAAATTGTTTTTATTCCATCAATGTGATAGCGTGTAACCAAATGCTAAAATAATTAATCGTACGAATATAAAATAGAATGTCTAATGATATTAATTTTAATTGACCTCGTGTAGAAGATAACAGATAAACTAAAATCTCGGACAGAAGTTAATTATCAGATTATTCCATAAGAAATAGGAGTAAACAGGGTGATTCAAATCGTGTGTAAAACAATTTAAAGGGGTATTATAGAGGTCAAGGTAAACAGAAAAAGTCCTATGAACATGGGTCCGAATTTGAACGATAAATGAGATATGAACAGAAATAAAAATGCCGCCACCAAGATCAACAAGTTAATAACTCAGGTTCTGTAAAGCCTAGATCAATGAAATTTGGAGGAATAACAGGGTACATAAGACTGTGTATACCGTTAAAATTTGATCGAATTTCAACGAGAAGTTTCCGAGTTACGCAGTCAAAATTGTAACAAGTGCTGGTTAGTACTCACAAGTGAACACGTGTTTTTTTTCTATTTTCAATTTTATTTCTATGTACCTTTAACTAATAATAATAAAAATAAAGAAAACACTTTTCCACAAATTAATTTTAATGCACGTATGTACATTTCGAGGACTACGTCCTCTTCCTCAGCGTGATAACGCATAAACTGACCCCTCGCAACGAGCGCAGAGAAAGTAAGGTCACCAGTCCACAAAAGGAGCCGTTCAAAGAGAGAGGGGAAGGGTTGTAAACGAGAAGAAGAGAGGCAAAACAAACTCACGTAGTCACCATTTGCGCAACTACTACACGCAGTAAACCACCTCTTCCTTCAAAACACCTCCTACATCCTCAAAACAATACTTATTGCCAAGAAGCACACCAGCGGCGATATCAGTCCCAATCCCCCGCTGCACGGGGACAGCTCACAAAATAGATCATGGATACAAAATTTTTAGGAAATAATATATACTGAAATGTACATAAGTGCATTAAAATTAATTTGTGAAAAAGTGTTTTCTTTATTTTTATTTTTTTTACATCCACAGTTTCGTGACCCGATTACTTTATGTACCTGTAAATCCGGATCGAGTTTAAATTTGCTGTTTTGTTGAAAGAAAAAAATATAGAAAATTTTAGCATAGATTTATAGATTTACACCTCAACACAATAAATATCTATAAATAAATAAATGAATAAATTTTACAATACATTGCATGTTTAGCTTTTTTTGTTTTTTTTTGTAAATTTTTTTATCAAAATGTCATTTTTCCAAATTAAAATTTTTCAAATTTTCTATCAAATTGGGGTTTTATATATATATATATTTATCAAAATGTAATTTAACAATTTTTTATCAAATTGTAATTATCAAATTAACTTTTATATTTATATCAAAAATTCCAATTTAACAATTTCTATTTTATTAAATTATAATTTGATAATTATTTATAATTATTATAATTGTAATTTGATAATTTTTATAATTTAATAAAATTAAAATAAACTATTGAAATATAGAAAATTTTAATTGAAAACAAAATTTAAAGGAAAAATCAATAATTACAAAATTTATTGATTGTCAATTATATTTCCAGACGATAATAATGAGAAAAATTTTAAAAATTGTATTTCAGCCGTATTTTAGAGGAAGCGTAATTCAAATGATAAGGCCGACTGCGCCAACAATGGCGGATTCTGTAGCAGATGACAAAGTCTGGCGTACTTTCCTAATCTAGAGCTTTATTCACAGGGCATCTTATAGGACTCGATCCAGATCGAGTTAGATGCATGTAAACTTGAGGCAATTTTGGATTAGCTCAAGTCGATCCGGATCGAAACGTGCATGTAAACGCAGTGTATATGGAAAAATAGTTAAGGGTACATAGAATCTGATAAAGAAAAAAAAATTGAAAATATATACAGCAGTTTTGTTTTTAGTGAAAAACAGACCTGACTTTACGAATAACCCTCGTACTTGCGTATAATACTGCTAACATGCTTGATAGATTTACACAGTCTTGAGCATTACAAAACATTATAATATATTTGGACATGTAGGAAGATTATTCCGTTAAAGCGAAAACATTAAAAGTAAGTAATAACGACATATAATTTTAGAGACTTCGCTTTCATATGAATATGTGCATAAACCATGTTAGGCGGTTCTATTTTAGGGTCACTTGAATTGTCAACGTGAATACGATCGTTTTCCAGATAAATATAATTTAATCACAGCTTCAAACATATATCGGAACGATAGAATTATAGAATAAGCCTTACGTATGTGCGTTATAAATTGATACATTCTGCAATGAAAATGAAGCGTTTAATGATTTATGCGCTTTCAATTCATATCGTGAGTCTTTAAGACTGAACTTTATTATGTTCTGAATATATAATTCTAAAGATATAATGGAATACAATTCAAATTCTCATTAATTTGATCGAAGAAGAGTGAAATTATTTTCTGAAAGAATTCATTTTAAATTACGATAATGGAATCTTTTTAAATAATTTAACTATTTCGATTTTCCGCTCATTTGATTCACTTTATGCTTAAGAGCATTAATTTAATACTAGTCTTCTCATCTCCCAAATATTTCAAATTTTATTATTTAATTTTCTGCCTCTACTTTCCAGTGCCTTAATAAATTAATTAGCTTACAAATTAAGCTATTTCCAAATTAATAGTATTTACAGAAAAACAAAATTTTAATTAGTAGATTAATTAAAAAAATATTAATATTTTTGTAAAGTATATTTTGTAAAATTGCGAAAATAAAATAAGCACTTAGCAACAACTGAAAATCAAAACCTTACTTGAGCAAGTCCAACTTTCTAATCTTAGAACACACTTCAATCGCTCGTTTCGCCTTTAAGCTCTCGCCTCGTTCACCAACGGTTTCGGTGGACACAAGCAGAATGGAATTCCAGAGAAATCAAATATCTCACTATTCTTAATGAGGATAAGCAGAAAGAAATGACCGGTCCTGAAACATAAAAAGAAAATGCTTATTATTTTACTAAATTTTAGGCACGTGAAAAGTCGACGTTACGAGAGCTTCAATATACATAATTATAATTATATATGTCATACGTAATTGTTATGGAATTCACTAGAGTAAGAGTCAAATGACTAAAGAAAAAATGCTAAGAGAAAAATCGGCACAAACAAAATTCAATAACGAAACAAGCTAAAAAGCAAATAAAAACGAACAGAAGAATATAGGAAGGATTCCATTTCTACGGGTTTCGCCCCATTCGAATCCGTTGCCGTCCTCGTTGTGTCATTGATTTCCCTTCGATGTCAGGATGGGTTGGAGGCGTTTCCGTCGTTAACACCTCGTAAAAGGGTGAGAGGTCAACGAGATGGTTCCGGGTCGTGATTCATGGCAACGAGGTTAAACCGTCGCTTTTCTCTTTATACTTTCACTTAAAAGAGTCTCCCGCTTTTCCCTGGCTTTTAATTAGAATAAATGCGCCAACTGAGAGCTATTTCCCTTCTTATCCTTTTCATTGGAGCCGAATTTCAACAAACATCCTCGTACTTTTTTATTTTAAAGTTAGCAAAATTTAATTGTGTACAACTTTGTCGACATTTACGATTTAAAACTAGGATTCTCAAGGATCTGCATAAATATTTGTGGTGAGAAGTAGAGAGTTAAAATAGAATATTCTTAAAATAATTTTGATAATGTTACCTTTTCCAGGATTTTTCCAAGTTATTCGTCAATTTCATAATTTTTATTTATTTTATGATAATATAAGGTTACTACAGAGACTTTAAAGAATCCATCTTTAAAATAAAGTGCTTAATTCAACCATCCCATCGAAAGTATTGTATAGAACCGTAATTGAATTTAAAGTTTGCATCCCCGTTTGGGATGTGTGCATGTTTTACTAAATTAATTACTGCTCGCCTGTAATAACATTAAAAGTTGGAATACTAAGATAAGGTGCCCTATAATGGGCTACTTTTTTAAGTGAGCCCGTACTATTTAGTATAACCCCTTTAGGTATTCCAACCTGTAGGAATGTACAGTATATTTTCTGAGTAAGCATATGCAAGTCCGGAAATAGTAAAAAAAAAATTATTACGAGTAAAATAACATAGATTATAAAACCATTGCAATTGCCCGTATTAGGAACATCTAGGAATACAATTTCATAATGAAGATTGGCATTGTAAACAGTTATTGGCCTTTGCTCTACAAGCAAAAGTCGCGCGTGAAGGAGCCCTCTGGGTCCCCAGCACAGGCACTGTGAACCCACTTTAGTCACATCTGACAGCTCACCCGCGTCTCCCCGTTTTGATCGTCCGAAAAGAGCCCTGCACAGATGAGACATTCCGCATCACCATGGGCTGGGGGAAAACACTTTTTCTTCCCAAAGAAATATTGATGGAGTCTTCTGGAGGGGATTCCATAGACTCAGCATACCGCTGAAGAGTTGCCCGTGGAGCACAGTACAACTTCGCGGCTTTCAAAGTATCCATTTTCCCGTTTCGAAATGCAAGAACAGCAACCTTCATGGCGGATTGATTCCAAGATTTCCTCCTAGGTTTCGAAAGCAACAGCTGTGAAATGAAAGAAAAATTAGCCTTCCAAAAACTGTGCAATATAATTAACTCATTTCTATTGCAACTACCGTAATATTATTATTGTTAGCCCGTATATTATTTTTATTAAGATTCCAACATCAAATACGAACCTTCAATGTACACGGTTCCTAAAATGGGCTAGCCCATAATAGGACCCACCCTGGTAGCCCATAATACGCACGTCTCATCGACATGTTTACAACGCAATTTGGCCAATCCCAATGTCGATAAGCACCAAAGTTAATCGCGTGACGTGAACTTCTATTCGTACTCTACCCGGCATTAACTACATTTTTTTGGTTCATCCATGTCACATACGTTTTCTAGAATAAGTTTCATATAACAAAAACTTTGGACCTACCTTTTTTTCAATGTTTGCTTGTAGCGTAACTGGACTTGAATTTTCACACAACCACGTGTTCTCGTAAGCTTTTTCACCTCCTCCATGGCAGCACCAGATATTTCTTTTGAGTGTGTGGATGCATGGCAGCACCAGATTGGCGAAAAAATGGAGTGGCTCCTATTAGGAACTAGTCCATATTAGGACACTTTACCCTATAAGTTTGACAAATATGTGAAATAGAAATATGCTTCGGTAGGGCAAATGCAGCCCTTAGGACGTTATTATAAGCCACTTGAACTCTTAACAATAATATCTTAGCTGCTGATGACCATATGATAATTCCATATTTAATTTTAAATATCAAAATAGTCTTAATAGTCTGAATCAACTACTTTTTTGACACAGTCCTACGCAATCTAGCAAAAAGAAATTTAAGATGATTAAGGTCATCCACCAACCGCTCAACATTTCACGAAAAGACAACTTATTATCAAAGATAACGCCCAATTTTTGCAGATTTTCAACGAATGCTGATTCTGTTCAATAAGTAAAGCATTTGTTTTATCATTAAACGATAAATCATGTGCTGCATACAACTTACTTAATGCTATAATATCCAACCGAATTTGTGCGTCAGCAAGGTGTCGTTCAGATTTGTCAAAGGACTTAAATAAAAAATTATCATCCATATAGGACAATGTGTTAAAATTCAATGGAATGTCAAATACTGGTGCTGTCGCAGCAACAAATAACGCCGTGGCAATCGGAGATCCTTGCAAGATACCCTTTGTAGAGGAGCATTCAATCACTTTCTGCATTTAAGAGGGCTTGCAAATTAGGCTCGCTTATAAAGGACGAATAAGTAAATCTTAAAACACTATGTAGGACTTCGCTCTTATCGTCACACGCCCAATAAGAAAATTCTACGGCCCTTGCGCTGCCATTTCTTTCGCGGCATCCGATCTTTTCTTTTTATCAACATAATGCTTGGCCACAAACATTATGAATTGTCTCCATGCTTGCGACATATTAACAAATCTCCAGTTCCTCAAATCTGATTTCTATTGACCAACCCAGAAAGAATCTCGATGAATTAGTCCGAAAATTGATGGTAATTGGCAAGACATTCATTAGAACACCATTCCTTTATGAATCCATGCAACCATGTTGGGTATAATTGTTTTTCATCTTCCGTGACTTCATGCAGTGGAAGGTATAAATAAATATTGATACAGAAGTGAGGGGATATTATTTTTAATATACTTTATAAACAAACAGTACAAAAGATTTAAAGTCACCGTTAAAATTGCGTAAAGTTAAACTAAACACTTCTCTGCCTACATCTCGTAGTTAAGAAAAGTACGGTGAGAACAAGCAGTAGTGCAAAATTAAACGGAAATGTATTCTATGTCATCGTAAGGATTCCATTCACAGAAAAATAAAACAGTCAATGCAAACACTGTAATGGAACTGACAAAAGAATGCCTCACTGCTGCTAATAACTTCAACTGACGTGATTAAATCGTTAGCCAAATAGATGAAAGTTGTAAGAGAGTAATGTCCGCTGACACTAAAATTGAAAGTCACTTACTGGTTCAACTGCAGTGGCTAGTTGAATTGTTCACAACGAAAACCCAGACCACAATAAGCAATGGGTATACTGGATATTGACTATGTCTTATGTTAGAAGCATTCGATAAATCCTCCAAAAGTGCTGACCAAATAAGCATTGAATCCACAGGGAAAAGACTCCTATTATGCGATTGCATGAGCTGATTCCCGTAGCCTTAAGCGCACAGTTCAATTCATTGAATTCTGCAACACCTATGTTATAAACGGCTAACCTTGAAGCACAATCTGCTAATTGTACGGGGCGAGGGATTCGTACCGATGCCGAGACACACATAATAGACGGTCGTTTGCTTCATTGCAGTGAGTAATCACTTTAGATTTGCTGGCTGCATCATTTCCAGAATCCAACTCTAACTCGGTCGATTGCAGTTGTTTCTATTCAATCGTCTTCGCTCAGGTCCCCTTTTTTCCGTCCGCTCGCTGTGAAATTTTCAACGTCTTTTTCTGTGCCCGTTTGAAACTTTTCTCGGACGTCATCCTCGTTGCCGTCCTCTCTCTCACTCGCTCATTCGTTCTTTCTCCAGATGATGAGGATGGCGTTGAAGGTGATGACGACTGACCCAAATATCGTATTCGATTTCTCTTTGGAAATCGTAACGAGAAGGATGACGTTGCTGGCCATGACCTCGCAACAAAAGAATGCGATCGCCGTCCCAAGGCCTGGCAGTCTCTCCTGCCAGGGACAATATCTAATGGTAATGATCTTGTAATGATTGGTTGACCTTACTACACTCCTGGACATAGGTTTTCATACACCACACTTCCTTTGCAATAAATCCTTTTTTCAACATTACTGAATTCTCTATTAAATTATCATATAAACTACTTAGCTTGTGTTAAAAAGTTCTGTTTGTTACGTGTAATTTACGTTAAAGTTTAAATTTAACAAGTAAGATTTTTGGTATGTATATGTTTGCGACAAAGGTTTCCATACACTCTTCTTTACGATTACATCTTATTTATTTATTTCTTGGCTTTCCATTATTTTTTATTACATCAACACAAGGCTTAGACATTGTAGAAAATAACCTTTTCGCTTGATCTCTTCGTTCTGCTTCAATTTTCCGTGAAGCAGTCTGAATTACATCTTGCAATTCTGTCATTGATGCGAAAGCTCCATTTGCAAAAACCATGTCAACCAGCCATCCCCAAAAGTTCCCCACTGGGTTTTAATCAGGGGTACATGCTGGCCATTCAAGTAATGGAATGTTTTTCCTTGCAAAGTAAGCCAAGGTGTCTATTGCCCAATGTATGGCTGCATTATCCTGTTGATAAGTAAGATTTTGACCATTGAAATGTGATGTTTTAAGTACTTCCATCCATGACAAAACTTATTCATCTAGCTGTTTCATATAATCATGCCGGTTTTGCTTTCCACGAATCTCTAACAGCAAAAAATCCCCTGTTGAAACAATGGCTACAAAGTGCATCAGATCACCTCCTCCTTGTCTCTTTTTTCGATTTTTAAGTTGTTCTTTATCTTCCTCATGTTCCCAGTACATTTCATTATCAGGATCATTTAAACGGAAACTGTTTTCATCTGAAAAAACATCAAAAGATCAAATCGATGATCACTTGTCAACCAATTGGTGCAATTGACCACTCGAGCATCTTTATGCTTTTGGCTAAGGGGAAGTTCTTCACTTTCTTAAAAGTAAATTGATTTCGCTTCATTTCACGTTTTATTGTACGAATGTGGCCAGGTAAATTTGCTTCTTCTTTTATAATTCGAGCCGTAATCCGATGCCCTTCTTGCCGAAAACGTCTATAGGCTACTTTCAGCTTGGTTTTGTTGCGAGGTTTCAAGACTTTTTGTCACGGCTTTCCTGCAAGCCTCTGTGTATGTGACAGCAGAGTAAAAGGGAGGACGTTTTATATTAATAATAATAATTTAATGAATCCAAATATAACGATTGGTGAACACAGAATTAAAGCAAGGCTGTGCAGGGACTTAAGGTTCCCGCTCAAATTAGCAGTCAGTATGGGTACAATGAATTGGAATGAAAATAGAATCTTTAAAGTTGCCCCGTCTCAATGTGCTGACGTCAAATACGCCTGTCTCGTTGTCATCTACTTCATCTTGGGCTCTCCCGTCTTCTCCTATTCCCGGGGAGGGGGGCCCCGGCTCGTTTCTGTAAAGCGGTTCTGATCGCTTCTTTCGCTGACTTCTCTCTTTCCAATTTTCTTATCCTCGCTTCGATCGTTTCTCGATCGAATCTCGCCTTTATTTTCTGACATTATAGTCATTTTTTATCATATACTGAACTGTGCTCACAGACAGTTTGCATTCTGAAGCAGTTTTGCGGTAACTTTGTCCATCCTGGCGTTTTGACTTTACAAGATTTAATAAGTTCAGTGGGAGTGGAGAATTCTGAATAAAATCTTGTAAACCTGCATTTAAAATATCGAAAAAAGGTTGATTGAGATGCCTCTGCTTCTTATTCTGTAAAATTTTTGCTTAAACATCATTTTACTTGCTGTGTACAAAAACCTTTGTAGCAGAAAAGCCCAATCAAAATGGTATAGGCTGAACTATTTAACTTTTATAGGCTACTAGCTGATTACCCGCGGCTTCGCCCGCTATGATTGAAAGAAAAAAAACTGTTTTTTACTTTCTTATACATAGTATAAAGAAGTATTGTAATCACGAAAAATTTCGACCTCGAGATTTTCACTGATCTTCACG